>JARKID010000134.1:0-305841 GCA_029449255.1 Mycena polygramma | reverse complement strand
CGGTTACCTCCTCGATATCTTCCCAATAACGCTTTAATCCGTTGGCTTTCCCATCAAAGGAGGGAGCGCCTCTAGCTGTTCGGCCTGGCATCATTCTAGACATCTTCTTCCGGACGGGGAGAACCTCTGGGATAGAAGTTGGTGAGTCGGTGGATAGGGTGATAGATGACTCGGTGGTCAATGGAATAGTTTCGAGTGATGATTCTGTTAAGAGTTAGTTGGTGGGGCTTCTGGCGAGGAAGAAGTAGATGAGAGGGGAGATTCTGGAGATTCTGGGGTCTCGACGATGGGTGTAACCGTGCTGTTTAGGGCAAACAGTCGGGTCGTTTCCGCGAGAGTGATTTCCTGGAGTACTGTTCGTCCCGAGTTCCTCGTGGTTCGGGGACGGGGAGGCGTTTTGACAAGAGCGCTTGCCTGGCGGCGTCGAGTGACCGTCTCCTTCGGAAATCCACACTAAAAAAACCCCCTGCGGTGGTCACCAGTTGTGATTCGGACCGCAGTGTAGCTATTGGAAGGATGTTCTCCTTGCGCGATATAGCAACTCGTTCGGCCCTTAGGGGTTAATGGTGTTGGAAAGCAGTGGGAGATTAAGGTCTGACTATGCCTCTATGTGATATGTAAATGGGTGTGTGGGGCGTAGGATGTGTGTGTGTGTGTTAATTCAACTTCTCCTGGATGGGGAGAGGGATGATATTCGTGGGTCTATTTTCTTGGGTTTGTTAAACCTGTTTGTTAGCGACAAATGGATGAAGCCAAAATATATACTATGTGCTCTTTATGCTGCGTTGAATCCCGTTCTGTGGGTGATTCCAAAGCTTCCTAGACGGCGTTATAGCTCGCTATCCTTTCTGCACTCCTCCCTGGTGAACAGGTGCTGCGGGACGGCTGGATATCCCTTGGGATTCCAAATAACGGCGACGACGCTGTGTATGTCGTTTTGACAGGATCACAGACGGCGATTTATCCAATATGGCTCTGCTCCTAAGCTGGACTAGGTGCGAGTACGGCTAGCGGTCGTGGTCCGTGGGTGTGTGAAACGACTGCGGTCTAAGCAGAAACCGGGTGTTTTTGGTGTGCAAGTTGTCAAGTCCTGTCTTCTACACGGCAATATGCCTGCGAATCCGGTGCTCCGTTACGGCGACCTGCTGGGTGGTAGACTTGGGGGCGTCTGTGGTGGGGACGTCCTTGCAGAAGGGGAGGATGGTAAAGTGCCTGGACCAGGGACAAGTGAGGGGTGGGCGGTCAAATGCGTGAACGAGGGCTCCTTTAGATGTAATTCAGAGGATGAGATACAGGGGAGGGATAAGAGCCCAGTAATTGACTGACTACTTCCGCTTCTCGCGTCCCCTTTTATACCTTTCTCCCTATGCCGTACTGGACCGACGCGCGTCCTCCAACCGTTGGTAGCACATGGTGCACCGCGGTCTGGAACGTCATGGTCGTCCTCCCAGCTCAGGAGATGGCTATTTGGGGATGCGCGCCGGCCTGGTCGGGCTAGGCGAAGGGAACACGCATATTCCTGCCCGAGGAGGCGGGTGAATTACGTGATTTCAGCAATTCTCCTAGCCAAGGAAGTGGAAAGCCAGCAAATCTGCGGTTTGTACCGCATGGACAGGCTCGACACGAGGCTAGAGTATATCCGATTGGTTGTTCGTTGGCGGGGTACGCGCGTCCCCTGGCGACCTTGGGCGGGGAGAACTCGGGGTGGTGCTGAGGCCGCGCGGCCTTTGACCAGTCCAAGAGGGCTCGAGTGCCTTTTGGTGCTTTGTGGAAATATCGGATGGAATGGGATAAGTGGTTGGTTTCAATGGGTGTAGACAGCGTCCAGGAGTGCTTTGGGAGTACTTTGGACGGTGTCGAATGCGAAAAGTGAGGCGTTATGAACAATCTCCCGAGCCAGGAGATTGGCCAAATCGGGAAATCTGGTTTCCTCATCGGGAAGCGGATTGTCGGGTGCGATTATATGGATTCGCAGGATCGGTTAGGAGGGGCCATGAGGCAGTGTGCAGTGCGTAGCACAAACACCAGCCTCACAGCGCCGACCCACTTTCCATCGTGACTCCTGGTACGAGTTGTCAATGCCGATACGCGCTGCCAAAATTGCGCGACGCGGTCGTTCGGTAACGGAGTCATCGGCAGATCATCTGCGTCCCCGCTGGCCATGCGTAGCCTTGGCCGTTAAAACGCACGAAATTCGTGGGTCGGTCGGCTTTTATGGAGGTTTAATCATCCGATCAAATGAGTGACTCATGTGACATTACGTTTGATATTCTCACGTTGCGACTGGTATATAAACGTCGTGTTCCTCACAACCTCTTCTCGACGCACCACCATTCACCTTACATCGATGGCTAGCAAGTTTCACTGATATCGAGAAATTTTGACTGATAATGTTCACAGAGTATATTGCAAGACCCGTTCAACGTTAGAAAGTGCTTGAATTGCAACGGTACGAAGCATATGCCTAGTTTCAAGGATAATGAAGAGGTTGACGAAGGTGCTCAGATATGCGGTGGGTGAAAGTAAAGTCACCCACCGAGCCGGAGCTCAACACGAGTTCATGGGAACAACGGCTTAAATTAGCTCGTTTCTTCGGGGCCTTTCCGGTTATTGATCGCACCGTATTACACCGTGTCCAAAGCGGATTAAAGTTCATTCAAGTCCATTCCACCTTGTCACTTTTGCCCATTCGTGTCCTTAGCAGTCGAGTTTTGAACGCTGCCGTATTCGTTTTACGTCAGGTCCAACTTGCACATTGATTGTTTAGTAGCTTCGCTAACTGCTGCTATTGTGTTGACCCACGTTTTTTCGTTACACTGCTTCTTATCATCCTCTGAACTTGATATATGTGATCCGATCACGACATCAATCTCGATGCCACAGCTCAGCAGATGTTTCTGGAAGTAAAGTCGTTGGAGGCGGCGGTCATAGAGTAAACGGCAAATTCCCTGCGGAAGTTGTTCTTTCTCATTTATTAAATGATAATGACATCGAAAACTTACACGAGGGCTCTTTTTCTTTCGAACATCAATGCTGCGAAGATGATATCTTAGAGTACATCTCAAAACACGAATCTTTCGTAGCCGTAGACTATCCTTGGCAATTTTTAATACCAATGTTGACTCGACGAGAGCTTAAGAGTGTTGCACGACTTCATCAGATGAAATTTGGATCACCAAGGGACTCTGTTGCAACAGTCAAACAATTCATGACCACTCACGATTGTACATACTATTGCCCACGATACGTCTCAATTATGCGCTTTATGCCTCCTCTCCAGAAAGGAACAAGAAAGAAAAAGGAAGTGATCCCTAAATCTCAGGCGCTGATCGCATATGAACAACGTGAAATGGCTAAGTTAGCACAGAAATTGAAATATACTAAAAATTAGCAACTCACCGACTGGGTGACATGACTTTCCCACCCGATCCGTTGAAAACGCACGAGGTGCACAGAATTTTGACAGGAATTGCTAAGAGGTTTGAGCCTAACGAATTTATCGAAGACGGCTGTGCTGTGTGCGGAATGCTCTATCCTTCAAAAAATCTATCACTCCTGGCCGATTTTCCTTCCCCTTTGATAGACCTGTTGTGTGCAGAAGGAGTTACAAGGAAAGAACGAAAATACACGACTGACCCGATAGAAGAACTGGATGGTCCTGTGCTAGCAGACGGATGCCGACATCTTTGCGTTGACTGCGAAAAGGCGTTGATTCAAAATAAAATACCTGACAACGCGCTTGTGAAACATTGTTGGTTAGGACCTGTACCTCCAGAATTGACTGATTTGAGTTACGCAGAAGGTGTAATGATTGCCAAGGTTCGCCATAATCGTTGCGTCATGCGTGTGAATTCAGGCCGAGTTAAAATGCACGCCAATGCCATTATGTTCGAACAGCCTGTGCTAAAAGTTTATTGGAAATTACCTCCTTCGCGCGACGAAATGAGTGAAGTTCTCGCGTTCATCTTTACTGGCTCCGCTGCACCTACTCAAGAAGACTTTGAACGCACACCTATGCTTGTACGGAGGAAAAAGGTCGAGGCCGCCCTAAACTGGTTGAAATTGAATCACGAAGGCTACGCAGAATTGGAAATTTCACAGGAGAATTTACTGTCTTATAAACTTCACGACATCCCTGTTGTTGTCGATTACCGAAAAACAAACGCTGAACCCACAGACTCCATCCCTGCTGTCGCTCGGAGCGTTAATGACACTAATGAAGAACACGGCACTTCTGAAGGTCGATGCTCCTTTTCAGTTCACGGATTAACAGGTGAACAGTATTCCAAGGCCACAATGAGAACCATAAAGGCCATCGCACTAGAACATTTAACGAGAGAAGGAAGCATGCTTGGCATCGGTCGCAGTGACGAACCAGAACCGTTTTTCCGCAACGTTGAAGCTTATCCTGCAATGTTCCCTTGGCTGTTTCCATATGGCAAAGGCGGTATAGGCCATCCGAGTCATAAGCATATCATGTCCGACAAAGAACGGAAACGCAACCTCTTACTGTACCACGACAAACGTTTTCAGCTCGATATGTACTTCCCTATGATTGCCTTCAACCACGAACAGCTGAAAACCTCTGCGTATAATGCATCAGCACTTGTAAAACGTTCTCAATACCCCGACATATGTCGCCGCCTTCGCAGGATAAATCCGGACGTAGCTGGAAACATTGCTGACCGTATGGCATCTGGACACCACGTCCGTCCAGAAACAGAACAAGAGAAGGATTGTTTTGACCTCATGCATGACTTGGACACCGTTGGAGCTCGGGTGCCCGGAGCTGCGACAAGCAAACGTCACATGCGTAACGAAATTTGGTCTTGTACCGCGTTCATGAGCTCACCGCCTTGGTTCGTAACAATGGCTTGGAATGATGGTGGCCATCCGCTCGCTCTGTATTATGCACAAGAGGACACTGTCTTCCGACCTGAGATAAGACTTTCCGACGAGAGAAACTTGCTTATGTCCCAAAATCCTGTTGCAGCGGCGCGATTTTTCAACTACATGGTTGAAGTTTTTCTGGAGGAAATTCTTTGTTGGGAAAAGGATGAAAGAGGAGTGTTTGGACATACGAAGGGATTTTACGGCTCCGTTGAACAACAAGGACGCTTGACACTTCATTTGCATATGCTTGTATGGAATAGACGTGCTCCAACGCCCCAAGAGATTCGGGACAAACTAATGGCCAAAGACAGCATGTTCATCAAAAGACTGACAGATTACTTGGAGACATCGCACCAAGGTGGCTTTACGAACGGCTCGCTAGCAGACGTCAGTGCCAGAGTAGGAATTGACGAACGAGGCGAACTCTTACCGGGAATGAAAGACAAGCCAGATTACGAGAAACCTACTCTGACGTTCCCCAGTTTACCTCCTCCCTTGTGTACCACCTTAAACTGCCCCGGCACCTGTGACAAGTGCATAACGATCCACAATTGGATGAATCGATATCGAGATGAGGTAGACGACATCTTGTTGCGTTCGAACATACATTCCTGTCGTCAGTCAATTTTGGACGAAGCCGAAGAAGCTCGTAAAAAAGATTGGCGGAGACTTAAGAAAAACGAGACGAAACGAGTTAGAATACAAGAGAGACGAGGATGCCTGTCAACTTCCGGCGTGTGTAAAGCTCGTTTTCCGAGAGAAATACACGCACTCACAAGTATTGACGACGATGGGCATTTGAATATGAAGCATTCCGAGCCGTATATGAATACTGTAAACCAGATCATTACTTACTTTTCGAGATGTAACACGGACTGTACCAGCTTAATGTCAGGAACAGCGGTAAAGGCAATCATCGCTTATGTATCAGATTATATATCCAAGATAGGACTTAAATCGTACCAAGCTTTCGCAACCGTCTTCGACGTCTTTGACCGCAACGCAGAGCAGCACGACGCCATCGGTGTCACGAATGACGCGACGAAAAAAGTCCTCAGACAAATGGTCAACTCCATGTCCACGAAGATGGAGATAGGTAGCCCGATGGCCTCGTTGTATTTGCTTGGACATCGCGATCATTACACTTCACATACGTTCGTAAATTTTCCATGGCGAACGTATGTTACTGTCGTCAACAGATATTGGTTAAAACAGACTTCAGACGACATGGATATAGATGAAAGAATACCAGAAGAAAACGTTGTCTTGAGGAACAAGAGAGGAAATATTGTAAGCTCTTCCTTCATCGACGACTACACGATGCGCCCGTTCATTTACGAGCATGTGAATTTATACGAGTGGATCCAGTGCAATTTGAAAAGTGAATATACATCGAGGGATCTGGAAGCATTAGCAACAGCACGCGCATTTGAGATGGAGACAGACGAATTGGATTCGGAAAGTTCAACGGCAGTAAACTCAGAGGACGACGACGACTCGTTCATCGTAGATGATATGGCCAGTGTAGCTGCCAGTGAGGCTAGATCAGATCGATCCGATTGTTCATCGTGGAGTTGCAATGATTCAGACGAGGACATTTTGCGAGCGCAAGCAAAAATAGACAAAGAGCATCGGAAAATCAAACACGCCTTCATAGGAGATCACGGACAGAAAAACACACACGGAGTGTATTGCGACTTCTCCAGATTAGATCACATCATTCCGAACTTCTTGGGTGGCGCCATTCCGCGATCTGATCGAGGTGATCGGGATTTCTACTGCATGACCATCCTCACTCTTTTCAAGCCGTGGCGACAACCGGACGATCTTAAAGATCAAGAATCGACGTGGGACCAAACCTTCCATGAACACAAGTTTACACCTCGACAAACGCAGTTGATAGGCAATTTCAACCTCCGATTCGAATGCAACGACGCTCGAGATGATCACTACGCAACAATGAAAAAAAAACTAGCCGACGCGGAATACGGTTTTACTAGTCATTTCTCGAACCCGCTCATGGGTGATAAGGACGACCAGAAAGACTTTCTGGACGACGCTATAGATGAGAATGATGACGAAGTTTTTACTCCCTTGATAGGCAGCCGCACGCAAAATCTGAGAAGAGGAATAGAAGAAATGCGTCAGATGCTCGTACGCTCAAGATGGTTGAATAAAACAAAAGACGGGTTGCTATCAAGTGTAAAAACAGCACAGCTGCTTCCTCCTTTCAAGACAAAGGCAGAGTGGTCGACAATAGTCAGAAACGTCCGAAAATTGTTCACGTCCAACAAACTTGTCGATATACCAAGCAACGAAGACGCGGACAATCCACGACACTTGCCTTCAAATTACAGTACTCACAACACAGTTAATGAGCTACCGTTCGACTATTTCAACTCCGTTCACAAAGTAACTGTTGAAGAAAATACAGCCTTCAAGTCCGCGTGTTGCTCTGAGTTTACCCTAAACACGGAACAAGAGCGAGCTTTTAGACTGGTTGCCGATCACGCATCTACAAGTCAGCCTTCGCCGTTGAAAATGTATTTAGGTGGAATGGGAGGCACTGGTAAATCGCAAGTCATTAGAGCTATCACCAAATTTTTTGAACTGCGAAACGAGGGCTACAGATTTATGTTGCTGGGACCTACAGGAACTGCTTCAGCCCAGATCAACGGCTCAACTTACCATTCCGTCTTTAAAATTACCAGGGACAATGGAAAACGCAACAGCGCAGATATAGATGGTATCCTAAACGAAGCGACGGCCATTGCCGCTGTCAAGGAAAGGATTCAAGGGGTCGACTACATTTTCTTGGACGAAGTTTCGATGGTTTCTTGCTCCCAATTGCAAGTTCTTGCTAGCCGTGCAGCGATTGCAAAAGACAAGCCAGACACGGAATTTGGCGGCCTAAGTGTCATTCTCGCCGGTGATTTTGGACAGCTACCACCGACAATGGGTGTTCCCTTGTACGAACAACTGAAATCCCTTCGCTACCGTGACGCAAGCACTGCTTTTGAACAGGACACCCTTCTGGGTCGAATTTTGTGGCACCAGTTTACTACAGTGGTCATCCTTCGCCAAAACATGCGGCAGCAATCAGCAACAGCGGATGACCTAAAACTGAGAACAGCTCTGGAAAATATGCGGTACAAATCCTGCACTCCGGCAGATATCGAATTTCTTCGATCCAGAATTGCTAGTGATAGACCAGGGCACCCTCGACTAGATACCCAGAAATTTCGTAACGTCGCAGTGATCACTGCTCTAAACTCTCACAAAGACGCTATAAACGAGTTTGGATGCAAACGCTTCGCCGAAGATACCGGTCAGCAATTGCACGAGTTTTATTCTATAGATAAACTGAGCACTAAAGCCGTCGATACCAAAAAATGGAGTAAAACAAAGGCTCAAGGTCGTTTTAGACAAATCGGACCTAACCTTCAAGAACAGCTATGGAAATCAATGCCGTCCACAACAAACGACCACGTAGCTGGATGCCTTAGGCTCTGCGTTGGAATGCCAGTTATAATCAAGTCAAATATCGCGACAGAACTTTGCATCACTAGAGGACAAGAAGCTACAGTCAAAGGTTGGACCGAGTCGACCCACCTCGGGAAGAGAGTTCTAGAAACGTTATTTGTTGAACTCACTCGACCTCCTCGAACAGTCCAATTGCCTGACTTACCTCCAAATGTCGTGCCATTACCTCGAGTCTCATCTTCAATTACCGCATTGCTAGAGGACGATTCATTGCTCAGCATTTCGCGAGATCAAGTACAGGTTTTGCAGAACTTCTCTCATACGGATTACGCAGCTCAAGGAAAGTCTAAAGACCCTAACGTCTGCCACATAAGCAATTGTAAACAGCACTTTGGCATATACGTTGCCTTGTCTCGAGGTACAACAGCAGAAGGCACCGCAATCGTCCAAGGTTTCGATGTTGCAAAAATTACTGGGGGTCTGGACGGTTACCTCCGACAAGAGTTTCGCGAACTAGAGCTTCTAGACAAAATTACAAGGCTACGACATCTTAATCAGTTACCTCCACACGTTACAGGTATCTACCGCGGCCAATTAATCAAGTCATATAGAGCATGGAAAAAAAATGAAGACGACACCTCCGATCTTCACCCTGCTTTACATAGAAACAAAGGTTCGGATCCTAGCAATAACACATTCGAAACCTATGACGACTGGAAGCAAACCGCCAAAGATGCTGACACCAATGTCCAGTCTACCTCTATCGGATCCAAAAGAAAAGCGGTAGATGAAGATCTTCTAAACCCCATGAAACAGCTCAAACTTACTCCAAGTTTATCAACAAACGACACTAGTGCCTTACCTACCACCTTGAGACGACACAAGAAACCCAAGGCGTCTGAAACAAGACCGTATCCACAAGTGCGTATTTCTTTCACCCTAACAGAACCAGTAGGTTTAATATGGGACTCGAATGACTGGAGCTGTTCTTATGATGCCCTTCTTGTTCCCTTGGGCCACTTATGGCGATCCGACCCTGCACTGTGGACAGCGACGTTGAATGCACTGCATCCAATACTAGGTCTTTGGGCAAGTGAAATGAATATCAGCCACGCACATCCGGAACTTCCGCGAGATACGATCAGAAAAATTCTCCATGCTTCACAGCCGGAGCATTTTCCCCGTGGTCGATTGGGTGTCGGCCTAGACGATTTGCTCACTTCGATATGTGATGCAAAAACATACGGCGAAGCCAGAGTTATCTGCAGTAACTGCGAATTCAAGGAAGACCGTATTGTCAGCGTATTTGGCATGCGGACAGCTGTGTACAGGAATAACCACCTAGATCGCCACACGACCATGTCACTCAGCGAATGGTTAGCACATCATCTCGATCAACCCACGAGACGTACATGTCCCTCTTGCAATACGATACTGCGTCGCAGGACGACCTCACTCACTGTACCTCCTATAGTCATCTTCACAATCGACTTCATCGGGAGAAAAATCTACTTCGACGACTACCTTTGGCTCATTCCAGACAGCGGAACTCCAAATTTACGATTGGCGGGATTGATTTACTATTCACGCGAAGGTTATCACTTTGCAAGCACAGTCGTTGATAAAAACCAGACGCTCTGGTTCCACGACGGAATGACCACTCGGCGATCATGCATCAGATTAGGACAGCTCACTGACATTGACCGATACTCACTGTACGCCCGAGGCGACTTCACTTTAAGCGCCGTAATTTACGCCCACGATTAGATACAGTTCACGTACGAAACTTCGTTCTACCGTCCAATAGAAAATATTCGTGCAATTAAAGGACTTGGAACCTGCCTTATTGAGGCAGAGTCAAAATAAGCAACGACTCGTAATAGTTGCCAATCTGTAGAGCGAATAAATAAATAAAAATTATACCACGAGTGTAAGCACGCGCGCGCGAAGCTTAAAACGGAACAATGGCATCAGATTACATCACATGATCGCGTTATACACTCCCTAAAGCAAATACACTGCATCAAATATACACAGCCGGCATACCTTCACCTCAACAACGGCGGGCCCTCCATGCATGGAGTCGTTCAAACTGTTCCAGCTTACAATAGCTGTCAAAGACGTCCTCAACGACGTACAAGACATAAAGCGATGGTTTATGGACCTTCCCAACGATAACCAGGCTGGCACTGTAAGTGTGTCGCTTGTAATAAAACTGAGACTCGACAGTAGATGCTTTGCAGGCTTACTGTTGCAGGGAATGTGCAACTCACTTCGGCACAACATACACGAGCTGCGAAAAAATCCCTCACCTCGTTCGATGTCGCCCTTGTAAAGATCGCAAGATCTTTTGTTCTCTCCGTGACGACTACTTAGTTCACAAACTGCTGCCCGAACTTCCTGAGCACAACGAAAACACCTTTCGCGAAGCCTTGAATAAAATTAGGCTGAAAAAGAAGTCAGGCACAGCGGTACGAGTCCCATCGCGGTTCCATCCATACACCCGAGACGTGCTTTCCGAGCCACGTTCGCAAAACCGTCGTTCAGAAGACACGGAGTGCACGCGCGTGCTCCCTGCTCAGGCCCCTAGCTTGGCCAAACACCGGCTCCTTGAGGATTCGGGGACAAGTACAGTCGAGGAAACTAAAAACTTGTTCACAAATGTTTTGACACGGGTTCCGCTTTCTGAAACGACCACAATATCAAACGTTGGTCCAGCAGGTAAGGCTAGCTCGAGGCTATCCTCAGTTGAAACACCATATCACTAACAACGCACCAGAAATTGATTACAAAGCGACCGAAACTGCCCAATTATCCGCGGAGGGTGAGACTCAATACCATCGAGACTTGTATCGAGTATTTGAACTCGCTCGCAGACAGGGATTCAGAGCTCACCAAAGTCAAGACAGAATTGTATCAGTTGCAGCGTACGTTATCTATTTTCTTTCATCCGAACATGATGCATACGCGCTGATTACTCACAGAGGCCTATATCTACGGACATACGTACTTCGCGATGACTGCAGCACACATCCACGACATTGCCGCTCACGACTGGACACTAAACGCCGCTGAGCGGATAATGGACGAGATATGTCCATTTATGGACTACCTGAACGCCGCTCGAATTGAGACAAGAGCAGACAGCCGACCACGTTAAGGGGAGTTGTTGATTACGATACACATTTACGCAAACAAAATTGTACAGTTCAATGAAATGGAAGAATCTTGCCAACCTCAGCACCATGCTTCGTGCTCGACGTTTTCTTCTCTTGTTTTCCGCCCTCTAGCCTCCGAAAAAATGAAAAAAAAAATTGTATGTCACTTGTGAAATCACCAACGAACCATTAAAACTGCTGCTTGTGCGCGCTAAATATTTTGAGAGCCGAAACTCATCAAAACTCTGAAGTTACAATTCCCGTCAACTCGCCTGCTCGTGAACCCCATTAGGCATCGCACGTGATTAAACTCGAACCACCCCTGTTCTTCGCTTCTTGTTTCCTCAGCCTTTACAAACGCCTGGATCCTCTGCCGCCGTATTCACCGGCCTCATACCTCCCTCTCATTATTTTTCAGCCAGCTGAAATTCACAGCTGTCGCCTATTTGACCCCGTTATTTTATCTCCTTCGCGACAAGTCCGAGCAAAGAGAACGTTGCCAATGTACGCATAAGCCGTGAAGAACTTCAAGGGACGTGGCGTCTTTCATAAACCGTCTTATCATCCTCTTTTCAGAGCAACACTCGACTTTATTCCGAGTATCCTCGGTTGCCTCAAATTCCAAGTACTATTGCGCCTTGCGCATCGTGTGCTCCAACTCGTGGAAGCCTTTCGTCGCCGCCGTCGAAGGAGCGCCCCTACCATGTTAGCCTCGGCGCTATACTCAACATGTAAAGCCCGTACCTCAACGTCAAAATCTGTGCCTCAAAAACTGCTACAGGTTTCAACATGAAGCAAAACACTCCGGCTCAAGTTCTGTCAGATTAAATGATTCACTGAACCGTCAGCGCCTCATACGCAACCGTACTGACAGCGTTACTGGTTTTAAATGTCAAAATAGCATACCCGTCATGGCCACCGTTCCTTCACAGTCTTTGCGCGGTTCTTACGCGCCCACTGCCTCTCAATGCTTGTTCTGCCACTAAACACCGCCAAGGATACGCGTTTCGGGGAGAAAAAATTCGCACCGCTCCCTACAGTACGCTGACAATGCGTGGCCCAAATATGCGAATAGACTCGAATTTACCCGCCAAGTCGCGCGTGTAAATTTTGTTTCATGTATGGCAACACAGACCTACCCTTCCGCACTACTAAACACTTACACGTTCCTCCTATTCAGCCGGATATGTCCGTTCCCCACGCGCATGTTCATCAACAAACGCGATCACGTGTTCGGACCTTAGTCCCTTTGCAGAATATACACAAACTGGGCTACTTTTCCGATCAACCTACACGAAACGAATAGCAATGCAAACCCTTCTCGTCCTGAAGGTATATAAATGTACAGCAAGTAGTTTTGCTTTGACTTCATGAATTGGCCAAGCCGGTGAGTTCGCTACTTCATGCTACATATTTTTCTACCAGAAAAACACACACCGACATCCCCCTCTCAATATAGGTCCAACGTTCCTAAGTTCGTTACCTGTTGATTAATTTCTAACGTTCCCTCCGGTCGGTTACAGTACCGCGTATCAAATCGTAGTTCAAAATTTGACCCCAAGCAAGATACGGTCGGTCTCATTTTTATTTCCATTTTTCTGCTAATTTTCGTCCAAGATCGAGCTGGAACTGAACGAGTAGGTGTCAAGCGCCCAAAGCCCTCCCATCAATCACTCTCACGGTTACAATTTTCTTTCCCGTGTATTAAGTAAGCGTCGTCTCGGACACGACATTCAATTCTTCGTCCTCTCGTCTCAGTCAACTCCCACAAACTACACATACTCGATCCTGTAGGATTGCACTCTTGCCCACCTCTAGCCTATACTTACTGTCATCGTCTCGACAGAACTGCTGTATCTCAACGTTTGCCGTTCGAATGTGAGTCCTTTGACGTTTGCGTACTCCCTCCCCACCTACATTCGTTCCGAAACATCGTTCGGCATCGCCTGTGATGCTACCGTACTACGCTTCGTCCAACTTGCCGTTCCCATTCCATGCCGCCGAACCTTGGTCACCATTCAACTCTCACCCTTGTCGCTCTCGAGCATCTCTTGTCGTCCCTTGCTGACGTTCCATTCCATCCAGAACCAGCTCTCATACTATCTGCTCCCTAGACTTCGACCCACACATATAATCAACAAAGGCTACCGAACAATATGATGAACGCAGGTGCGTCGCCTCTGGCTTCGTCTTGTCCTCGCACTGACGATGTCTCGTACCTACTCGAAACACTCTACCCATCCTCAGCCACCCCAGCTACCCCACTCACCAAGGAAAACTTGCGCAAAGTTCCTAACGCCCAGAACGCCGAGTACATCGCGAACTGGGTCAAGCTCGACGCAAAGGCGGCCCTCTGTGCACATCCGCTCGATCCCAACAGCGCCTCCCTCGTCACGGGCGCCATTACCGACGGCGCAACGAACACCGATTCTACGAAAACCGACATCGTCCTCACCTCTACGGCCGCGCTCGCGAGCGTGGTGGTTGCAGCTGTGGCCTACTATGCTTTCTTTCGTTGAAGATGGAAACGAGCGGCTAGTTCGCCAAAAGATATAAAGTCGAGATTTGTGTAAAGAATAGCAGGGCGCCATGTAACAGTAGCCAGACGAACGAACAGCGCCGCAATGTGAAGTTGAACAGAAGTTGAAAAAATGTGGCTGTACAGAATGTTCTAGAACAATTTATAAGCAAGGGAATCGTACATGCCATGCGTAGCACTGGCCCTCATTACCAAGTGTGACTGTGAGCCTTTGCGTCTAAAACGCCCTCCCTTGCATCCCCCCAATGATAGCGCGAAGCGTGAAACGGAGGAGGGATCAACCAGCAGCTCCGCCGTCCTCACCTCCTCCCCCCACTGGTACCCCGGTTCGTGGATCGGGGACTGGAGACTCAGACGACCCTATCGGCTCGTCGTCGTCGCCCGTCGTTCCTGACGAGGAGGACGACGATGTATGTCCTATTTTGCTTCTTTTGGTCTTTCTTCCACGACCTGACTAAATCCTCGGGCAGGATGACTCATCCAGCGTGGAGTGGATGAAGAAAAGAATCGTCGAGGCGGAAGCAGGCCTCCAAGTTCTGAAATCCCAGCTACACAGGCTGAACGCTCGAGAGCCTGAGGCCAAGCTGTTTCTCAAGTCAGTGAAAGAGCACGATGTGGGTGGAAATCTTGCTGCCATGGCCGCCGATGTGCGTCGGTTCACGGAGACGGCCGCCATTCGATTCTCATCCGAGTCTGCCTCCGGAGTCCTCCAGCGGTCGCTCACTGAATAAAACCTTAATGTATCGAGTCTCGACGCAATACATCTATTCGACATATCCTCGGCCCCACTCACGCTAGCGCCGAAGGGTCCTGCATCTATTTTAGCGTCGTGCTGTCTCGCAGTGTTCGCATGCCAACTTCTCAGACTTTATCTTCGCCTTCTGGATGCTTGTATGGAAGAACGAACGATGGGCGGCCTCCTTTACTGCCCCTGGCTTATATATGCACAGAAGCGATCTGGCGGGCCAATACTGCTAGCGACCCTCCTCCAAGATGCCGCAAGTCCCATCTTGCATGGCAAGTACACAAGATGCCCGTGACAGGCGTGGCGGCCTTACGATTCCTCGGCGGCCTTGTGATTCCCCGGGAAAAACACGACAGTCAGACGTGCACTCTGCCCGCCAAGGGACGAACATAATTCGAACGAACGTGCCGTTTTCAAGCCGCTTTACTAGATCGCTCGGTATCTTCGATGGCTATGGATCCCCGGTGAAATCTCAAATTCTGTTGCCCCGTTCGAGTCTTCGCCAGGAAATCGTCGCCAACCGGCTCGCGGTGCAGGTATGCTTCGAGCGGAAATCCGGGATACGACACGTAAATACGAGACTTCAACCCCAAACTCACGGCCTAGGAAAATACTGCGAGCCTTCATCGGCCTCGTCCCTCCAAGGCACCTCTTGTTGAGGCTTTGCACTTTTGAGAATGTTATAGTTTCTTGCTGCCGTTTTGTTCAAAGTAACTCAGTCTCCGATCTCCACCCACAGGTTCCCGCCGAATAGATATCTCCTGGATGAATGATCATGCCGATGACTATAGCCCGATGCATTGGCGTAGGTTCCTCGGGTACGGTTTTGGGTACCCAGGCCGGGGCTTGCAGACTTGGCTTACGGTTGAGCGCCGAGCGGACTTAAGGTAATTTTTTTGGTTTCCGTTTTTCCCCCGCAGTGGTTGATCTAGGCGTTAGTTGCAGTTCCACGCCGGACTTTTAACTCACAAGCATTGCACAGGCCGTCACAAAACCTTAAGATTCGTGTCAAATTGCTGATGCTCGGCGGGGTCTCTCTCGGACGCACGGTCTGCCCGCCAAGGGACATACTTAACGAAATATATGACGGTCGTGTCCCTGTTCGCCTCGTTCGGGTCAAGCCGCTGATGGACAATTGTTGGTCTGGCAGTCGCACTGCGGGAGTCGAAAAGAAAAACAATGGTGTTAGAAGCAAGTCAGAAGTCTACAAGAAGAGTTTCATCCAAGCGCAAAAGAGACTAACGGAGAAAACTTCAGATCGAAAAGTGAGCAAACCATTACTCTTCACCTCAAGTACCCTTGCAGCTCGTCTTGGGCTACGATTTTTTCTTAACCCAGACGGCGGGCTTGGCTTGACTTGGGCCTGGCCGTTGAGGGGGCTTGGTTTTAGGCCTTCAGCCCAAGCGTCGGACATCACGAATTAGACGACAGATTGCTTGCAGATTGTTGGTGACCAATTCCGCAAGGTCAGATCTTTCCCATCTTTCCTCCAATTTTCCTCGGTGATTGATCTGGGTGTTATAAGCTTCGCACCGTGACTTTCAACCCACAAGCCCGCAAAGCCGCAAGAGTTCTGTCAACTCGCCGATGCTCGGCGGCGTTACATCGAACGCCTCCACGCAAAAAATCACGTCCTCTGCGGCAATCAAACTGTTGCAGAAGCTCGTCCTAGCGTCCTGGCTTGGTCGCCGCTGTCTCGCAGTGTCCATGTGCTGTTTCTCAAGCTTTATTCCGGATCTCCGCCTTCCGCATGCGTGCGTAAAAGAACGAACCACGGGCGGCCTAGCACTCCGGAAAATTTAAGGTTTCGGGTCGCCCTAAGATGTGGGTGGCGATCCTGTGATACATCTGCTGACTCGCCAATCTCCAGTGGCCCCGCTCCCAGGCAGGAGGTGAGCCGAAGCAATTTTGTGGGCAGAACCGATGAATTATTACCCGAAACCGCCCAGAAAAAATGGGAGTTTACCACAGGATGCTGTTTGCACACCTCCCTACAAGTCTCACCTGAATGTAGCGAAAATGCCGTGTCGGTGAGTCTAGCACTCATGAGCTGAATCTTAGCCCCGAATCGAACCAAAGAAAGAAACGGGTTTCAATCACGCGTTGCGCAGGCGGCCACGGGAAGACGTAAAAAGACGGGCTTGGGGAAGCGCATGTCCAAAGGGCATCGGCCGGCGGTCGTATTCTCCGATGGGTGTAGTTGACCGACGGTGTGCTTACTGCTCTGATTCGTGCCAGTTGAGTTGAATCTTGAGGTTTAAGGACGGTAATAACTTTGACTTAACCACATTCATCGGCCGTGCTGAAATTGAAAACAGGCAAACCTCTGCGCTGGAGGCCTGGTTGAAATTTGTCTATAGAACCTAGTAATTGCGCGTGATGAATGTGCGCTCCGTCCGAACACAAAATAAGGTGCATCTGAGGTGAATTATGATTACTGTCATCCATAATTTGCGTCAAGCGCCTAATCGCTCGGGCTGGTCGGGTTTTGGAGCTGCCCAACGCATTCCTGATCGTTACCGCGACTAACTTCAATGGAATGTGGTATTTTATGCCGCTTCGGCGACCCAACTATGAGAGCCACTTCTGCTTCTCGGCCATGTTCAATCTTACCAAGCCCTCCTAGATTCTGAGCTAACGCCACTTCCCGAGCTCCGTTGTATGCATCGCGACAAAATTGGTCGCTATGAGGTGCTTGCTCTCTCCCGGTTCCATTATTCATCTCCTTATGCCCACTCATGCTCGCCGTAGGCTGGGGTATAAATGTCTTGGGCGTATGAGCTGTCCCAAATCAACCTGATTGAATTTCACCCATTACCCGCATACTGCACATTCTACGTCTGCCAGTAAGAGAGCCATTTTATGTCTGCCAGTGGTGTTGACCACGCATGCGTTAGCTGGAAATGTCTTGCTACCACGATGACCCGGTCGTCTCCGCGAAACTCGTAAAACACCAGCACGCTGCCGTCGCCCATCTCGTCACGGGTGACCTGTCGAAACTGGACCCCACTACTGGCGATGCGAGCTGTCAGGTCCGCGCCGTCACCACCCTCACCTTCTACTACGATCTTCGTGGAGCGTTCGATGATAGCCAATGGGTTGATGTGGTAGCACTGTCCAAGAAGTATCTCCATGCCCACGCTACCGACAAACCCGACACCAAGGTGAAGACGGTCAGCGATGCTAAAGGGGCCAGCCACTCGACCGAGTTCGATGCCCTTGTCGCCCTCGTCCGTAAGCATTTTGGCGAGGAGAAATTTGAACTTCTTGGTCTCAAACACTCTCTTTGGGCGGCGGGTATCGTGAGCACGGATGAGTTCTGGATCGACTTCAAATACCGCAACAATAACCAATGGGGAACGCACGACAAAGCCCTGAAGGCGCGCCTCGCTAACCTTTCCTGCGACGCATTCATGGAGTTGGCCAGGCAGCTTTCCTCCGATGGAAAATGGGTGGAGGTTTTGGAGAGAACTCGTTCGGTCATCAAAAACGAAGGTGAATAAATAAAACTTGAAACAAATAAAGCCGAACTCACATCATCTCGAAGCCGCAGACGATATCCCCGTACTATCAATCCAGGCGACGTTCGGTGTCGCCATGGCTGTCCTGTACGAGCGCGGAATCCCAATCATTGACGGCAATCTCCGTATTCAGTTGAATGTCAATGCAGCGCTGGCTTCTTCTTCGGACGCTTCTGATCCCACTCCTAATGTCACCTACTCTTTCGGTACCTCGAGGTACCTCCTGTTCGTTCCAAACAGGACCACCGGCAAATTCGAGCTGGTGAAAAATCCTTCGCCTGAACAAATGCGTTCCCCAGCTTTCTTCCTGAAATCCTGGAGCACATACTTTGAAGGAGCGACTACCGACGGCTTGTACTCCTCTACTCACGAGGAATATTATGCAGCGCGCGAGGGAATGGACATCCAGTGGGCGATCGATGTATACGCCTCCCTTCATCCACCTTTCACCGGTTGCGCAGAGGATGCTGATATTGACATCGGTGCTGCGTATGCAAATATCTTCCCGCCGCGCGCCCAAGTATTTGCGTGCAACCGCTTCGCTCTTCAGGGCCACACCTATGCTGCCTCGCCCCACGAACGCCCGAATTTGGCCGAACGCTACAATCACGCGCTGAGGGTAGCCGACCAGGGCGGATTGGACGGGGACCGTCAGTTCGTGCGGGTGTGGCCTCCTTTTAGAGAATGTGCCCAGCGGCTTGCCAAGCCCGTTGACTGGCAGGTCGTCCATGCCCTTGCCGCGACACCCCAGTGGGCCGAGGAGCAACTCCGAGCATGCGCCGATCGTCACGAAGCAGCAAAAGGGGCGGTGATTGGGCGCTATGTTTTCGCGCTCGGTGCTGTCGGCGCCAGCCACGAGGTTCAGGATGAAGCGACCGCACTCCACAACACCAAGAAGGAGGTGTTGCGCAGGCAGAAGTACTTGAAAATGTATCCGCAGAACGAGCCTCTACTTCGCCGTTAGAGTTTGGATGCCATGTATTATTGTGGAATATACCGAGGTTTTTTGGCTAGCTGTGTTGGTGCCCCCAATAAATCACTGCTGTAGATATAGCTGAACGGACCAGGTGGCGATGGTAAGCCCCGAAGACATACGGCCTGGGTCCCCATGGTCGGCGACGGCGGCCCTGGTTTATCTGGTGAGCCGCATTCAAGTCACACTGGATTCAAGGTTTGAACCCGCGCAAGCGCTTTCTGGCGCATGAGAGGCGCGTTGATCGCCCGAAAGATCACGACAACCCCGATAATTAGCCTAACTTGAACGAACGACTTGAGCGTCGAGATAACAAAAAGTAGACAAGTCGACTCACCGCGGTGTTTCATGATCGATTCGCCATTGGAACTGGCAAAGCTATTGACCTCCTTGACGCTGTGGGTGGGATTCGAACCCACGCTATCACTTCCTTCACTCCAGATAAGAAGGGATCCGGAATTCATCTACGAAGACTTTGGTGCCACTGCGGGGGGCGGGCAATGACGGAGGACGCCCGTTGAAGGCTGACTCTCAGCGGGTGGCTTGTCAGCCTCCGAGTGTGTAATCTAATTTTATGGGTTGAGATAAGACTTCAAAATGGATCTGTCCCCAAGGAAAGTTTCCAGTTAGCGCTGTATGAAAACATCGGCACAAACGAGCAAGAAGACTTGGAGAAGATTCTGCCACCGACCCACCCCTGGTCAAAATATCAGAACTTTGTGAGTAGATCCAGACGAGGATAAGAAGCCGTATAGCCTCGGGACATGCAGATACAATGCAGATACGCACGCACGGGGGCAACGGGATTACAGGGTGCAGCAATAACGCACCAGTGGACTGTGGCACTGGCACCCGCGTCAAACAGAACGCCGCCTCACTAGCCACAAAACTGCCTCCTCCACCCAAGCCGGTTGCGGGCCAGCGCAGGTTGGTGGAGAGAAGAAGAAGAGATTGTGTTTGCGCTTGTGTGGATTGAATTGATGCGATCAAACACGGTCACGCGACTCGGGAATTACCTGCAACCATACTAACTTGTTGGAACACTCGAAGGGTTGGCTCTCTCCACAGACTGCACAGAATCCGGCTTTCGAGGGCCAAAAATGACGCCGTCGAGCCTCAAAATAACACGGGGGAAATAGGAGTGGGCCGGGCTGGGCCAAAAACCGATCGCGATCCGCGTCAGTGGCACTGCCCCTTTCTCTTGCGGCATCTCTGGCTCACCAGTGCGTCGCTAAATTCCCCTCGCCAGAGTTATCAACGCTTACTTACATACTCACCCTACCTTTCTCGTTGTCCGAGGTCTAATCGCAAATTTAAACTGCGAGGAAGGCAGCGATCGAGCGGATTGCACAGCCCAGTCGGCCCAGGTGTGTCGGAACCGCCACTCTCCTCTCTAAACCCCTGACTAGGGGCTTCCGCGGGAATATATAAGGGAGGACGTTTTGCAGTGCTCACCCCCCCCCACATCTTTACGACCACCATGTCTTTTACAAACACCCCTTTCACCATCAAGCGCCTAACCTCGTTCACGAGGGACTCCAAACCATCATACGGCCCAGGCTCCAAGGTCGTGACGGTTTCCCTGCATCGGTGCTCTTCACAGAGCAGACGGCAAACACGTCGTGCTTCCAACACCTCGTCGAAGCTTCGCGGCTGCCTGAAGCTGGTTAAAGTGAGCGGCACTTGTCTCCTTTCTGGGATATTTACTTATGATCTCTCCCAGAGCGGCGTCTCGGCAATACTCATCGTGCCAATGCCCTACTTCAAGGCGGAGTCTCGCACCGGTACGTCCTTGTCTAATTCTTGCTGCAGACAAATCCTTACGCCCTGCCCCAGAAGACTCCGAAAGCGGTAGCCTAAAACGCATCCTCTCGCGACGCCCCCAACAAGCCGATGGAAAACGCCGCAACTCACTGGTGCTGCCGGAGGTACCCATGCCCGACGCGCCAGTAGAGCCTGAAAGCCTCCACGTCCGCCGCCCTTCGGAATGCACCATCCGCGAGAGCCCACCGCCGATGGAGGACCGGACGGTGCGATTTGTAACACCACCACCGAAGTTCGCGCCTCCAAAGGAGTGCAATTCAGCGGACGAGGAGCCTGCGTGGTGTGATTTTATGGTAAGCACAATGATACTTCCTGGGGATCGCGGGAACTGATACCGCCGCCAATTTTAGTGACACCACAAAATCATTTTGCAACCGAGCGTTACGAATTCCAGTTGAAGACGAGAACACGAAACCGAAAATGTATCAAACAGCAGAGCTGGATGGACTCTTTGTTGTATTTTTGTCGAGGATGTATATGTACACGTACGAACGATGTCCCGGAGAGCCGCATTACCGAATAAATATTCCGCAGTCTGAAGCAAAAGGAAAGGGGCTTCTACATTCAGTATGGCATCAGAGGTAATAGAACCTTCGCTTTCCCCACAGCAAATGCTGTATAGGTACGGAAAGCGACCGACGTGGGCCACAATATCTTGAGTATACTCACCAGGTCAGCCAGAGGTGAATGACTTGACTGCCGAAATGTTTCTGCGCCGCAAAATCAAGTCGAACCCATGAGAGTACGTTTCACCTGCTTTGAGCACCATGTTCCACGATGGTATGTGGAGATACAATCAGAGCTGTCTCAGCATTCGTTTCACACCGGGCAGAAGGCTGCTGAACACAGCGCAGAGTCCCCCACCAGCGGGGTGAGCCAAGGTGGCGAGAGGAGAAGGGACATAAGTCTGGGATGAAAACGTACCTCTTATTGTACATGGGCTACTCGCAGAGGGAGAAGGTGCAAAAAAGAGAAATTCCTATTTCCAACCGCCTCCATGTCATCGGAGGGAATCCATACCCCGCTTCCTCCGTGTAGCGTCTGAAATCGGTCTTGTAACGTGCGGGAGGCGACCCCCGTGGTCAGCGATGGCGATGGTGTCCCGGTATATAAAACGAGGGTATCACACACCGTTCATTCTACGCGGTGTCGGATGTGTCGAGGTAGAACACCTCATTCCCTGATGAGTTGGAGTCAAAGCGAGGAAGGGAGAATGGGGATGCAGGGTAAGGACATACCTACAACAAGCGAGGGACGAGCTCATTCTGTTGTAGCGTCTGTTTATAAGAGACTAGGTCTGAGCGGCGCAAAATAAAAAGACGGTTCCGAAGATCACATGCTATGCTATCGGAGGGAGTCGAACACCCGCTGCCCCCGTAACAGAGGATCTTTTGTCTGCTGGAATCGACCGCCAAGGTCAACAGTAGCATGGATACTAGATGGATCCAGCGTTGAAACAAAGTCCATTTGACGCGAAAGCACATGCGGTGAAAGAGCCTTCTGTTCCGTGCCGATATCGAGTTAGGGCGAGGAGTGAAAGAAATAGGTGTTGGCAACACACCGTTGTTGTAAGGCTGGCTGATTATGATTAAATATGGTCCCCAGCCATAATGTACTGTAATCATAATATAATCTTAAGGTTTTGGCCGATATTTAATCGTAAGGGTATCGTAATGTATTGTAATGGTAGAATAATCGTATTTAATCGTATTTAATTGGGATTACTAGGAATATTTTTGCTTGTCTCATAATCCAGTCTTCCGCACACATAATGTCTAATTTAGCCAGCTCAACGTGGACTTACACAGTTTCTGAGCCATTTCCGTGTTGGAAAGCCTTGCGGCCATGTTACAGCCCACTTTATGCAACAAGTCCTGTCTCTGACTCCACCTCCACTGGAAGAACTCTTTGATTCCTCTGAACAAGATGTTGGAAGTGTACTGAACTTGCAACCAAACCCAAATCAGTTTTCGGGATTTGCCGGATGTCGGTCATGTGCCCATTCGCGTCGAAATTTGCAGTTTAAATAAGGCCAAATTAGGCTCAGTTATTCGTGTTGTGAAAGTGTTGTGACTCCCCCACACAGCTCTACGGTGATAATTTGTACCGGGGTGCCTTGGATCTAGATATTGGGGGACTATGAGCAGTTTGTTTGACCTCTATGGTCCTTAATATTATGATTAAATACGGACACCATACTGTAATGTAATCGTATTCTAACGTAACATAATCCTTGATAATTTTAAGGCCTAAAATTATGGCCGAGCCATACTTAATCGTAATTTTGCAATTATAATTGAATATATTCTAATATAATCATAATTTCAGCCAGCCTTACGTTGTTGAGGATAGGCTGCTCGCAGAGGGAAGCATCTGGACTGCGGCGAAAAACAATAAGATTGGGACGAGCTAGCCTACACCATCGGAGGGAATCGAACCCGCACTTCCTCCATCCAGCAAGACAGGAGAATCCACTTGGGGGAGGTGACCCACGATAGCGTAGTCAAATACAACCCGGGGTATTTCAAACCATTTATTTCGCGCGGTGTCGGATGTGTCGAGGTGGAAAAACTCAGACTTTGGACTCAAAGCGGCGAAAGGACAAAGGAGATCTGGGTTGAAAACGACATCTCGTTGTAGATAGGCTGGAGAAGGCGCGAAAAAAAATAAATCCCAATTTCCAACGCCTGCACGCCATCGGAGGGAGTCGAACCCCCGTGTCCTCCGTGCAGTCCGGATGTCGGCTCTTTGCTTGCGGGCGGTGACCCGTGGTCAACGATGGCGATGGTCTGGGTAGTAAGGAGTGTGGGGTTACAGGGCCGAACGGAGAATGACAATGTCGATAACACACCCGGGGTATCTTGGTAAGGTTGCTCAAAGCAAGAAGAAAAAGGGAGGCGAACACTTTAGAGCCATCGTAGGGAATCGAACCCCCGCTTCCTCGGTTTAATAAACGGTACAACAACTGGCAGGAGGTGGCCGCCGGTCCACGACGGCTGATATGCACCATGCTACAGCTGTTAGAAACGAGCTTCAACGAAGTGACAATCTGCGTGGCTGCAGCTCGTCGTGTCTGCAGAACCTGGCTGCTTCACTTTAGTGAAAACAAATGACTCCACGGAAAAAGAATTCGTCGTGTCCAACGCATGCCGTCGGGCGGAGTCGAACCACCAGCTCCCCCCAAAGATGGTTACAGACTTCATCACAAATGTCCCAGATTTCGGGGCGACCTCCATGGTCAACGACGGCGCATGCATCCCACTTAAACCATCGATGGGGCATAGTCTGATGGTAGCTCGGCACAAGCCTCTCTCAAGTTCAAAGTACCGAGCGTTTGCTGAACGAGGTGAACCAGCTAAAAAGATATATCCCTGATATTCTCTTGGATGCGGCCGGCGGGATGCGAACCCGCGCGTTCACTGACAACATTGGTGCCGGTGAGAGGCACCATGGTCAACGGCGCTGTTTCTCCGTCTGTAATCTGAATTATTGTGCGTGAATACCCAGCTGGGAAGAAATTGTCCGACGCACCATCTTGTTATTCAATGGATGAATAGAAAGATACTTGTTCTGGCGTCTTTGGTCCACGAGCGACGGCGAGGGGGGCTGCAATTGCAATGGCGCACGGTGATCCGCATTGGCAGCCCCGTGGATTCAGAGGGATGAGTGACCACTCATCGCGGGAGATGCGGGCGACGTGAATAGCGGCGCAAAAGAAACGAAAAAGAACCGTCGCGAAGATTACGTGCCATCGAAGGAGTCGAACCCCGTGCATCCGTCATTTACAGGAATTGCATTCGATCCAATGTAGGAAGCGACCGCCATGGTCGAAGATAGCTGGAGATATAAACGTGTTTGGAACGCAAAGCCTGCAGATAGTGAGTGCGCACCTTTCGTTGCTGCGCTGTGGGGATCAATTCGATTCTCCCAGCGACGCGGACGTACAGCTATCAACACGCAGCAAAAATGCAGCTTGCTATGGCATATGATCAGACCATGCGCGGGAGTCGAACCCGGGTTCCTCGCGAATTACCGTCAACCGTGCTCGGATAACAGTCGGAGAGAATATCGCAGCCCACAATGGTGTGTGGAGAGAGAAGCAGTGATGTTATGAGTGCGATGGGAATTGCTGTGAGATGTTGCGCGTTTGGGTGCGTCGGGTAGATCCGGGGCAAAGCACCTAGAGCTAAACGCGCGCGCGAGAGGCAGAAGGCCCTGATGGCCAACGAGATCCGGACAATGGGGCAACTAAGGGCAACGGAACAGAAGAGATAGAGGCGGGTTTGCTATGAGCGGCGACTGTGATAGCGTAATATTGCTGTTAGATAGGCGAGCGAGCGCAAAGGAACAAAAGAGAGCCTGGCTAATCCACGACGATGATCCTTGTTGTCAACTTGTTGTGCGAATCGCGAGCGCCGAGTGAACACTTATCCGAATTTTTCCATCGAGATGTCGGAGCTAGATGTCAACAAGTGGCGGAGACACGGTGGAGCGCACCAGGACGAGAAGATAACCTAGGGCATGCGGATGAGCATCGGACGATGCCGGCTGGCCATGGTGGAGGAAAGGAAGAGGTGCGTCGCCGTTATCCATCGCCGTTGATCGGCGATGACGTTGCAACCGGCCGGCCCGGGTCCTTGCCGGCCCTTCTCTGTCTTACCCGCAACCCCGTTCTCCTTCCAACGGACTTGCAAGTCGCCTTTATTTAGGGTTGAGATGCTTCCCTGGGGCTCGATCTTCCGTTTTCACCTGCGTTCTTCAAGTTCCCGAGGCGTTTGGTGACTTTGGTCACGATCCAGATCTTCCCCGTTCTTCTCCCGAGGCTTGCCCCGAGCGACCGCCAGCCTGCGTTCTCCCAACGTCCTCTTACCGGAAATGTGACGGTCTGCTCTACGACAGGCAACGTTTCTTTGTGACTCATCTGCCGGATGGATTCGGACGGTCCAAGTGGATATCCATGCTTGGTACGGTGACCGCGCTGGAAGAATCACTGGCAGCATTGATTCTCTTTGCAACGTTGCAATCGCGGTTGAAAAGGACATTTTTTGTTTGGCCCGCCATGCTTCACGCTTGCGCGGGCTATCATCCTAAACGGTTAAACCTGCTCAGCCCCTGAAATCAATCAAGTTTCATTCGCTCTGTTTTCTGGCTACAAGAATCAGGAATTCTGGGTGCCGCTGATCGGCGGCTCTGTATATCACTCGGCAGCAAGTAACCCGTCGCAGAAAAAGAATGGCTGAAGAAGATATGCTTTTGGTGGTAGAAATCGAACCCACGACGCTCCCATGTAGCAGCCTCAGATACTGTGCGGGTAGGAAGGGATCAACTATGATCTACAAAGGCTTACTATGGTGCGTGTTGTCCTCAATTTGTGTTCATTAGTTGGAAGGGGAATCACGTTTGGGTTCTCGCACAGATGTATATCGGGCAGCTGTACGAGATCTTGAATGTTATCATCAGCCTGCACGCTGGGCGCAACACAACCAGCCCACGGATGGAATCCTTGCAGAAAAATCTGCTTTCACCGCCCGATGCCTTTTGTAGGAATCGAACCTTGGTGCTGCTTGCATAACAGAGAGGAAGGTATCAACCATCCATGTCACAGGCTTTTAGTACAGTATGCTGCCACCTGATAAATATGGCAGCAAGCAATGGTATTCGGCTGTTTCCAGGGCCTGGTAAGGTTTGGTTCCTTCGCAGTATTACTCGATTCTCCGGCGCACTCACTGCAGCTTCTTCTGTTGCAGAATATCATCGAATTTTCTCCGCGCCTGGCTGATCATCCGTCCTTTCTAGAGAGAAAAGGGATCAACCTTCAACTATGATCCACAAAGTCCACAAAGGCATGGTCCGTTTGTCGCCGCCTCACGGACATGCGATCAGGTTCCTAATGGAGGGGATGAATCTACTAGTAGTGCGCATCATGAAGGGCATGGTTCCGGTTGGGATTGAAGAGATCTACGACTCCTCTTTCATCTGGCAGCTAATTCGAGGATTTGTCTGAAGTGTCAGTGTTGCGCGAGTAGGACGGAAGTAAAACTACAAAGGCGACAAAAATGGAAAGTGGTCTTCGATGGCAAGGCGAAGGCAGAAAACAGGTCCGCAAGTTCTTTGCATGCCGTCGGAGGGAATCAAACACCCGCTTCCTTCTTGCAGCGATGTCGGACTATAGATTACAACCAGTGTAAGGTGACCCCCGTGGTCAACGATGGCATGGGGTGTTTGAAGGGCGTAGCCACAGACACTCTCCGCCGCCTGCCGACACAGATGTGAGCCAAGGTTAAACAATGGGGCTCTAAAATTCCGCGTATAATTCCATTTGGCTCTCTCGTCGGTCAACTAGGGTTGCTCGCAGCGCGAGGCATGTGAATCCCAAAACAAAGCAAAAAAGATCAATGCCATCTACACATGCCATCGGAGGGAATCGAACCCCCGCTTCCTCCGTGTAGCGAAATTCGCAGTCCACTTGCTGGAGGTGACCGCCATGATGGTCCACGATGGCTGATATGCACCATGCCACAGTTGTCAGGAACGAACTTCAACGCAGTCAAGATCTGTGTGGCTGCAGAAACCTTCACTTGGCTGATTAATTTCAGTCAGAGGAATACAGCTAAATAATCACGCACAGAAAGCGATCTATAGGAGAGGAAAAAAAGACTTCGAGGAAGTGCCTTCCATGCCATCGGATGGAATCGAACCACCAGCTCCTCCCAAACATGGTTGCCCTGACAATATCCGGGGGCGACCTCCGTGGTCAACGACGGCGCGTGTGTACTCCTTATAAACCAATCAATGGAGAATAGTCTCCACAATCGCACAAATAGAGTTCTCGCACCTGAGATGCAAGTTCAAAGTATCGAGCGTTGGCTGAACGAGGTAAGCCAGCTAAAAAAAGATACATCTCTGAACTTCTCCCGGAAGCGGCCGGCGGGATACGAACCCACGCGTTCACTGACAATACTCGTGAATCACCGTGGTCAACGGCGCTGTGTTAGTCTGTAACGTGAATTACTGTACGTGAATCAATCGTGAATACCAAGGTAGGACGAAATTGTATGGCGCCCCGGCTTGTGGATCAATCAATGGAACGAGTTGAGCAGAAGACTTAATTCGGAATCCGGCGTCTTTGGTCCGGCGCACGGTGGGTGGAACACTCCAAATATCCTGTTGATGCTGCACTGAGGCAGGAGGGGCCGATTTGGACTCGACAAGGACTGCGTCGTGAAGAAAGCGGTGACGCGAATGGCGCCGCAAACTAAAAGACGGTGGTTCATCGGCCATGCCACCCGAGGGAGTCGAACGCCGGTCCTCCGTTGGCATTCGATCTGAAAGTAGGAAGTGATCCACGATGGCTTGAGATACTGCGAATTACGTCGTTAGCCTTGGAATGTCATGCCTGCAGGATACATACTAGTAATGAGTGCTCGCGTTCCCCTGCGGTAGAAAATCTACTCACTTGTTCCGCCGACGCCGACGTAGCCACCAACGGGCAGCGAAGACGGAGCTGGCACATAAAGAAAAGGAGATCTTGTGGCATATGAGTATGATTATGTAGACGATGCGCGCTACCGGTTGTTTGTTCGGCTGACGTTTTCCCTGCAGGCTGAGGCTGCAACTATCAATCGGCAGAAAAATAACCTTGTCTACGCGATAACATACCATACACGGGAGTCGAACCCGAAGTTCTCGCCGTCAACCGTGCAGCGGGAACAGTCGGAGAGCGTAGCCCACCATGGTGTGTGCGTAAGAAATAGGGAAGGTATGAGTGCGGTGAGAATTGCCAGAGATGTTGCGCGACTGGATCTGAAGACGGGGCAAATAGTGAGCACCCAGAGCTCAACGCGGCGGCGGTGAGATGCAGAAGAATGTAATAGCGAGCGAGGCTTTGACGCCAAGGAACATACAGAGGCGAGGGTTTTCCAGTTCGATAGCCATCGCCGCATCGTTCCAGTGGGCGACCCGGCCGCCGCGACCGAGCGCAAAAGAGAAGCAAAGGAACCTAGTGGACCCTACTAAGGGGGGTTGAACTGCTATAACCATAAGAGGGACGATGAGCCGGGAGCCGGGAGGCAATGTTATGCGAATCGCGAGCGATTTCGGCGATTCGGAATCGAGAGGTCGAAGCTGGATTCCGGCGAGTGAAGGAGGTAAAGCGGTAGCGAGCAGGAGACAATGCCACAGGTCTTTCGGGGCAGGCAGATGTGCATGGGACGATGCTCGCTGGTCATGGTGGCGGGAAGGAAGAAGTGCATGTGTATGTGTATGTGTGTGGTGTTGTTATGCAGCATCGCTGATGATTATGACGTTGCCCCGGCCGGCCCGCTCCCTTACCGTCGTAATTGCGGTTAAGCAAGCTGAGCTCCTCTCCGCCTTGTCATCGGTCACTCCCGCTTGCACAGGGCCACAGCCTAGCATGTTCATCTACTCGCTACTCGCTCAGCCCTCTGGACACAACCAAGTTCTATTCACTGTCCGGACGTCCGGGTAGTATTCGGCAGTGACATCCACTGACATGGCTCCAGTAATCCAGCCACTTTGTGAAACCATGTTGGCGTAACGCATGAGAGTCTTACAGTGACGGCAACAATATGGCTCGACGACCGGGAGAGAACTTGGAGGGAATTGTGAGTTGCACTAATTGAACAGTGGTGAATGGCAGCGCCTGCCGCCGCCTGATAAAAAACATCTTGCAAGCTCACCATGTCATCGAAGGGAATCGAACCCCCGCTTCCTCCATGTGATAATAAATAGGTTCGCCACTAACATGAGGTGACCGCCGTGGTCCACGATGACTGATATGTACCGCGCCGAAGGTTGAGTTGGAACGAACTCAACGGACGGGGCATTTTGATATCTGGGGAGTGGCAGCGCATACGTGGTTGATTTATTTTAGCCCAACGTGAACATCTGGACAAGAACGAAAGCACATCAGAAAAACAATCGCGGACTCCGGGAAAAAAAATGTCAACACGTCTCGACATGCCATCGGATGGAGTCGAACCACCGCTTCCTTCCAAATATCGCTAATGCTGTCGCAAACTCATTCGCAAACTCAGGTGGCGACCTCCGTGGTCGACGATGGCGCTGGTGTCCTGCTTGTAAACCAATCCAAGGGGAAATAATCTTGAGACGGCACAAGCAGGATTGAGGAACCTAAGATGTAAGTTCGCGTTTCCGACGCTGAATCTGGTAAGCCAATGTGAGAAGAGTAGGGTTTTTCACAACCATGCGGCCCGCGGGATGTCGAAATCTTTGCCGGTGAGAATCTGATACCAGGGGCAACGACGCTATAATGGGTGAGTATAAAGGTAATAGGAGAATACACGGGGGAAAGAGATATGACGGTGCTCGTAGGAGCAGGCCACTGGAGAAGCGAATTGGGATTGGGATGGAGTGCCAGCAAAATATCAAGGGAGCGGGCGAATGACCCCCCAAAAAAAACGTACCTCAACGTCACATGCCATTGAGGGGGTCGAATCCCGGCTTCCAGGAGTTTCTTTTCGATCTAGACGTAGAAAGTGACCGCCGTGGTCAATGATGGCCTCGGTACCGTGAATTACACCGGGTTAGCCCTGCAAAACCTACGGATAGTGCATGCTTACGCGCCGTGGCTCAATCATAGCAACAACGTTAACACCGTCTTAAATTGTTTGAACCAAGCTTTGTCTTTGAACTAACATTTGATTCTCACCCTGTAGAAGAACACATCGGAGCGCGGCAGCCCAAGTCATGCCGAAGACGTGAGTCGCGTGACCGTGTATGATCGCATCATAAGTAGTGGCACACGTGCACAAATACAAGCTTCTCCGCAAGGGGCTACCGATCTTAAATTTTTTTGAATGTCCTCTCCTTCTTACTCAGTTTTCGATTCTGAGTCTGATCTCTCGATACACGAAGGCAAACGGACAAACGGTCGTTGAGTTAGAGGGACATACATTATTACCGTGTTTGGTCGATCGGCGGAGCACAGCCCCTCCCGATGCAGTAGCCGATCACATGTCCTCGCAACGGCCAAAAATTATGTCCCACAGTATTAATCTTATCCACCTCCAAGGGACTCCTCAAGGCCCAGGAAGAGGCTTGGAGGCCCAAATGCACACCTCCATGGTATTTTGAGCGGGATTTAGTCTTGCCGAGAGCGCGTGAGAATTTGATGGCATCCTAAAAAGGAGATTTACGGCATACCCCCCACGGGGGGGGTCGCCCAAACCTCTGAAAATAAAGTTTCGAGGTATGGTGCAGATTTCGCGAATCGGTAGCCCCTTGCTTCTCCGATTCCTCCAGCGCTCCACCATCTTCAAGCTTGTGTCGTAGCAGGCTCCTAGGCTCAATCCGGTGTATCCATAACTCTCCTCTGCTCTAAGGCATAGCACGAGTGCGGGTCACCCGCGGGTCATCGCAAGTTTACCCGTGGGAATACTCGTGGGAAACTTGACCCGCGGGTTCGAGTACTCGTGGCTACGGGTTTTCGCGGATCCGAGTCATGATTTTTGAAAAACAGTTTTGACCCGTGAGTTTCAAAGTTGTTTAAAACTTCAATTCCAAGCTAAATAACGGTGAAAGAATAAACTGACCCGCGAGTTGATCCGTGGGAAAGCCTGACCCGCGAGTCAAGTACTCGTGAACACGGGTTTCCCACGGATCCGAGTATCGGTCAAAATACTACGGGTACTCGCATCACGGATCCGGGTCTACTCACGAGTTAACTCGTGACGAGCCCTACTCTGCTCTTTGCCCGCTAGAGTCTGACAGTATCCATTGCTTCAAGAGGGGCGCCAGCGGCTACGCTGCTCACGCATCAATCCCGCATACGGCAACAGAACACTGGGGACCCCGCCTCAGCTTGGGCTATAACTCAATGTTGCAAGCTTATACTGAAAGTTCCACCTTGGTACATTGATCAGTGTGGAACATTGTCGGAACCTCGACTTCGCTTTGCACGTATAGTAGGCAGCTTTTTCATTAATGCCCGCCCCAACTCAACTGGTGGTGACATTGCTGGTCCACATGGATACCTGATTCTTCTATGTCTCGCTGTGGGTACAATCTGTCCATCTCCTTCCTGTTCCGCGTCTCGATCTGCAACGACGATGATGAGGGCTTCGTTACTTCCAGGCTCTTCCTCTTCCTCCTCTTCCCCCTCCTCTTCATCCTTTCATTCTGCCAGCGCTAGAACGTCGCCTCTTCATCCGTTGTTCTCACTTTTGAGAGATGTGCATGGTGGATCTCATTCTGTTCACCGCTCTTGCGGCCTTTAACGGCGCGCTGGCAGTGCCCCTGGTGCCGCTGTCTCCGTGCGTGTCGTTACATCCCCGTAGCTGGTGCTGACGTATAGTTTCCAGGACCCTGGATATTCGGTGTGTATCGCAGCAATGCTGCCGGTCAAGAACTGTGCGTCTCTTTTTTTCAAAAAAGCTGTATACACTCAGGATTTACGTCTCATAGCAGTATAAAATGCAGGGACAGTAACGCGACTACCTTCGTCCGCGCGGTTTCTACTGAGACGTGAGTTTTCCTCAGTGCCACCCTTTTTACACCAGCTCACCGTGCTTGCGCTCATAGTGACTCTGAAGTTCAGTGAGTCCCGACGCAAATGATCTCTGACTCTTATCCTCAGTTTTCTGAAGGACAGTGATCAACACTGGATTGAGCGCCGCAACGATCTACACAACTACAGACACCGTTTGCCCTGGGGGCTCTGCTGATTGTCTTGCCGGAGTGGCCACGGTCCTGGTCATACCGGCTACCCTTACGGTCGCTTCTTCCACGTATGTCGTCTATGACCAATGAGTACCCTTCAGCTAACCGTCTTCCCTGCTAGAATCTACTCTGCGGAGTGAGTTGTGCATGCAATCCTCACCGCTTATCCTGATCCATCGGAAGGACGGAGACCGTACTCGAGTGGGGAACAACGATCCACACCCTTACGCAGACTGATTGCCCGGGGCTGAAGAGACTTGACTGTGTAGTCAAAGTGAACACAGTTGTACTCCTTCCAGTTACCACCACTGACCCCGAGGTTTCCCCTCTGGCGACTTTGACGCGATCGTTTCCGAGCGGTATTTCATCAACTTTCACCTCCGTCTTGACCCCGGCGAACAAGCCCACCTCAACAGCTCCTTCCTCAACTGCATCCGTGGGGTACGAACTTCGAAGCATCGCTTACCGTACTTCTTTCCTGACTCTTTTGTAGCGACTTCTCGCACACCATGGGTGCAACATCCCGTAATCGCACACAGATTATCCTGGGAGGGATACTGGGCGGGCTCTCCCTTTTGGGAATCATGGTCGCCATTATATTCATGCTCCGGCGCCGCCGCCTCCAAACGACAAAGCCAGGCTTCCAGCCTGATTTCCGGTCCATGTTCAGCGTCGAGGCTACACACCCAGAATTCGAAGGGTTCGTATCAAACACCACCTCCCAATCAACAAGCCCACCCGCCTCCACCGTTGACCACGGCATGTTCGAAAAGGCGCTGGTCTGGCGCGCGAATCTTCAGCAGCAGGTGCATCAGATCGAGGGGGAAATTGCGGAACTGCAGCGCATCACGACGCGGTTCCGTGTCGCCAACCCCTCCGGCATGAACACCGAAGCTGCGGGTGACAATGTTCACGCGGAAGGCACGGCGAATATGCAGATAGCGGCTTTGAGAGCGCGGGTCCAAGAGCTTGAGGATGAGCGGGATGCGACAGAGGCGCCCCCGGGATATTTTGATCAGTGAATTGCGGTGAGCGGAGCCCTTTCCAACATTACGAATTTAACTTCGAGTGCAAAGCAAGAATTGTATATCACGCTATTGAGTTGTTGATTTACCTTGTTACTATCTGAATTCAGGACGATTTGTCGCGCTACAACATGACCTTCGCCTGCGCCGTCGGTTCTCTGGGGAAACAGGAGCCAACGCAACGATCAGTGCAAACTGCATCAAACGCTGAAACATCCTTGCAATTGCCGCCTTTGATCGTCTGCCACCCTGGCGGAAGAACAACATCTTCATCAGAACGGAATAGCCTATTTCGGAAGAGGAAACTCGATGGTAGCCAAGGCTGCTTTTAAAACGATTTCATTCATAGTCAGTCTATGCCGGCTTGCCAGTGGCCACTGCATTCTAAAGCGACTCGATCCCAGCACAAGGGGGTAATTCGTCGCTAACTCTTCTCCAAATATCTGTTGCGCCTGCTAGGCCAAAAATAATCTCTCGCGGCGTTCTGTCGCTTGGTCAAGACCGGACCAAAAAAGTTTACAGCATGAGCGGCGTTTAAAGCAAGACAACGGATGCACCACATCGCCCCCTCTCTCACTCCATGACCTCCCCTCATGAATCCACAGACACAGAGCTGAAGCAGGAGGAGTTTGATCCCTACCGGCTCGACGAGAGACCCATCCCACCACAAAACTTTCGGTACGTGCTGCCACGCTGCATGATTGGGATCAACACTCATCTTTCTTCTCCAAGACTGGTAAAGCCAGCTCTATTTTCCCGCTTGCCGCGATGGCCCGCCCTTGTCGTTTTCGGTCAGCTCAAGGTCAGCTCCTTTTGCAAGCACTTTCTTGGGTGTTTCTGGGGCTGGTCAGATCTCGAGGATCAATAGCCCTGCCATTGCCCACAGCTGTCTGGGCAGACAATAACCCATCTTGTGACGTTCGTGGCGACGCTCATTTCAACGTTCCTCGCTGGATCGTCAAGTTTGTACGTGGCGCAAAACTGCTGATTCTGGTTGCTAACAGCACAAATTAGTCTATTCTCGTATGCGCTCCGCAGATCGATGTCGCTCTATCTCTATCGCTCTCAGCATTAGGGGCCAGTGTACAAATTTCGATGCGCTCACTTGTGTTTCATCGCCGTCATTGGAAGTGGCCGGCCATTTCCCTTTTACTATTTTCGACTGCCTACCGGGCCGAACTAGGCAGTGGGCCACTAGCATCCTACAGCCCGCTATCAGGTAGAACCTTTGCATTTTGCGACTGGAGGATGGAATACGACCTATGGGCGTGTTGTGTGTCAAATTTGGAGGCAAAGTGATCCGGTGATCAAAAGCTGTGCCCGGTTTTATCCAAGATGCCGGCGTGGGTCCCCCGGTTTCTTATCTCCGAACGGCGATCAGGCTCGTCTTTTCGCTCTCTCTCCCCCAATTCCCCACCGATTCACAAGTTTGGGGCCTCGTTATGATGCTACGAGGCTGCCCAATCGTTTGGGGTTCTTGAATGAATCAGTTTGTGTCTCCCTTGTGCCCTGGAGTGCTCGACAACATCGAGGCTAAACTCTCGGGCGCACGACCTGGCGGCTGCCATGGCGGTCCACCTGGGTGTGGGGTAAACTTGGAACTTCATACCTGTATCCGGGACCACTATATGTCTGGGTTTCAGCATGGTTTTGGCCGCTGGCTTGCCAACTTCCTGTTCACTGTAGGACATTGCTCGACACCGCCCAATTTTGGTTCCATACAAAGATGGATTTAGTTCGAGTGGATGTAGGCATGTTACTGACATCTTCTGTGCTCCGGTGTGCTCTTATACTTCCTTATGAGTGATCTGGGCCCTATGTCTAACATCGTTGGGCTTGATGCTTTGTTAGACAGGCGTTTCAGCCCAGATGCCCATCTCCGGCCCCCTACCTGCCGAGACGAGCAAGTAGTTATTGTCCGTGTGTACCTTATATTACGCATTTATGCATCGCCAATCATGGACTTTAATCCATTCAACAGGTTGGAGAACACTGGGCTCACAACACAGATGGTAAAAGACGATGGGAGGGGGTGGCCCACTAGGCCGGTTATTGCCATTTTGGGAAACGGTCGAAAGAAATAGGTTGTAATCAATGGAGTCACAACCTAAATTCGTAAAAATATTCGTACTCACTCAAAGGATACGTGCATTGATACCTGACCGTATCCAAGGGTAAGTACTGCACTCCACGGGGAGGAATAAAGGCAAAACTGCTAAGGTGGCCCGGTGCCCAGTTGAAAATAGTATATCTAAGTTGGGGACTGGCAATGCACCGGATTTGATCGGTGCTTATGTAATGGCTCCCATCACCCGAAAAGTAGCAAATTCCATCGGCCATCGGTGTAGCTCTATCCTGCGGCCCTATCGAAAGAGTTTGTATGAGAAAGAGTTTTGTATTGTGTTTCTCCCCGGTATGTCCCGGCCGGAATTTTTGTTTTGGTCCTCGTTGCGACTTTGAAAAAGACCATCAGAATTGGCCAATTTCTTTGGGAACTTCAGGAGGGGAAATTGACAATTGTGGCCGGGACATTCCTGGGAGATTTGATTCGAAATGCGCCTCAAATTTATTTTGGAGCGAAAGAGCAACTCCCGAGCTCGGAATGGATGGCCGATGAAATGGGTGCGAAGAAGACGGAAATCAGTTGATGTAACACCTTTACTGGTGCTGTGTGATGATATACAAGACAATAATTAGTTCAGGGACCTTATCAAACATATATGTGACCATTCCAGCTCGGATTCTGCACAGGGGGAGCCTAGTGGTTGTGCAGTACACCAAAAGTCGATTTGCCATCGAAATCAGCGAGTTGGCAGGCGGTACAAACAACTACAAATGGACATTTGATCAGGCCGATTGCCAGTCCCCAATATCTTATTATGATGGGGATCCAGACATCTGCGTGCGTCGTTCAACTGCTTCTATCACGACATCTAACATTCTACAGGTGGTCCACCCTTATTACTCCGGTGCACATTGTTATATCCACGCCAATGATTGGCTACGATATCGATCTCTCCAGCCCCGTTCTTCAGCAATATAGCGCTGCTTACAACGCTAGTAAATTTGACATCGAGCTGTGCATCCTTCCAGGTGTGTTGTAAAGACAATGGTCGAGGTTGCATATCACTGAGTGCATGTGTTGTAGGATTGCTCATAACGGTGACTGCCGGTTATGAAGTCAGTGGGTACGCGAATGGACAGTCCTATGTTGGCTTGCCAGCGAGTGTTTCATTGTTGGGGCAGGGTTTCAAAGCCTCCACAAGTGCGCATATTCCTCCCCTCGAACTAACCTTCCCTCTCAACGCATTTTACAGATGGTATTTTGGCCGCCACACTGAATGAAACCAACTACAGCTACTGGTCCATTCCTGCCACGGCGCAGACTGTGGGACGACTTGACCGAGGTATCTCTGACAGTTACTCCATGACCCAGCAAGGTGACGCTGGTTTTTCGGGTTCAACATTGTTGGTGCACTGTTGACGAAGTTGCAGGGTTTACTGCTAATGTGTCTTGTCGCCTTCAAAACCTCACTGATGCAACATCGCCCGGTATTGAGCAATACACCGACCTTGTTTCTGGCTGGACAGCCCCCTTTCCTATACCAAGATATACTAACGACGGGGACGGTAACATTACCTCGTTAATCGTCGTTTCCAATTGCACCGGGGGGTCGAACCTCCCCAAACCCTCCGCAATGAACACCACTCAGGTTCTTTATAACGGGGATCAAGGAGCTTACCTGTGGTCAGTAGTCTGTGACCCAACGCCCGACAACCCCAATAATTACAGTTGGAGTCCCACCACTTCCGAGAAAGTGTATATTGAACGCTCCCGATCCAGCCTTGATTCTACAGGGATCGATTGATTATACCAACGTGACTGGACCGTCCGATACCTTCATTGTGTGCGAGATCGCTCCGACCACCAGTGTTGTTCGCGTAGAGTACAGCGGGGATGCTGATGGGATTACCGGGACTGTGGAATCCGTCGGACCGCCACTCGCATATGGCGGTGGATCTGCTGGTCTATTCGCCATGCTGATGGTACAGGCTTTGCCGTTCAATCAACAGGCGATAGGTAGCAATGGGGTGGGAAACCAATTACTGGATCTGGTTTCCCAGGTAGACCCGGATGAGCGCTTAACAGTTGTGGTAAGTTTTCGCCAGCATGTGAAGAGGATTTTTGACTGAATGTCCGCAGGAACATTACGTGCAGGGCATTATCGAATATGGCGCTTCCGTATGCATTTATCGCCAGGATTACATCTCTCCTTACATCGCCCACAGGTCCTACGAGGATGTATGTACGCGGATGAGATGACGGAGGGGACACTCACCTGGCCAATGAACGGAACCTGGAATACGCAGACGCTAGGCTGGAAACATTATTCGACAGGAACAACCGTTTGGATTCTTATTCCAGGGCTCTTCATGGCTTGTTCTACTGTCGCATTGGTGCTAGTCGCGCTCTACCGCCATGGCGGCGAGATGCAAACTCACACAACCACATTCGATCCGTCAAACCCACTTCACCTGATGGCGGCCGCAGCTGCAGGTGGGCTCAATAACGTGTTCAGAAGTCTGCGGGGGAGGGATATCCACGAGGGGGGAAAGACTACCGTTGTGCTTGGATCGGTTCCTGGGCGAGGTCCGGCCCTCGTTCGTGCGGATGAATATGCACCTCTGTCTGCCGTCAGCCCGCTCGCCTCTTAATCTTGGCCCTGCATTTGGTCTCACCATCTTCACTACGCTTTGGACAACACCTAGACTATATTGGTTTTGTTCTTCTTCCTTAGAATCAGTATGCTTTCGTAGCTTCGAAAAGGTCACTGTTCCCCCGTCTCCCACAGTCGATATATACCTCGGCATCGTGCTCGTCTGGACTTGAGACACCTCGTCTGGCTCTCAATCTTCCTCAGATTCTGTCCGAAAATCTGCCTCATGATTCCCTGCCAGTGCGTAATCCTCATGGCGAGCTTCGATACGCCAACGCTGTGCTTCAGATCTTCAGACTGACTTGGCGCAGAAGTCGCATCAAAGCCGCATTAACCGGGTATCATGAGCAGAATATCTCAGAGTTGCGCGGAAGTTTGAACCGATCTCTGTTGAACTGAAGTTGAACTCGGTGCAATACTCGGTGTCCTCGGGCCGAAATATTACCCGGTCATATTTGTTCGTGTGTTGACGCAGCCACGTATCACAACTCTCATTTGACTCTCATGCCAGCTCTCAGCCAGGAACTCGTCGACGCCATAATCGACGAACTGAGCGACTTTGACTCTCTCAAACAATGCTCCCTTGTTGGGCCAGCATTCCGATACCCAAGTCAGCGCATCCTGCTCCGTTTCTTGACATTGAGGGCACCTTCAGCCATCGCCCCGCAGAGGACTCCCTTCAGCACAGTTCTCCGTTTCCTCCAGGAATCTCCACATGTCACGGATTTCATAACAAATTTGACCGTGTGGATCCCGAGGGCAGTTACACCTATCGCGGAGATCGAGACATTGATCAAAATACTCGACCGACTGACTAAAGTGCGCTCCTGCGCGCTCAGCGGGGCGGCTGGCAAAGAAGAAATCTCGGCGCAAAAGTGGAAAGGCATTCCACCCAACTTGGCCACCGCACTTCTCGACTTCCTTGCCCGTCAGCCTCTCGACAGGCTTCGGGTCCGCTGCCTGACATTGCTTCCGATAGCCATCCTCGCCCACATTTTGGCATCCGCATCTATGGTTACCTTTGTGGAGGCGGTGTGCATGGAGGGCTGCAGCATGGAGGACGGTTCACACCCCGACATAGACGAAACGTCGACGTTGGTTCTACCGGAATCATTTCGCCTGAAGTCGTTGGGCGGAGGCCGCATAGCAGTGTCCATCTTGCAGGTTCTTGTTCACCCACAGTTTGCAAAACACCTGGCGCATCTACGACAACTGGAACTTCCCGTCAATTGGTCGGAATACCAATACGGACGCAGGATTTTGCGGACGGCTGCCGATCGTCTGGAGCAAGTTACATTGAACTGTCTAAGTAGGCACACCCATCTGCGAGAGTGGGTTTTTATTTATTTATTTGGCCCCGCACAGGCTATCACACACACAAACCAATCATCCTCCCGCTTCCTCCGCTCCCCATGCTTCAGCGCTTCGAATTCTCCCTGTCGATCGAGGATCTCGGAGCTTCATGGTTCACCGACGCAATCGTGACCCTCCTCACGCCGACTTTAACCCCGGCGCTCAACAAACTCGTCGTTCGCGTCCGACGTGAACGGTATGACTCGCAGGTCAACCCCACCACGAACTTATTGAGCGCGCTCGATGACGCGCTGATGGCGCACCCTGCATCACCCTCGATTCACTGGGAGGTCAACTACAAACCCCAGTCTTTCACGACCTTCCAGCGCAGGGTCGAGCAGTATATGCCAAAGACTCATGAACGGGGACACCTCTTTTTGGAAAATGACCCAACCCCACCCACGAGTCGATGGAATTTGCCCTTTTTTGCAGATGATGTTGGGTGGCGCCTGGCGAGTGTCGTTTGACGTCCATTCAATGTCATCCAATTCCAATTTCATCAATTAACACATCTCGAAAGCTGAGAACCACAAAACTTCTCCTTGCCCTCGTTGATCCCCTCTTGCTGAACATCCCGGTGTTGTAGTAGGTACGACCTTCGACGCCCTCCTCCGGGTTGGGCAGACAATACTTGAGTGCATGAGTGCGCACGATCCCGGCATCGCAGGTGTCGTCTCCAGTAAGCATGTCGTGTCCTGTCCGAACAAAACTCCGGATGTGCTCTGCGGTGAGATTTTTGCATACCTCACAACATGCACGGTACACTTGTACACGGAAAAGGTTGACGGCTCTTGAACTACGCCACCCAGCGGACCGCTCGGACGCCGATACCGAGAATCCTGGTAAAAAGTGTGCCATATCCTGTAGTTATGTCTTCGGCGGGAGTTGAACCCACGTTGCATCCGAGTTACTCGGTCCACGAAATGGCATTGAGAGAAGGGGCTGGAGCTAATCGACGAAGGCTTTAATGTATCGAAATGTCCTGCGGCAAGCTGAATACTCACAGGCGCGTACAACCTTGAATGCTCACTGGGTAGACAAGCTTCTCGCGAGCCGTGTGTATACTGATTCAGAGACAGTGTTTCAGTCGAGCAACATTTTGACGTATTTTACGCACATGGGGGTCAAGAGACGTCGGCGAAATGAGCGCTAGAAGAGGTAGGAAGAAGCCGGGGAACAAAAAAGGCTGATACCCCTCTTACGCCCTCGGCAGGATTCGAACCCACATATCTTCCATATAATGTGCCTTACGCACAGGAACCAATCCGTTTGATGAACAAAGGCTTTTAAAGGGCTACTGAGTTCCCTTCCCAGTCAGCGCGAGAGTACGAAAGCAAGGCGCCGGGATTCGTACAGAGAGGTATACACACGTCGCAGTGAAGCGTGTGTTGGACGGTGCAGTACACATGGCGCGGCTAGCACCAGTCGTCGAAGGGAAAAAAGTTCGTGCTCCCTCCGTACGCGGGCAGTGTGCACCGGCCACAGTTATCTGTGAAGAGCATACGGCGCAGAACATTGGCATCTGAGAGTTGCGCTGGGATGGGTCTTAGCTTTTAAGTTTGGATTAATATGTGTGTGGCACCCGCGACTTGCCCTCGACTGGGACGGACAATTTGTTTCGAAGGTTGTGAAGCCAGGGGCCGCGTTGGGGCCGCGAGCACTTTGCGAGCAGTCGCCGAGGGTGTGCGATTGAACGATGGCTCCAGTGATGTCCAAACATTCCGCAGGATAGCCAAAGACTCAGGGATAGATTAGGTTAGACGTCGGCAGACACAGACGAGGAGGAGGACAAGAGCGCTGTTTGCGGCTGTGTGTGTGGATGACGTGGTCTCATCAAACGCGATCACGTGCAGATGTTCTTGTGAATATTGGGTGCGAATTGCAATCGCGGGCGCGCACCTGCTGATGCAGGGCATGCCACATCTCACCGCGCTGTAGCGAATGCAACCACAACAGCCAAGTTGATAATATCTTGCTACGATTCCCGACGCACGCGATTTGTCTAACGGACATTCATTCGGCATCGGGTACCGGAACAATTCACCAATGCCACAGATACAGCCTGTGTGGATCAATGTAGATCGCTTCCTATCCATAAGTCGAAGCGAGCAATGGATCACTCTACAGGGAAGACATTTGGGTTCGAATCCCATATCAGGCGTAATTGCACACAGGTTCTCGTCTTTTTGGATTTCAGAACGGTAGAAGGTACAGCTCGCTCTCACAGATGTGCTCTGGCGCCACGCAATTTATCCCTTTGCCGTCTCAATTATCCCTTTACCGGCTTATCCATAAGGCAACGTTCAAAATACAAGAATTTGTGCAGCGCTCCACCGCGAGTTGTAACGCCTTCGCCGCGGACCGATTTGCCACCCTACGTCGAGATGCCATCCAAGAGACGGCGCGGGATCGTATCTCACTGAAGGCTTAGTTTTGCTGTCACAGCTTCCTTTGTGTTGTACCCAGGTGTTCCCGTCTACTGATCTGTGGTTGATCAGATATCCCTGGTGGGATTCGACGCACACTTTGTGTCCCAACACTGTCTACTACTCTCATCGAGCGGGATTCGATTGACGCCGACCATTTTATGTCCCATATTCTGTCTTACCCAGGGAAGTCCACCCTCAAGCGCTCAGGCACAACACATTCTTCTGTGAGTCCTCAGTCCATGCGAGAGAATCACTTCCCATTTGACGGACAACATCGGCAACCCGAGCAGATGAGTCAAGCAGTATTAATTGAGGGACGCGCACCGCCTCGGTTCTCCTCACTTCAGTGTGGATCGAATTTTATAAACACACGCTCAGAATCAGCTTGAGAAGCCTTCGTAAGTCATGGGAAGAGTCAAACCGCCTCTAAGTACAGCTAGTGAAGATTGAGTACCGACAAATCAAGATAAGTTATGGTTCAGAACATACCGTCTGCCGTGCCGTAGCGTGGAATGAATGCAGCCCGTGCAGAATTGCTCGGATGCGCTCTAGATCGGACGTCATTTGCAAGTCCTGTTCAGCGGAGGCAGCGAGCTCATCCGCATAGCCTGCGAGTGCCGCTGTGACCATTTCTCGCGCAGCTATGTCCATGAGCCAGGGTTGCCCCAATTCTGCAACAGGGCGTTGGGCTTCGTAGATACTAAATATTGTGCTGCGTATCATGATGCCTCGCAATTTTGCACAACGTGGATCACTAAATGCATCCCGGATGACGTGTGACAAGCGATTTTGGTGGGCTTCGTGGACAGCCACAAAGCGATCCAGATGGCATTGGATGCCGATAAGTCCCAGCGTTTCTTCCGCCTTGTAAGGCAAAGGAGCACAGCCAGTGCATGATTCCATGAACTCGGCCATTATCAGAACATTCGCTTCCGCGATTCGGTTCTTCATTTTGCAGGAATACTCGAGACTAGTAGTGCCCTCTTCATCCAAACAGCGGCTTGGCACAGGATCCCGCCGGGAAGCAATTATTGCTGTCTCTGTTGGAAACAATGGGTCCTCGAACCAAACGAAAAAGCGTGATGCATCAGGTGTATTCAATCTGTGAAAGTACCGCAACCTTAGTAGGGCAAGGATGGATGGGGAAATGAATGCCAGGCCCACGTCTGCCACCACGCCATGCAGCTGCTTCAACCATGATGCCGTTGCTGAATAGTCTGAAATGTAACTGAGACGCCAGATTGCAGTGAGGAGCTTCTTCTTTCCTGGCTCCGAAGTCTCGTGGAGCAGCGCCTGTGCTACCACGTCCCGCAGTGGATAGACATTGGGTATGCGGTTCACTAGCCAGGTGATGGCATCCTGACAGACCCGGTCATTGATATATCGAACCAGAGAGGCAGGCAGATGGGGAGAGGGCAACCAGCAGGACATCAACTCGAAAACGAGAACATCCATATAGCCTTGGTCCGACGTATTGCATTCCATCAGAAGCCTGGACACAAGCTCGTCTAGTGAACGACGTAGCTGGTCCTGAACGTCCAAGATGAGAGCCCGCGGACAAGGGAGAATAATTGTGGTTGTGTGGTTGAAGAGATATGGAATGCCCCCCGCCCTGTAGCGTGACACCGACAGAATGTAGTCGAATAGGATATAATATGGGGTCTCGGTCAGGATGCATTGAATCTGGTGCCTAAGTGCTTGGGAGGAGCGACCGGTGATCGGTGGTTGGAATACCCGTTCCAAGATTCCTTTTCGGAGTTCAGCGATGGAGTCCGAGACCGTGTCCAACTCTGGCTCAGCAACGTTATCGACACGGTTGGTGCTCTGCAATGCATCGCCTAGATTGTGGAGATGTTCCTGAAAACAGGGCATACAAGACCGGAAGCGATTCCATTGCAGCAGCGCTTTTGCGGAGACTACGACCTGAAAGACTTCCTTGTCGTCGGTAGGAAAGTAGTCGCAGATCGCACTAGTTTCGGATGCTGGGAGTAGGGCTGTCATTGCCCAGATGACTTTGTAGCAAACGATTTCACGTCGTTTTCTGGCATCAGGGAACAAACCTCCTGTGATGCGGCTGCCGAGAAGACTGGTGATACGAGAACACAGACGAAGCTCGGGGTTTGCTGCCAGGTTGCGAAACAGGGCTGTGTATCTTTCTCGACGGCCCTCAGGCCCCCACAGAATATCAGGAACTGCCGCCATGAACGGTTCCAATTCCTGGTCATCGGATAAGGATTTGAGGGTCCAGAGGAGGGCCTGCTCGTCCCGAGCAATGCGCTCCCCCCGAATCCTCCGTCGCTACACGAGATACCGCGTCCATGATCGTGTCGTCTGGTGGAGTTACAGACCGTAGTAGATCGGTTCGAGGTTCGTGTTCACGGCGCCAACGCTTAGCATATTGAACCAGGCGCCAAAACGTCCCAGAAAGCGGGGTGCGATACGGGCTTTCGAGGTATATCAACGGGAAGAGGGTGAAGACAGAGTACACTGCAGTTAGCACGAGGAGGATGCCAGCCGTGAGGATTGCCATCCCGGTATTGACTGGAATGAGAAAGGCAACGAGTCCGGCAAAGAAGAAAAATAGTGCAAGATGCAAGAGAAGAGGGATGATGTCTACAAGCATGTGCAAGTTGAACCGTTTCAAGCCGAAATAGAGGAACGAGAAAGTGCGCGCCCGAATGAGGGGGGCAGTCCGGATTTCGGTGCGATGGATAAAATCGCGAGCCCACTGCTCCAGCAGTGTCGCAAAAAGCGCACAGGACAGACTGAGGCCGAGGCTGATGAACCACAGTGCGTTGCATACCAATGCAGCTGGGGATGGAGTAAAATCCGTGGACATCGCCGGGAGGTCCAGTACACTCCCGTGCGCAGAGGCAGCCAGTTGTTGGGATATTTGGGCCAGAAGCTTCACGGTAGTGTCGCCGGAGTCCGAATTCAGAGTCTTGTAACTCTCGATGAGGAAAGCCGTTAAGCTGGCTGAGAAGAGGCCTGCCTGTGCCATCTTGGTCAGAATACACCGCCCCGATGCAGAGCACGCACAAATATAAGCATCCCGTCCATGTCACTCCTCCAGCTTTTGACTAGCCCTTTGTCGTATTTTTCTGCCACGGCCACGTAGATTCCCCAGATATCGGCAGCTGCTGCCTCGGCTGGGTCGATGCCTATAATTATGTACATGAGAAACCCATCATCCTGCAGCAGGGAGTGCAGACCTTCAGATGTGGAGATGTTCCTATTCTCCAGGTCCATAGTTGGAGAATGGTGAGGTGGTAGTGTGGGTCCAGGATCAGTGATGTCAGCGGGTTTGCCTTTTAGAGCGTGAGCGCGTCTGAATGGCGGTGCCGATATGCTACTGCAGTGCATAAAAGGATTCTGCACACAATATAACAGAGAGGATCTGTATCTGAAAAACAAGACCACATTCAGCAGAGCGTGTTCCGAAGCAACGAACTGTAACGTTAACCGCCAAGCAGAGGAATAAACAGTGGCGAGGCCAGGATTGACGTCGCGCCAGAGGTCCACTACCCGTTGAGATCGAATAAGTTGTTGACGTACATCGATGAAAACCCGCTCGACGCAGAGCAGCAACAACGGATAAAACGATTGCACTTTGAACCTATCTGTCTGTCGTTAGCCTTAGCTCGCCGGACGTCATTGTCGCGAATATGACAAAATCTAAGCTTCGCGCCGAGTGTGCGGGGGTTGCTAAGGGGCGAGGACGCAGGATCCGAGGAGCTGGCACAGACGAGGTTCTCCAGTAGATATGAGACGCACCATGATACGCTTCGCCAAGAGGTACCCGCCGGAGAATGCCGAGACACCGGGTTATGGGGTGGGGGGTCTCTGGCCGGTCTTATTTCACTTTTTGGAATTTGTGCGGACCTTCTCAAAAACGCGTTTGGAAGGGTCCTGAAAAAAATGAGATTTTTCGGGGGTCCTGACCCGAGTTTGGAGACCCCCAGATTTGACGGTAAACTGGCGGAAAACCATTCCGGATAAGAGGATTCTAACAGCAACGGACCGAAATTTTTGCGACTTGTCGCAGGAAATTGCCCGATTTGGTGGACACACGTGACCGTGGGACCTCGGCTAATGGGAGGGGGGTGGGGTCGGCGGACCCTTAATCCACTTTTTCGACCCGATGTCGAGAATTTCTTGGGCGGGTACCTCTTGGTGCACGGAGAAACGTTTGGAGACGCCGGGGATGGGGCGGCTGCACCTTTCGCGTCGTTAGTCCTGTGATTTAGACCATAACCACCACGTGCACTTGCGGATGCTGCGCGAGGGTCGGGGGACCGGAGGATGAGGCGGAAAGTGTGGGAGCGGCGGGGGGCGTACGATTACACTGCAAGTATGACATGCACCCAACGGCATCAGGAAAAACCTCCCGAGCCAATTATCTCAAACTTGCCCAAGATTATACTGTCCCGAAATAATTAGGTGTAACTTGGGTAAAGTTGGCGTAATTTTGCCTAAGTTTCGGTTAACTTTGATGAAACTTGAGATAACGACGGACAATACAGTCCTAAACTAGGAAGCGCAACAAACGTAGAAGCGCAACACGTGTGTTTCGGCTGTTCAGTCACCTCAAGTATGCACAGAATTTTGTACAAACACACCACAGGATCCCCTCACGAGGCCTATACAAAGATCTGGGCCAAAAGTCGCCGTGAGGATCGAGAAAAAGCCATGTTTGTTTGGCGTGTAAAGTGAACCTGTCAGCCATTCATCGCCGTTCTGCGGAGAAGATTTATACAGGTGCCTGCTTGAAGGTTGAGCATGGCATAGGGTTTTCAGGGTCTCCCAGTACAGCTGTACAAATTTTCGTTCCAAAAGAAATGGCCTAAGAGGTCGTTTTAGCTAATTAAAGTTGTTGCGCTTCTACGTAATTTGTGCAAATTTGGTTGTTTGCAAAGATCGGGCTCGTTCTCGACAACTACGCGCCCAAACACCAAAGGGTAAGTTGGGGCGTAGACTTCGTATTCCAACGGTCCACTTCACAACTTGGAGTGAGTGCTTCCGTGAAGAATTGGCTGAGATCAAGGCCTGTTAAGCTTTGATGTTGCGCTTCCTAGTTTAAGACTGTACCGGATAATTTTCAGCGGGACATGGATTACTATCATGAGCACCACCCTCTTGAAGTTGCCTTGTGTTGCTAAACCATTCAGCAAGATACAAGCAAGTAAGCACCCTTACTTACCGTTCCGATTTGGTTTGGCTTGAAAACGCACCAAGTCAGTAGCCGATCGGCAATCATTCGGAGCTATCAGAAGCACTGCCCGGGCACAACACGACCACACGTTGATCATGCCACGTCGACGTCTTTCTTGCTCTTCCCTCATCTTCCCCCCACTTTCCCTCCCTCAATCTCAGTTGTCCTCCTCCCTTCGGCCGTGTAATACCTAACCCAAGCGCCTCAAACTTCTAAAGCCTCTCATCGCCGTCTACCTGACGTTCCTACTGCCGACAGTCTCCCCTCCGTGGCCACCGGCCTCATCATGGCGACCACGGTCAGCAGCCGACATCCTTCGTCCGACACAAATTGAGATTCGTATGCGGGGTGAGGCACGAGCACAGCCTTAGAATCGGGTTTATGTCCGGATTGGGCGTTCGCTAAGAAATCTTCTTCGCGCACGCACTCCATATCCTCGTCGCGGTACTCGCCACTCATCCGGCCATTCACTTTGCTTTTTCACACACACACTCATTCGACAATGACCTCCCTATCTGTGGACCCCAATCTTCAAGAATGCCCGGACTTCGCATCCTCTGACTTCGACGACATCCGACAAGCCATCGTGGGCACCGGCCCTCTCACCGACCCGGAGGCGGCGGAAAAGCTCCGTGCAGCTTGGACGAGCGCCAACGACGCTAGGAAGGTCGTTTGGGAGCAGCAGATCCAACGTGACCGTGATGCTGCAGAAGCCATCCGTCAGACGCGGGAACAGGAAGCAGAGAGGCTCCGCTTAGCCGCGGAAAAAGAGGCAGAGGCAGAGAGAAAGGAGGCAGAGAAGAAGAAGCCCAAGCTGGCAGACTTCGACGACAGCAGGGCCATTGGGGACCACATCGCCACCCGTCCGTCGCCGTTTGCCGTCAAAAAGCTGAATGATTTCTGCTACGTCGAACTCTACTATTTCACTCCGGAGGGCTGCGCTGACGCTGCAGACCAGCAGCGCTCGGTGGCGGAGGATGCCTTCGCCCTCGCCCGCACCGACGATGCACTCGCCCTCCGGCCGATCTCCTCCTTCAGGTCGTCGCGCAATGTCATCAAAGACAGCGATCTGACTTGGCGTCAAATGGAGATGGGTGCGAACGGATACCTCGAGCAGCTACAGCGCGCCGGCTGGACAGAGAGGCATATCAAATCCATGGCCACCTTCTTCTACCTCCTCAATCGACACCCGTCTCGGGAACTCGATCATGGTGAGGCTATCCTGCTTATCTATCAGGCCCGCGCGCGCAGGGAATGGCATGATTCTCTGGAGAAGGGTGTTGGCTTCAACATATCCATTTTCAACGACAATCTCTTGCGTTCAATCTCGGAGGGATATTGGAACAAAGTTAGGGTTCAGCGGCTTAAAAGCGTGCGTACTCAATCTTGTATCCTGTTTACTCTCCTGACACCATTTCTTTTTCCCTCTAATATCGCACCTTCTTCGCCGCCTCGCTGCCGTACCTTTTATCACGACTATCATTCGCATCCCCTCATGCATCCGCGTCTCATTTGCGCATCTTATCATCCTCTCGCATCTCATCTACACATTATCATCCTTCTGCGTCTCATACACGCTTTATCATCTTTCCGCGTCTCATACACGCCTTATCATTTGTCTGCGTCTCATGCACGCCTCTTATCATCTTTCTGCGTCTTATGTACGCCTTATCATCCATCCGCGTCTCATGTACGCCTCTTATCATCTGCATCTCATGTATGCATAACGTCACTCTGGGCGACCATGTATTATCAACACTCAATTATCATCCCATTATCATCCTTTTCGCGTTTCATGCACGCATTATCATCTGGCTCAAATCATATCAACACCTGTCCCTCCTCTTCTGGCCATCTATGTTTCTTCGGGTCCTCTCGGCTCTGTCTGGAAATCGCTCTGGGTCTTATTTTACTCGGTTCTCTGGTTCTCTGGAAATCACGAATCGGTACGTCCTCGCTTGCCCCAAATAGTTTGACGACAGGAATAGCAACACTCGCGAGCCTGCTCGTGGGCGGGCAAACTTGGGGTCACGCCCCAGGTCCCAGCGTTCCTTGTCGCCCCCTCGACGGCCTCAGGGAAATCCGAACACTCTGGCAGTGGTGAGATACGGCGCTCGTGAGGCTCGGGATCCTCCCAACCAGTCTTTTCAATCGGGCGCAGGCCAGTCTGCCCGCTCGGCCTGCGCGCTCTGCCTGGGCCGTGTCTCGCACGACGTCAACACGTGCACTTCCCCCACTCTCTGGAATGGCGACAGGACGTACTGCTCCAGGGACCGCGATGGTTATCTCGTCACACCCAACGGCGCGCAGCTTTGCCTCAAATGGCAGTTACCCCGCCCGTGCACCAGCACATCCCACCCCCAGCGTCATATCTGCTCGGGGTGTGGGGACAAAACTCATGGAGCTCAGAGCTGCCCTCGCGCAGAGAGAGTCTGAGGCTCTCACCCCTCTCAAGGCAGACGCCTGGCAGCGTCTTCTTTTCGAAGCTGGGCTTCTCCATCGGTACCCTCACATTCCTTCCTCCATTCGACGTGGCTTCCACGTGGGTATCCGCAAGATTACTCAAACTAACGCGCCCGTTAATAGCCCGACCCTTCTGGTTCACGCGCAGGCTTTTGCCGGCATTGTCGAGCACGAGTTCCAGCGCGATCGGTATATCGGCCCTTTCTCGCAGGCCGAGCTCGAAGCAGCCATTGGCCCATTCCAGTCATCCCCACTATCCCTCACTCCGTGGCCGGGTGCCGTTGTTCGCCTTTCCCCACAGGATGAATTTGCGGTTGATACTTGTGTCGCCTTTGGCATTTCCTCGGGCAGCGGCGCTTACGGTAACTTGGCAGATGCTGGAGCAGATATTGTACGCTCACGCGGCATCGGCCCACTCACAAAATGGGTCGACGATCATTGCTTCTTACGCATCCTGCGCAAGCACTTGGCGGGGTACAACGCACGGCGCCGGGAATGGAATTCCCGCGTCGTGGCAGCAGGGGGTCGCCACCACGATGGCGGGCGCATTTGGTTTGGTGGCGCTAAACTTTCTGCTGACGTCTTGGAGGAGTTCGACGAGGACATGGCCTTTCCCCTCGTTGATCTATCAGGTTCATCCCCCCGCTCCGCCGAGGACGCCGAATATTCTTATAATTTTGCTGACATTGATCGAGTTTCGTCGACGCTGGGCATTCCGTGGGCTTTGGACAAGGACATCTTGTTCGCCCATGAATTCGCGTTCACGGGCTTCATCTGGAATCTTACCCAAAACACCGTCTCCCTGGGATCGGCAAAGAAGGCAAAGTATATTCTCGCAATACAGGCATGGTCCGTATCGCCCTCTCACACGCTTGAGGACGTGCAGAAGCTTCATGGGAAGCTTCGGCATGCGAGCTCGATTGTTGAAGAGGGCTGTGCTTATCTCACCAGCCTCGAAGCCATGCTTCGCATCTTCCACGATCGTCCTTTCATGCCGCGTACCGCTCCCCACTCAACTGCAGCTGACCTCGCCTGGTGGGCTAGAACACTCCAGCGTCCGCTCCTTTCCCGTCCCATCCCGGGGCCCGTGGATCTCTTCGAACCCGGAGCTTACTCCGACGCCAGCTCCGGGGTCGGTATCGGAATTGTTATCGGGCAATTTTGGTGGGCTTGGACTCTCCTTCCCGGCTGGAAATCTGATGAGCGCGACATCGGTTGGGCCGAAGCCGTGGGCTTTGAGCTCCTTGTCCGCGCCGTCATTGCCATGGGAGCTTTCCGAGAGCACACCAAAATATTCGGGGACAATGACGGCGTCGTCAAAGGGTGGTGGAATCATCGCAGCCGCAATCGTGAGGTCAACCTCATCTTCCGCCGCCTCCATATCCTTCTCAAATCCAACGAATGCACCGTCCACACCCGATACATTACTAGTGCCGCCAACCCTGCTGACCGTCCTTCGCGTGGAAAATTTCCCTCGCATTCCCTCCTTCTGCCCCGACTTCCCATCCCTGTCGAACTCCAACCATTCATCGCCGATTTCGATCACCGGCCGCTCCAGCGAAACGAGGGGGAGCATGTGCCCCATTCTTCCCGCAGCTCTTTCGCTCTCGCCACAGACTCCGCGTTCGAGGGAATGGCAATTAGCCTCGCCAACGAGCGGGACTTCTGGCACGATTACTAACTATCGCATGGGCGCTGCCCTTCCTTCGTTCCCTCGTTCAGCACGGCGACCGCGTCCTTATCCCGCTCATTTACCACTACGGCCTTCGCCGCTCCGACCGTTGTGTTTGGCTCGGAACAGGCTTCGTCTCTGGACCCCCCTGTTCGCGCGCGAAGCTATCGACAATCAAGGTGTTGTGCTTGCAATTGATTTACAACGCCTCCAGGATGTTATGGCATTCGCGTGGGCGCCGGGAACGCTGGAGGTTTACGGCTCGGGCCTCCTCGTCTATCATGTCTTCTGTGACATGAAGGGGATCCCAGAGAGTCAACGATCCCCAGCGTCATCTCTGCTTATCTCATCCTTCATCGCGACTCTCGCAGGTTCATACTCGGGAAGCACTCTGGCGAATTATTACTACGGTGTGCGGGCGTGGCACGTCCTCCATAGCATCTCGTGGTCCGTCGAGCAGGTGGCAATTGATGCCTTGCTGAAAGCGGCAACCACCCTCGCTCCACATTCATCCAAACGCAAAAAACGGCTCCCGTACACGGTTGAAATTTTGCTAATCATCCGAAGTCATTTGGACTTATCCAATCCATTCGACGCCGCGGTCTGGGCATGCTTAACCACCGTGTTTTACTCCGTCGCACGGGTCGGGGAATTTACCGTCCGAACTCTGACATCTTTTGATCCCGCCATTCATGTTACCCGTTCAAACATGAAACGGGTAGGGCTCTTATATCACCTCATGGATCTTCCGCGCTGACCAAGATTTTCTTTATCCTTTTCTTTAGGTCTCAGACAGGAATGGTCTAGAGCAGACCGCATTTTTTATCCCTCAGACAAAATCTGCACAGGTTCACTCCCATACTCGAGTAGCGCGAGGAACATAAACACAACACAAGCAGCAGTGCCCGCTCACGGCCCCGATTCGCGCTGCCCATTGTAGGTGTCGTCCTCATATTCCTGCATCGTTCTTCCTTGGACAGCTAAGCTGTTGTCGACCACGGCGGTCCCCTCCTAAATTCAAACTTTCGCGAATCCGAATCAGGACGGAAGATTCGGGTTCGAATTTCGAATCTCGCTGATGTGGGCGAGACCCGAACTGTTTTGCTCACAAGCTTCCTCTGCTACCCATGGACCCGTGCAACCCAATTAAATCGTCCACGCGCAAGATCCTCTCCTCAACGTCCCCTGTAAAACCTCCCCGATACAAAATCTGGTGCATCTGGATTTTTTGTGCGCTATTACTCGTGCGCCAGGGTTACCGGCGCAGAAACATCGTCTCAACTCTGGGCGATTCAGTTCTCATCGGCAATGCTGAGCGCTCTTTGTCCTTGTTGGACGACTATGACCTTCGGCATTCATTCATTCACACTACGCCGTCGTCGCCCACGTAGGACGCCGACACTATATGTCCGTTTCCCGCAGAGAAAATCCTGGGGGAGCCGGTGGTTTGACTCCACGGCGTGATCAGGGTCGAAGTTATCTGTCTTTTTCTCTACTCCCTCTGGCAAGCCGTCGGAATTTCCGCTGCGCACCATCTCGTCAGTCCCGCACAAAGCGGCCACGCGCAGGATCATCAGCCTAATTCTGTCCCCTCAAAAATCGTGCCCGAGCGTCATAATCTGGTGTGCATGCTCTATGAGATTTTGTTCCTTCCCTGATACTCATGCGCCATGATAATAGCCAAAACACCTGCGCGAAGTCTGTGATATTCGAGACTTTGTGTCGCACCAGCGGGACGGCGGGCTTCGTTTTCAAATTCAATGCCGACTGAGTCGGACTGTGAGCTTAGTGCCCCAATTGTAAGACTATCCAAGTATCTTATGCGGCACGGATTCATTCGCAGCACGTCGCCGTCAACCACGGAGGTCGCCGCATAAATCTGAGGAATAAACTCCCCGTCGCATTGGGGAGGAGCTGGTGGTTCGACTCCACTCGATGGCATGGGCTAGGGGTGCTATTCTTTCTTTTCCGGGGAGCTCTCGGCTCGCCTTTTGCGGTGCCCATTCGTTCTATCGCACGTATCCTGCGGTTCAACGGCTAGCCACCCATTCAAATAGCCAGCGACTCAGATCCCCTCGACTCGCTATTCACAACTTCCCGCTTCGCTCGCAAGTATTCAGGGCATTTGTGATGGATATTAGTCCTTTTGGGAATTTTAGACTCCACGCACTCCCGGCTCCGCGACGAAATGCGACGCGTCGCATTGAGCAGTGCAGTTACCTCGGGCACAGCTCGGGCATCGAGTCACTGTCCGTTGACTTATAGCTATAATTAGCATTATTCTACGTATATAAGGAGAGTCTTCCCTCCCTGTGGAGACACCCTATCTTACTTTGCAATATCATCCTCATCGCCTTGAAGCACCAGCCTTCCTCTGGGAATCGTGCTATTGATTCGCCATCTCTGCCTAGCCTAGCAGGTAATTCTTAGCATCGCAGTCCTAAGAACTACGAGATATTCCGTAGCTCGTGTCTACACGGCCAAACGCAATTCTTAAGAATGGCTGTAATTTTGAGAGTTACGATTCTCCTAACAACAATCTTACGCTATTCGTAAATTTGTCTTATGACATTCGCAATAACCTCGATTTACGATTCCTTCTGCAGAGTCTTACGGTTTCCTCAACGTTTGCTGCACCACATCACGGTTCTGTCAAACAACAATGATGCGGTGCGCGTTGCCAGGCCATTTCAGACTCCGCTTGTTTGCGTCGTGGACTCGTGTTTGTGGTTCGAGTTGCCATCAACTCCACCTTGTCCTCTCCCACCACATCGTCGCCTGCCCCGCTGCCTTGTCGCCTTCCCCCCTGCCATTGAGCCTTCTCCTGGCCCTTTAACTCCCCTGCCCCGGCGCTCCTTGATGCCCCTAGGCGCTCGCTGTTCATTAAGGATGCATGCACATCTTGCACCACACCGTGACTCGTCAACATGCAAGAATAATCAAGACTGTGCTCACCGCAAATGCGGTTTCTTCCTTGCCATTCTCACTCTCCCTTCCATCCTCTGTCTTCAAGCCACCCTGGTTCTGGTTCCCAAGCTGCAACTTCACGATAATCTCAATTCATCAAACTCGCAAGTGTCGCAACCCCAAGTCAAGGATTCCGTGTCTGGCCTCAAATTTTCACCCAAGCTGTCAAGACTCCAAAACTGTGGGACTCCCTCAAGCTCAAGATCTCCCTCTCTCTTCATTCGCGGACGTCGTCAAGCTCGGGCTCGTCGTCGCTGCTCACTGTCCAAGATTGTTTCAGAACCTTTACTACTGTGTATGCGTATCTTCTCACTTTTGGATACCGGTATATAGCCCATTTCAAATATACAATTCCTCTGTGTATTCTGCTGTGAATGGGTGAAAGGGAGCGGGGGGAGAGGCCCAGCTGGGTTGCTGTGCGCGGGCTGCCGGCGGCGGCCCATCAGCACGTGGTTATTATCGTAAGAATTTCGTCCGAAAACAGTGCGAAACTTGTAACGACATCAATCTTAAGAGAATCGAGCCAGCCCGCTGATGAAAATTGGTATGATTTCGGCAATACATTCGTAAAACCACAAATTGCACGATAATCGTAAGTTAACCGTGCGGCCGTGTAGTAAAGCCCCGCGCTTACTATTCGGCTGATTGGTATTGTTCTCGGTGAACGTTAGCTTATTCTAGGGCTTCCAGTATTTGAACTCTATTTCTGCGTGAGCTGCTAGACAGCATCCTTCTCATACGCTTCGGCAGCGCGCGAAGCCCAGATCCTTAACACTGGTGGACACATAAAGTTGGGAATCCCTTGCTCCACAAGCATCGTTCATTGCTGAGCACCGTCTACCCATTAGCTACCCTCACTTTCCTTCACGCCATCATCCATGGGGTGTGCTTCTCCTTCTCCCTCTCCAACATCCTCGGAACACGGAGCGACACTGAATGTTCCGCACATCATGAGTTTGACCTTAAACTCACAACGGGCCTCTCGACACTGTGTTGGACGGTTCTGCCGGGATCGTCACTTGTTCGGTCGAAGTTAACGCAGAAAAGTTGGAGGCAAAGGTTAGAGGGACTCGCACAACCAAGAGTGCAAAGTTGGCGAGAGCCTGAGAGGAAAGGACCGGTGATTATCCCGATGGAGGTCGGATCCCGGGTCCCGACAAAAATTTTGGATTTGCCTGCCAAGGTCCGTGTCGAAGTCCCGACAAAAGCACCCAATGGCCGGAGAATGTGTGAGTCAAAGTCCCGACAATGTGGTTTCAGTCCCGACATTTGCCAAATCAGGTATGAGTGGGGCAGAGTGGCCTTGCCACCTAGGGAGCCTCCACTTTGGTCACGTGTCGGACCTCTTAGGTACCTTTCTCTGGAGGAGCTAAAGGTACCTAAGAGGTACCCCTCCGCAGAGACCTCGATTATGTAACCCGACGGCGGCGACCACCGAGCCACCGGCAGCGTGCGCCCCGCAGCCTCGGCACTGTGCGGCCGGCGTAGATTCGTTATGGAGGCCTCCGTTGCGACGCAAAAAAAAGGGCTTCATTGGGCTTAGCTGGTTCTAGACTTGGATAACAATACAGGAACAATATCAAGTGCCAGGAAACACAGCTACACGTGTGAAAATCGTCCGGCATTAAGAGAACGAGCCCTGCCAGGAAGCGACGGTGGCCACTGTACATGTCTGAGCATACTGATCTGCTTTGCAGGGGCCGGTAGAACTTGCTGCAATGTACCGAAGATACCGCTGTTTTCGTACAGCTGAAAAATGCACGGGGTTTAGCCTGGCAACCGGGGCGAAATTGAAAGCTTGAACGGAACGGAGGCCACTGGTACTTCGATGGGGTATGTAGCTGACTGAGGGATGGAAAAACCAATATTTGCGGTGGGGGTTGAGGTGATCGTTCGAGCAGTGGTAATGCAGCACCGAAAAGTCGCCAGTAGTTGGCAGCAGCAGACAAGGGACCGTGAATTGTTTGCAAATGCACTGGCTGGCATCGGGGATTGCACGCCGAAACTTCAAGGTGTAAGCCCGGGAGGAGAGAAGGTTGCTTTTCCCTCCCGCCTTTGAGCCAGCACCGTGTCGAATTCGAGGTGGGCTCAATTGTGACTCGGAGCCCTCCCAATGTCCGCCCTTCAGTGCAAATTGGTTGAATCATCGTTGATTGGACCTCGATTACAACGCCACATGTTCGTAGTCTTGAACCGATATTGTTGTACACCGTCGGGATAAGCGCAATCCGGTCGGTGGCCACCAGGCATCTACCCGAGGGGTCGCCAGGAATGCAGAAGTGTTGCAGTACGAGAACGGGGATGTGCATTTAGTCAGCCACAGCAGTGATATACTTACCTCACGTACTTTCGGGTCGCAATTGCCCGGAACTACATGCTGCGACATATCCGGAGGCCACCATACAACGAGTTGAAGGATTGACAGAATTGAACAACGGTTTTGGGGATGAAGACCGAATGTGGCGGAGAGTAAGCACTGTTCTGCCTCCACTAGGCCCTAGGCATCTGGACGGGGAAGGCAATTATCCACTATCTGGGCCGAATAAAAGTTGACCTCCTTCGGCGGCGAGTGGACCGGGAAAGCGAGCAAAACACAGATTGAACAGTGCCAGGGCATGTTCAAGTACTGTCTGCATGATGCGAGACTCATACGCCAGTAGCCAGGTCCTCCATGTCACGAGAGGTGAAGTAGTTGGAAGTTCGGGTCGAAGTTGTAACGAAACTATTCGTGTATTCATGGTCAAATTGTGCGCACGCAAATTCTGATTATACAGGCTTCCAGAAAATTCCGATCCAAATTCGGAGGGCAGCGGGCCATCGCAATGGAAAATTCTTGCCCTTAATTGCAGAGGTAGATTGCAGTTTTTGGGAAGAGATAAAAAGAACAAAGTCCACCGACGTTTATCCTCGATCCGATTGGTTGATCGTTGTTACGTGAATAGCCAAAAGTGATATAGACGGAGGCGCGGAGGCGGAGGCGGAGGCGGAGGCATGGAGGGCTGGGAGGGGAAGGCTGGGAGGCCTCTTCTCGCTGTAACCCTTTTTTTTGTCTCCCACTTCGTGCCCCTCCAGGACTGATTGAAGACTTGAATACCCAACCTAACCAAAACTCAACCAGATCTTGGGTGGCCTCTGTCCAAACGGCACCTTTGTCTTCAACCTGATCGAAGGTGGCCTCCTTTTATCCTCTGAAAAGCATGCGAATTGATGCCTTGGGGTTTCGTGTACCCGTGCGGTTATATTTACTTGAATTCTCGGACGGATTCGTTCAGTGAATGACTGGTAGGCCAATATTTGGGCAGGTAACTCAATTGCGCAGGGGTGGCCTCCACATTGTTGGAATATACTTACCTCTGAGCTGTGCTAATCATTATTCCCAGATCTCATTTGCGGCGGATTCCGCCAAGAGACCGTACGTTCCCACGGTTGAAAATTGTCTGGTTTCACCGCCGTCTTTTTCCGCTGTTAAATCATTCGTCAATAGTTGAATTTATCTTTCCAAGCCTCATGTACGTTCACAGTTGCGTACGACATTAATTGGAGTGCAACTTTCTGCGTGATCCTGATTTACGGGCGTTGGGAATAGGCTTCGGTGGCCTCCGACCCAGCCTCGGAGACGCTATACCATTGCAGTTGCTATGTGTGCCACCTCGATATAATATTTCCAAACAAGCAAAGCCTCAATTGACACCTCGGGCCTCACACGTCCGAATAGTACAATGTGCGATGGTGGAAAGTTGGTCTCTGTTTCTTTCGGTAAGCGGTCATTTACTGCTCGCGCCTTTGCTTTCAGTTGATATACGGTAAGCCATCTCTCTTGTAGTCCGTGCTGGATTATGAATCCTTCCCAGGATCCTACTGCCCGTGGTTTTTACAATTGTAGGAGGCCTCTGCACTGAAAAAAAAAGCCGCACCAAGAGATGTAATTAGTGGCACGGAGGCCAATGGATGCAGCCGCCACGCTGCACGTGAGATAGTGACATAATTGAGGGCGCCGTGGAGGGGTACCTCTTAGGTACCTTTAGCTCATACAGAGAAAGGTACCTAAGAGGTCCGACACGTGACTAAAGTGGAGGCTCCTTAGGTGGGCCTTGCTGACTTCCACTGGTGGCCTGAAAGGGTAACTTTTCAGGACAATGTAGATAATGAGGTCTGTACTCGCTGTGCCACCCAAATTACAAGTTGTTTTCTTTCCTCCTGGAATTTCCTGGTGTTGTTGCCAAAGGAGGAGACGGTCAAAACGTTCCGCGACCACGTCGAAATTGGGTTTCGTGCTTACAGCTTATTCGGGGATCTTGAGGATGAAAAAGAGCCGCTCTCGAAAGCCGTTGCAAGCCTGAATACGGTGCGAAGAAAGGGGAAGGAGAAACATTCACATCCTGGAGCTACGTGAGGACGACGGAGACGAGGATTGACACCATTAGATATTTTTAGCAATTTTTTGGCAATTTTAACGCTTTTTTGAGCAAAATTTGAGGTCTGTACCGAAGTCCCGACAAAACGAAAATTTGGCCGAGGTCAGCGCCAAAATCCCGACAAGATTTCGGGGAGCGCCCTGGCGAAAAGTCCCGACAAAATTTCTTGGAGGCCGAAATTTGGGATCCGACCTCCATCGGGATAATCACCGGTCCTGAGAGGAAGGCGTGCCACTGTGGCGGTGCTACACGTGTTCACCCTTGATGCCTAACATCTACATACACCCTCCGAGTCCCTCTTAAAGGTATTTGGATTTCGCCGACATAAGTAGGGGTCCCCACCGTAACCGTAATTTCGGTTTACGGTTACGGGTTTACGGTCACCGTAGCCGTACCGTAAGCCCTCTGGACTGAATTACGGTCGCGTTGGAATTCAACAAAAAAGGAGTTTGAAGGCTCGAGGCGGTGTTGTATAAGTGAGAAACAGCTGAATTCGGGGTTTGATTGTTCACCGACTTTGTTTTAGGCCGGATATTGGAACCGTATACGAATTACGGTACGGTTTACGGTCGACCGTAACCGTACTGTAAGTAGTGCTGGCCAAAAATATGATACGCCAGATTTAACCTTGGATATATCCAAATACGACTGAATACAATACGGTCTCGGAGCCTCTGACTGAATATGAATACGGGTGGATATGAATACGGATATGATATGGATACGATACGATACACGCTCAGCATATCCAAATATATTTGAATACGGTCATCGAGGCTCAACCATCACCGAGCACCCATCCGGCGCCCTAGAATGGTGTCGGCAATGATCCTCCGCGGCCCCGGGGGAAGAGGCCGTTCACCGGAGCAGCATGCCGCTGACACTCACGGAGTCACCCGGCGTCGGCATCTCGGCACACAACAGCCTCTACCTGCAACTACATCGATACTGCTTTGTTTTGACCTGGGAACACATTTCTGTGGGGACTGCACATTCTCTAAGTGCTGGTAAGGAGGTATCCTTCAAGTTGGGGGCTCAGTTACTTGCACTTTTAGAGGATTCAAAAAATGTGCAGCATATTTGAATATACCTCGGCTACGGTGACCCCGCGGTACCCTCCAAGGTTACCCCCACGTGACCTTTTCCTCACCAAAAAAAAGAGCTCAAAATGATCGCGGTTACCTCGCTCCAACCCCTACTAAGGGTCTTAACTGAACACGACATCGAACACATTTTACATGTTCAATTGGGAACATGCTCAATTGAGCACGTCCCAATCCTTAATTGAACATTCTACAAAATATGTCCAATGAAGTTTGAAGGGCAGTGTTCAATTGAGGTGCACAATTGACACCAGATTAAACCAGCTTTGAACAATGTCCGATCGGACACTGTCCGAAATTTTCAGTGAACATAATCCGTACCAATTGTGCTTGTTCAATTTTGAGATTGTGCATGTTCAACTGTGCATATCAGTTCAACTGCACAGTACTGGCTTGCAGACAGTACAGAATAGTCTATAGGCCTTTGAATCATGCTTTGCCCCAGTTTTACTAAGGCAGAGGGCTACATGCAGCTCAGAACTTGCTCAAGTGACTGTTTTCTTCCGTTTTGGGGGGATAATTTGCCACATTAAGCAGCCAAAAGGAGTGGTATCAATCCAAATTAAGGCAAGAATCAATTCTACATATCCATTGGTATTTTAAGTGGCCAGAAACCAATATTTGACGCGTCCAAATCGTCGAAAGAACGAAAATACGGCGACGCGACGTGAACACGTGTTGCCGATAACGCGTTCTGCCGGCGGCATCCGCTCGGATCTTTCCGGCCTGTCTGATCGCTCCGGCGTATTTCATATACATGGGCTGGTTACCTCGGCAAGCTTACGCGGGGGTCACCGCGAGGTAACCTAGGGGTAACCGCACCCCTACGTATACTCTATATATTCATATCGTATTCATATTCACCGGTCTGGATACAAATAAATATGAATACGCTCGGATACGGATACGATATGGGGCCAGCAAGGTGAATACGATATGAATATGAATACGATACCTGATTTTCGTATTCATATCATATTATGGCCAGCACTAACTGTAAGGACCAAAAATCTCGATTTTACGGTCCGTATTCTTACGGTCGTAACCGTATACGGTACGGTGGGGACCCCTACCCTCTTTTGTCGACCCAATCGTGACCCCTCATCATCCACCCTTCGGCTTCCCGCTCGCTCGCTCCCTAGCCAATCGCACAGCGCTCCCCAATCTCTCAAGCCGTTTATGAACTCGACTCCCGCTGTCAGTTTCTGTTCTTTCCGCTTGTCCCTTTGAAGTTTGCGCGATTTCTGTCATCTGGTGCTTGCAAAACTTCCGCCCTGCTCTTCAGCACCATGGAAAGTCGCCACATTGAAACTTCCTGTGGCCTGTTGGTCTCAGAATAATGACAATTTCTTGGTGTCCGTCTTCCCCCTTCCCTTTTGCACCTTCACGAACAAGGCTTGAGGATTTGGGTATAGAGCCACGCTCCACCGCGTCCTCGAAGACTCGACGAGTCGACGTTGACCGTTTTAGAGGTTTGCGTTAACGCAACCCTGCGAGCCAGTGCCAACTGACGCTGCACCGCCTTGGCCGTCTCAAGATACCTCCACAGCTTCGCCTCATGATCCGTCCTCTCTACCGCAACAGATCTCGCTTTCTCCGGTACTCCTGGGCGACGAAGATATTGTCCGAAGGAGAATATATCGGCCTCCGGGTCCCTGACCGCCGGTCAGATACTGGATGCAAACTTATAACGCAATTCGGCAGAAAATTCAATCTGTGCCAGGCCCACACCTGCACAGCCTTTTGATACCATTTGCCACTTGGCTTCTCCCGTCGGAGGCAAAACTGTATGCCGCCAGATGGTGCTTTGGTTCCTACTTTTGTCCCCGAGCCGAGCGGCGGCTGGAAGTAAACTCTGCCTCACACAGCGATTGTCGCCGGCGCTTTCGGCGCCAGGGATTGAACTCCAGAAACTCTCCATCAACACCTCTGTGCCTGACGAACAACTGACGAAGGAACTTCCCAGGCTGCGGCAGGCTGCGGCTTGTGGCTGTTCTGTTTGGGACGGCTGTAACGTCACAAAAGCTGTATGACGGTTCCACCTTGAACTCCACTTCTTCCTCTCTTCCTCCATGCCACCACTTGCTCGCCAGCAGACGCCCCAAAGCATACACAGCTGGTGGTCGGACAGTAATCCTGTCGGTGCCACTGTCTCTATCCATGCAGCAGCCAAACCGTTGATGAAGATGATGTACCATTCGCAAGCGCGGGGCTTCGTCAAGCGATGTCGCGATGTACCTCTGTCCAAAGAGGTCTTGGATATCTACCTGGGATATCTAATGTGCGTGTTCCCTGCCCTTCAACACGGGACGGTTTGTTTATACGCTCGGCAGGTTCAAATATGTCTCTTCAGCGACGAAGACAATGATTTTCAGCGAGTTGCACACACGAGCTCGTTCTGAGGAGGCTCCAGTGGTGGTGGAGTGGCTCGGTTCAGACGGACCGGTCATTATGGAATTGCTGAATTCCTTCGATCCTTCGATTCAAAGATGGGCGTGTGCGATACTCGGGGAATTAGCAGGCTTTCAGGCGGAGGTCGGAGCCGTTGTTACTATCGAGCCCTGCAGGCGGCTTGTTACGCTTCTTAGGTGGTGTCATCTGCTACCTGCAAATGCGTGGCTACTGAACTGCACTCATTATAGTGATTCTGAGGTGTGCGCAGAGGCAATTTACGCCATGGCGGAAATCAGTAAACAGGAAGACGTGGCACAAACACTTGTAAAAGCCGATAGCCTGCTTCACGTGCAGGATCTTTTAAAATCAACCAGCGCGGACATACGGCGATGCTCGGTCCAACTCCTGGGCAACTTGGCGTGTCACGATTCCACGGCGACGGCGGTGCAAGAGTTAGCGCCCTGTGCGCAGCTGGTGTCTTTAAGGTATGTCCCATTGGTACTGTCTCAGAGTGTTCCTCAAAATTTGTAATATGTAGCAAACACGTCCACTTTCAAGTCCGTTCATGTGCCATATATGCACTGTCAATGATATGCAACCGCCCCGAAGGTGCGCTGGCGGCGGTGAATGCGAACGTCGTAGAACTTCTCGAAGAGCTAATGACTTCACAACTATCCCTATTGAGCCGGCAAACACTAAACTGGATGTCCGTGATGCTGGAAGGTTTGACGGAACACCAACCTGGTCCACTTGCGGTCTTGTACACAGAGTCTCATTGGCAGTTCATCTTCCTTTTGCTAAGGTGCATCACAGTGTGTTTCGCAGTTCACATAGTACTAACGACCAGTCAACAGTGACGACGATGTCGAATTTAAACGATATGGACTGCGCGCAGTAAAGCGGGTTCTTAATGCCGGTGGCGCACGGGACATCGTGGAGGCCGACGTATTGAGATATGTGGGGGAGCTTCTGGAGATCGACAACGAGGAGATTCGAGAGCAGACGTGCGCAATATTGGGTGACTTAGCATCACACCTGCCCCCGATCCTTCTCCCTCTGTGGGATACGAAGGTCTGTCGACAGCTCATTAGCCTCTCAAGGTCAGTTCAACCATTCATCTACCGAGAACAGATGGCTCAAATTGTTGAGCTACCAGCGACACTAATCCCAGCATTCGTCGTGGCGTTATCCGCGCATTGTGGAATATCAGCGACCACCCTGTGGGGGCGGAAACAGTTGTCAAACTCAATGGTCATCATGATCTCTCTCGACTTCTGGATTCATCGGATCGCGAAACGGCAGGATGGATGTGCAAGATCCTTGGACGGCTCGCCTTCGCTCATCGCTCTCTCCTGGTTAGCCTAGGAATAATCCCATGCCGACAGCTGGTGTCCTTCATGAGGTGTGCCGTCATGTCCGTTGATGACGAGGCATAGTTCACTCACGTTTGTGGGCAGCGACAGCGACGTCTGCGTTCGGCAAAGTGCAATATATGTACTTACCACGATATGCATGCAATCCGGGGCGCAGACAGTCATGTGTACAAACGTGTTCGACTATGTATCGGAGCTCCTCCGCGCCTCCGACCCTCGGGACCTGCAATTAACATTGGAGCTCGTTGGGTACCTCGTTGACCACACTTCAACGGCGACGGAGGCTTTGGAGGCTATTCCGTACCAGCAGTTAGTCCTTTTGAGGTGTGTTCGTGATTCATCCGGAGCGGAATCTGTGTTCTGAAACATTCATTAGCAACAGCGATGATGTCACGGTGTACTCGAGTGCAGCATCCGCACAGCGAAAAATAAGCCTATGGCAGGTTGGTGCAAAGGCAGTTCTGAATGCTGGGGCCCTGGATTACGTCCCGAAACTGTTGGATTCAGCAGATGCCAATACCAGGGGCTGGTCTTGTGCGATACTAGGCAATTTCGCTCGCCACGACCTCCTGTCATTGGCCGGGTTAGCTGTGGTATTCCTTAAACAACTTGTCTCGCTTTTGAGGTGCTTATGAAACTTTCCCTCCCCGGTAATTCCTACTGAATATTGTTCAGTGACAGTGACACCGATGTTCGTCGATGTTCGGCTGACGCATTATACCACATCAGTCGATGCGGAGGTGGCGAGCGAGCCGTTGTAAATGCCAATGTGCTCGAATACGTGTTGCAGCTTCTGGATTCGGATGACCACGACACGCAAAAGTGGACATTGCTTTTGGTTGGGCGGCTGGCCGATCACGACGAATCAACAGCACTGGAGATTCTGAGAATCAGCCCTTGTCAACAACTCGTGTTCCTGAGGTGTGTAAATTATCCAACTCGGTAAAAAAAAAACTCATCCTTAATATTTCTCGGTTTAGCAACAGCGATGATATGCCGATCTATCAGGCTGCAGCGTCCGCACTGTTGGCCTTAAGTCAGTGGCCTGATGGCGCAAGGGCGGTATTTCATGCTGGTGCACTACCAGTCGACTGGGTCCCCTTATGGTCGTCGAGTGACTCGAGTCCAATCAAGGGTTGGACATGCGCAATGCTGGGAGATTGCATGCGCAAGGTCCTGACGCTGGCCCAGTTAGATCCGGAAGTTCACAGACAACTCGTCACGCTTCTGAGGTACTTTCAAGATTCTCTCCAGTAGCTCTGTTGTTGACAATATCTACCAACAGTGACAATGATGAAGATGTGCGTGGACGTTCAACTTACGCCTTATACCAGGTCAGCCGAGGCGCCGGTGGCGAGCGGGCCATTCTGGATGCCGGGGTGCTGGACTGCGTGTCTCAGCTTCTACACTCCAATGGCCGCAGTACACAAAAGTGGACATTGTTGTTGGTCGGGCAGCTGGCCAATCACGCGGAATCAACGGCCAGGGATATCCTACACCTCGACCCTTGCCAGGAACTGGTGTTTTCAAGGTATGTGATTTCTCTCACCCGTGAGGTTGGTCCTTGATCCTTGGCAATCTAGTAATAGCGATGATCTTTCGGTGTATCGGGGTGCAGCATACGCACTTTCCATGATAACTCAGTGGTCCGATGGTGCCCAGGCGGTGTTGAATGCTGGTGCCCTGAACTACGTCCCAAAGCTACTGGATTCACCGGATCGCGATACCAAGGAGTGGGTATGCTCGATGCTAGGAAATTTTGCGCGTTATAAGTTCCTGCCAACGGCAGGATTACTAATGCGGCTGGTGATGATGCGTCTTGTGTCGCTTTTAAGGTAGTTTCGAGACTCTCTCTCTTATGTATCTACTACTGAGAAGAGCAACCAGTGACGGGGATGTGTCTGTGCGTCGATGTTCGGTTTCCGCATTATACCACATCAACCGAGGCACGGGTGGCGAGCGGCAGGCTCTCGCGACAGCCCAGGTACTTCGCTATGTGCCGCAGCTTCTAGAGTCGAATGACCGGGACACCCAAACGTGCACATTACTGCTGGTGGGCGCGCTGGCCGATCGGGCATCAACGGCGATGGAGCTTCTCAAATTTCGGCCGTACGAGCAGCTAGTGCGTCTGAGGTGTGTTACTTCTTCAACTCGGGGGAAAGTTCATACTGAGATGTATGAATGTCGAAGCAACAGCGATGACATCTCTGTCTACCAGAGTGCAGCGTACGCATTGTGCATGATCAGTCGATGGCCCGAGGGTGCAAAAGCGCTCTTGAGTGCTGGTGCCCTGAACTATGTCCCGAAACTACTGGACTCAGCAGATGCCAATGCCAGAGGTTGGACATGTGCGACAGTAGGAAATATCGCACACCACGAGATTCTCCCATCAGCAGGGTTGGCTCTAGAATTTCCTGCGCGTCTCGTTACGCTTTTGAGGGGCAAAGGGATTTTGCCGCAGCAGTGCCGCTGCCGCATGCAAAAGCAATCCTGCGGCAGTCTGCGGCAGTCAAATTATGCGGCACATGTTGAACTGACCGGTGAGGGGACATCCACGGGTTGAAACACCATATGTACACGACTTGGGGATCCGTACACTGCATGAGAAGACATTTGGGGCAACTGGAGACTCTCCACGTCGATGTGAGACGGATTACAACTTTGTGCAGCGGCAGTCTGCGGCAGTCTGCGGCAACCAAACACATACAAATATTCCGCTGCGGCAGTCAGCGGCACTTTGGTGCGGCACTTTTGCACTTTGCTGCGACAGTCATGCTACTTTCTGCGGCACTCCTGCTCTTGTCTGCGGCAGTCTTGCACTTCTCTGCGGCAGTCTTATAGCGTGACACAGCGGCAATATGACATGTCTGCGGCAATGTTCAACTTCGCTGCGGCAGTCCAACGGCTGTCTGCGGCAATAACGCGTGCCTCTCTCGCAGTTCGACGGTCATTTCTGCGTCGCTTTCAGTCGGTCGCTCGACACTCCCGTCCTTCAGGCTGCACTCTTGTCCTTTGTCTTCGCATGCTGGACTGGGCCGACTCAGACTTAGAGTCGTGCTCGCCGCCGCCTTGTAAATTCATTTTGGAACTCTCATTGTTGGCGACTGGAGGTCCATGCTATTGGATCTTGTTCTGAACATGATTCAAGTCACGATTATTCCTCCACCAAGGAGAGACATTAGCGCAAGCCGCTACTACTGGCCCGCGGCAAATGTGGCTGCGGCAGTTGTATTGCAACCCAGCGGTAACATTTCGCTGCCGCTGCACTTAGTTCCGTTTTCAACTCTCCCTGTCGGTAACTGGAGGCCTATGTCATTCGATCTTACTCTGAACATGATTGAAGTCATAATTAGTCCATCACCCCGATGCTCCTGGTCTGCGGCACATCTGGCTGCAGCAGTTGTATTGTAACACAGCCACTGCAGCGGCAATGTTTTGTTGCCGCTGCACAAAGTATCGCCAAATTTATTTTCAGATTCTTAGTCCTGTTCACTCTGGTAGGTATTCAGACGTCGGTGTGAACGGGGAATGGCTAGATCCGCACTTTTCAAGGAGATATTTCAGAAATAGTCTGTCGTTCAAAATCACCGGTTGTCGCATGCTCATAGTATAATGTATCTAGAGGGCATCATATGTAGGTACATTTGTTCCTAGTGACGCATCGAAGGGAATGATGCAATATACCGCAATTGCTATTCAATCTGTGCGCTCAATCCGCGATATATTTCAACCGGGGCATTTACCCTCTTCGATTGTTTAACACCATCTCACGTTGGGTCGCAATTGCACCGAACAGAAAGTACAACACATCTGGACTCATTGTTACCTCCTTGAGATCCTTTTCATCCACATTCGGCTGAGTTGCTCTCGCGGAATTCCCCACTGCAGTACTGCTGCCAAGTTCGAGTGTCACGGCTGAAATTTCGGCGAGTTGTGTAAAATGGCCAGGTCTACGAGCATGATACAACAACTCACAAAGTCAAACTGGTTACTCGTTGTATGCCACTAATCTATGGTTTGTTCAAGTCGAACTCGTTTACATGAGAGGAAGAATATCTGGCCATTGGTCATCACAATTGGGTCAGCATCACACAGCCACAACACTCGCTTCCATGATCGACCCAACCTACTTTGTTCTGCTGTTCTTTCTCATGGCCACGAACCTCACGCGGATCATAGCGTGTGCTCGCTGGATATCTGAATGCTTATCCAGGCGCCGTGGTCCCCGCTTGGTGCCGTATTTCGATCGCCAAGGTCCGCGCATCTTTAGCCTCTAGGCGGGAAACTGTACTCAGTGACCTCGGGATTGATAGGACGATTAATCGGAATGGTACGAGTCCTCCCAGAAAACTTCCCCCAAACAGAACAACGTCGCCCTGCACCGGCCGAGCGTAATTATATATTGCTTCATGTCCGTGCAGTACACTATGCTGACGCAAAACAAAAAAGCCCAACGCAATCGCGAGGCCCCGGAAAACTCATTGCCATCAACCTACGCTCGATGTAAGTCCACACAAAGCTCATCGGCGGGACTGACTCAGGAATATAGCATCCTCTCGTCGACCACTGCGTACTACAGCTTCGTCTTCAGCCCATATCACCAGTCTTGAAATTTGGGACGGATGGCCAGATGGCAAATTCCAGTCTCTGTTTTCTCCTCAGCATGTCGCTGACACTGATCAACTTGCCGTTAACTGGGTGTCTGAATCTCTGCCCGGTCATCGGGGATCGCCATTGGCTGTAACATGGCAGAAGGGCAAGGAAGTACGTCGCCGATGTATTGGGGTTCTCGAGTGCAGCAGCAGATCTTGTTCAATCAATCTGCACGGTGCTCCTGCTCTTCGAGGGGTTGATCTCCACCGACAACTTCAGAAGTGTTGCTTGTGTGGGGAGGTAATCCGGTTGCGACCATGCGGCATCGAATCATCAACCTATCTCTTTCGCGACGGGGCCCTCTTTGTCAATTCTGGGGACCACACTCACTCCATATACACTCACACTCTTGCCTACCGACCGCGGGAACCATTCGAATTTGTGGACTACTTGGCAAAGCGGCCAATATCACTCAATGCTTCTGCCTCGCCCGAGGTGCTCTTCCTTTTCTAACACGACGACGTAATACTAATTATCTACAGCCCCCGACACCTTCCTCAACATCGAGCAGCAGCGGTAAGGATTCACAGTGGGGTGGGATCCCTGGCTCAAATGGTACGATATTCATCCTGAGCCAAACCCTGAAATCATACCTAAAAAATCCCCAGACCTAAATCCCGACAACGAAATGTCGTCAAGTGAGGAATCGAGCGATGGTAATGTGGCCCCTCTCACGGTTTCGACACAGCTAATGCGATACAAGATGCACCTCCGCATACGGATGCACCCGCTGACACTAAATTTACCCCTGCCGCTGTGGGCAACTTTCCGCGAATGGCTTTCAAGAATTGTTGACAAAACAAGTCCGATATACCTATAGGACCTTTCGGCACGGAAGAAACTGGCCTATAGGGTCCATAAGATTGGTAATCCGGAAAAGAAAAGTCTTTCGGCTGTTGAAGCTTGCGAGTTGCCCTCATCGTAAAAAGAAATGGGTGGATAAGGCACTTGGCCAGAGAGGAAGTAAAATGCTACTGTGTTTGCTGCTGCGGCGTCGGCCAGGAAAATTATTCGAGTACATGTATGTCGGAGTTGTCAACCAGGTGTCGACCAAGTTGAATTGAACAGCGAGAGGATCCTAGACTTGCGAGCACCGTACCATAGTGAGATTGGACCTGGCTTGAAAACAGATGAGTTGTGTCCCAACACTCAGATATGTAAGTTAGATGAGTAAAGGGAGCGTGGAATGAGTTGCGGACCTGACCGATACCGCGTTGCAGAAGACAAAGGTGAAAAAATTGGGATTGATTCTTTTCGAACGCAACGATGCATTGAGTTGAAGGCATGCTCGTTATGTATGTGCGATGCCCAGAGAATGATTTAGAGATGAGTAAAGTGAAAAGCGGCAATAGGTGTGTGACTCTGCGGCTGTGTGACAGTGCAGCGGCAGTCTTGTGGCAGTGCTGCTTGGTTGCTGCGGCAGTCTGCGGCACTTACATTGGCACAGCGGCAAAATACCCGTGCCCGCTTTTGAGGTATGTGCCCAACCATAATTTGTCCTCCAATTACTTGCTTAAAAACCTCATCAGTGACAGTGATATGTTTGTGCGTCGATCTTCGATTGAGGCCTTATACCACATGAGTCGAGGAGTTGGTGGCAGGCGGGCCGTCCTAGATGCCGGCGTCCTCGAGCGTGTGTTGCAGCTTCTAGATTCTACTGACAGAGACACCCAAAAGTGGGCGAGCGAATTGTTCGCGCAATTGGTATTCCAATTAGGCTTTCCTCGTCCATCTGTCTTCCGGTAACGTGGATTGCGTTGCTTTACTCAACTTGGCAGCTTATAGATATTGTACAGAGAGCACGAAAATGGCATAGTGGACAAAGCTCATGCCTTGGTTTTGGCTCCTGCGAAAACAAATGCGACGGGAGATTGTCGACTCTCTAATGATCCCGTGCACTCTGACACCAGAATGTCGACATGCATGATGCTGGGTCAGTTAGCCAGCGGTGAGGCCGCGCGAACAGTAATTTTAAGCTTGCAGCCCTTCCTGCCGCTACTCTTCCTCCTGCGGTACATTCTACAATCTCCGCCACCCCAATCATACTTACGCGAGCTAGCGACGATCCTTCTGACACTGTTCGTGAACGTGCAGAGCTTGTGCTCTCTCGAATCTGCCGATCCGCAACAGGGGAGTCTGCTCTCATGGACAGGCTTCTCTGGCTCGTTCCCGACCCACAAACACATACCTCGGCTGTCCCAGACACGGAAGTTTTCCGCCGCGTTGGGGCACTGTTAGGGAGCACGTCTGCCGTTGTGAGGATCAACACCTGTTTATTGTTGGTAACCCTTGCTCGGCACACTCAGCAGCGACCACCCAGAGCAGTACAGCGAAGACCGTCGTGCGTGTGCAAAATATGCACGCGCCCAAGATCGGGGATTTCCGACAGCGGAGACTGTTTACGATGTGAGTTGGCTAGTTTGATTCGACCGATGGCCTCACTAACAACGGCCAGGCGCAATTTTGCGAATGGGTTGTTCAAACAATCTCGCTATGCAGTGCAAGCCGCAAGATGTACACGGCTGATTCAACACAACTAACCTACTGGCTCAACAGTAGGCTCACTGCCCACTCGGCCGACGCCGAATATACCCTTACATTTTCCCCCGCACACGTAGTTCACTGATACAACCGTGCCTTGATGCCTGCCGATGTTTTGTTCCGTTTTGTTACACGGCAGAGATTCGGGTTCCACTGAGGCCTGGTTCGGTGTTGTGCTTTTTCTATGGGTCGATATCTATGGGTCGAGTGAATTTACGTCTCCAACACCTTGATGAACCAAAAATACCGCGAATCGGCAAAGCAATGCCGGTAATATGGGTGTATGGGTGTAATACTGTAAAATAATTGCTTTGTGTAGCACCCCGATTTTCTGAGAGAAAAAGTGACACCCTGGTTTCAATTCGAGCAGAAAAGGTCAGCAGTGAAATGCGAACCTAAATGTAACAGGCGCAGTAAACCGAAAATGTAGCAAGTTATTCTGGCAGCATTAATATCCACATGTAGGAAAGGTCTTCAATATATTCTCCTTGAAGCCTTTGTCCTGTCAGGTTGGCTTTGACTTGATTCTAGGTACGTCTAACGCTGTCACGAGCCACCAGCACTCTGCAAGACCAGATTTCCGGCCTTCGCTCCACCCCCGAAACAAACCCCGCCATAGGCACTTCAACCAAGGTATCTGGCAATCCGATGAATGGCCCAGCATCCTCAAGTATTCAACAGGGTGCAACCACGGAGTAATGATTATTTCAATGTGTCCATTTACATAGTCCAGGTACAACATGAACTGGGTAAGCGCCCATCTCTGCGGTCGTGGGTTGACCATTCTCACGAGGAAGGTCAAACCGCCTCGGTGTAGGTTCAATGCCATCAGTGATCAATATGTGCCATATTGCGTACAAGTTTCTGGCAGTGCGCGAAAACTTGCCTCGTTTTCCAACAAGCAATGTGCTAGATTTTCAACCTTGTTTATAATTGGCCACTTTTTCGTCTGTATTTCGGGGTGTGTCACTTTCTCGAGCAAAATAATTATTTTACAGTATTCCCTTATGGCACATAGAGTGTCCAGAAAATAAAATCTCACGCAACCTCATCAACATCCTGAAAAAATCTCAAGTTCGACCCAAATTCCCTGGGTTTACACAGCTCGAAACACTCCTCTTCGAAATATGCACAACCTCAACACAGTGTCAACTGCACAACACAACTGAAAACCATGGCCACCAAAAAAAGTGCACAACTCCTGCAAGAGACCAGAAAATATGTAGTGCATGTTGATAATACCAACTTACCTACGGTTGCCCTCCAGGGTAATGGTTTAGGTGATTACAAGCCATGGCAGACAGCGCCATACGATAGTGTGGGGCATATACTGTCCAATAATTCATGGTTTCATGTCGGAAAAAAAACACACACCTTGTCGGAAAACACCCAACTCAAATCATGCGCTGGTAAAAACCCACCGGGTGTTTATGTTTGCGAATTTATGCACCACGTGTTGATGCCAACAAACTGTCACCGCGTGCTTTTCACCATCTCAAACGTGCAATACATCGTTGCAAGAAACTAGAAAAAAGACGCAACTTGGACTTGGGCAACTCAGTGACGGGTACAGTTTCAAATGGTCCGACCTTGAATTCATATCATCCACTTCCCTTCATGATTTAAGGCGTTCATTATTCCGTCTTGCGTTGATGCGACATGTTGCATCGGTGAGCATATGATGGACAGGTGAAGTCCTTTTGAGTACCAGGTACGCTTTCTGAAACCATAAGACACACATTCAAGCAAGGATGACACGTCCACAACATATTTTGCAACCAAACATGCGCAAGGAAATTTGACGCGACCAAGCACGTGATGATGCAATCAAATATCGATGAATGTCAAATCCCAAATCGGTCGACTCGTAAACCTTGTGCACGTGCACCAGCCTCAGCCCGCATGGAAAGCGAAGGAGCCAACTCAAAGGCTAGGATGTGGACCCAAACCCGGGGACTTGATCAACATAAAGCCTCAGGTCATCGCGTAGAACTTTTTTCCCTTTCATTTTGGTCTTGTCTTAGTCCGTTGTCACTGTGCACTCAAAATGCTATGGTATGGATTGCTCAACCCCCTTGATAGGTAATTGGTTTTTGTTGAGCGGTGCTCTCCGTCGCCCCGGCTATGTGTTTTTCTATGAACGCAACATATTTTTCGGTATCCCGCAGGAGTGGTGCACTTTTCCGCGACCATGTTTTTTCAGTTGTGTCATGCAGTTAACAATGTGTCGAGGTTGTGCATATTTCACAGAGGATTCTTTCGAGCTGTGTATATTCACGGAACTGGGGTCAAACTTGTTGCTTTTTTTGGGATGTTGATGAGGTTGCGTGCCATTTCTTTTTCTGGACAGTATATGTGCCATATGATAGCCAGGCTAACCGATAAGCCAAGTACATCTCTAGGAGGTCCAAGACTCCATACCATAGTAAAATTTGAGTACACACCATGTTAGCACTTAGCTATATGGACTCAGACAAGACCAAAATGAAATTCTACGTGATGACCCGAGGCTCTATGTTGATCAAGTTTCTGGTTTTGGGTCCAAATCACAGCCTTTGAGCCAGTGCTTTTGTTTCCCATGCGCACGAATGCACAAAGCTTATGAGTCGACCGATTTGGGACTTATCATCCATCGATATTTGATCGCATCATCACGTGCTTTGTCGCGTCGAAATTTCTTCGCACTTGTTTGGTCGCAACAAAAGTTGTGGACGTGTCACTCATGCTCAAAAGTGTGTCTTTCGGTCTCATGAAGCATACCTGGTGCTCAAAAGGCCTTCGCCTTTCCATCATATGCTAATAGGCGTACCCGATAGGGGAAGCAAAGGGGATACAACTCACGAAGAGAAAAGAAGGATGGTGACCTTCGATGATTCGAATTCAAAGTCCGACCATTCAATACCCATTGCTGAGTTGCCCAAGTCCAAGTTGTGTCTTTTTCCTGGTCTGTTTCAACAACGACGCGCGCCTTTGAGGCGGTGGAAAGCAAGCGGTGGGATTTTGTTGGGATCAACACGTGGTGCATCAATTTGCGATATGAGCAACTAGTAGGGTTTTTGCGACACATGATTTGAGTTGCGTGTTTTCCAACAAGGTGTGTGTTTTTTCAAACATGAAACCACGAATTATTGGACAGTATATGCCCCATATTCCCGCCATACAGTAATGATTGACACTGAAAAAGATGACCTTCGAAGTGCGCAAAAAATGGTCCAACTGTAACTGATTGAGACACTGGAGGCATTGGAGGAGTTGTACAAAGAAGGGGGAGCAAAATGGAGGTTCGATTCCAACAGAGGCATTAATTGTGAAGGAATGGCGTTTTTTCCCCCTACTATTATGCCCAACGGGTCTGCATTTTCCCAATGGGTCTGCATTTCGCATTTTTCTCCCTCCCCTCTAGCTCGTTGCCTCCGGAGTCTCCCGGGATCCCTCAATGTAGTAGTTTTCTCTATAGATCCAAAATTTTTAAGGGATTTGTGGAGGGAAGCGGGAGGGACGCAGTCGCCGGTCCATCAGTTCTGATGGATTTCGGCACTATACTCATGTTCCCGTGCGACGCCTGCCTGTAGAAATCTGAGGATATTTGAGAGGAACAGAGCATCCAATTCCAAAGGTTCTGTCTCTTACAATCTTCTTTCCGGGCAGCAGTTGCTGCATATTCAGCAAATAATGTGTTTAGTCACGCAATGTCACAACTAAAGTTCAGTGTCCGAAATGTCACGTCTGATCCACTCCCTCTCAATTATGCAGCATCGCTCCCCGGCAAGGAAATCGCAAGAGACAGAAGTGCTTAAATTTGGTTAATTATCCCTCTCAAATATTTTCAAATCTCTTCGGGAAGGCGTCGTACGGAAACATGGGCGTGGTCCCCAAATCCATCAGGATTGATGGACCGGCGAGCGCGTCTCAAGCCACTCCCTTCTCGGATCTCTTAGAAATTTGGGATTCCTAGAGCCATTATGTACATGAAACTATCCCGGAAGACTCCGGGCGCAACGAGCTAGAGGGGAGGGAGAAAAATGCGAAATGCAGACCCGTTGGGAAAATGCAGACCCGTTGGGCATAATAGTATTGCTTTGAATTTTGGGCCGAGCTTTGGCCGAGCTGGGTGGGTGTCTCTATTTCTCGGAGAAAGGTTTTCCGCGAAATTTTGCAGCGGGGTGAAGTCCAACCAGTTTGGAACGCGAGATCTTGAAGCCACCTCACGTCCTGGTTTGGATCTACAACGCCTGCCTTCCGTTCAAGTATTCCCAGCCTTGGACGGCCACCAGTGAATGCCGGGACAGGCCATCGTAGATAGAGCTGGATCGTTTCCACCAAAGGCGGTTCGGTAACCGCGAGTGCGTGTGCAAGAGACCTGGGTTCGAATCCCCTCGAAGGCTTACCGGACCGAATACCGCTTTTTTTTTTGTGTCGAGGTCTTGGGTCTTTTACCTTGTCCGAATCTCTTGGTTGCATACCAGGTATGTCATAGCCCCTGCCTGCTGATATGCGTTCAAGCAAAAAAAAATGCAGGTCGGATTCCCGCTGAGATATGCGAGAATCCGTTCTTGCCACCTCGGTCATTCGAGCATCCTTCTATTTGGCGCAGGTGCGGACTTTCGCCTGCGGATCGTCTGTGAAAGTGATGGTAGGCGTATGTGAGCAACTCAGGAGAGAGAGATCCACGCACGAGGCTCCCCGCGACGCCTGATTCAGAGATCCTCTAGTAATTTAGGGCCTGACACAGGATACTGGTTAGGGAGCAGTAACAAAAGAGGGGGAAAACACTCCCAAAGGCTCCTCACTCACAGCCTCGAATCGAACGAGCAGTCCCGCACAAAGCACAAAGCATATTGAATATTGAAGGACCTTGGTGCGCGCGCGGATGCAATAGGAGCAGATGCTCAAAATGCAAATCTGTCAAGCCCTAGCGCGCGTGATACGCAAAAAAAGGATCGCACAGCGGGGATCTGCGAGTCTGATGATTATTGGTCCCCACGCGGACGGAGGCCGACATGGATCAGAAAGAAGCGCTGACAAAGAAGAAATCACAGATTCACTGATACAGTATAGCCCGAGGTTCGGGTCGAACGAGCAGCCCCGCAGATATGTTGCATTCTCCTGCATCAGGTGCAGGTGCGGACCGACCGCCACAGGCCTCGTTGTGACCTGTGTATCGCAGTTATATATCCTGAACGACTGGGATTACGCAGAGCACGAATAACCACTCACATCGGAAACAATTCGCGTACGCCCGGCCATCGAATCCCATACAGTAGCAAGTGTTCTGTATTGCAAGTGTTCTGTAGCGACGTCGAAGTCCGGTTCGCGGACAAGCACATACTGCGCAGATACTGGGAAACCGGATATACCCAAGGGGTGATTTGGACGGCTGCGGATGGGTCGGTTGGATGACAAGCGCGGCGCCGGCGGCAGGTGTTGGAGTCAATGGAGATGGACACGGACGCATGCGAGCGGGTGGCTGGATACGATTCGGGTGGGTAGAGCGTAGGGACATGTATGCCGCAGCGAGGGTGCCAGTCTGCGTGGGTGGAAGTCGAGCGGAAGGAGGGAACGGAACGTTGTAAGGGATGCCTTTGCGCGGCGTGGTCCAGTCAGACGGAATGCGCATACGATACTCACGGCCAGTAGGAAAGTGTCTCTTGGAGAGTCGCAGCGAAAAGCTGAAAAAGCAGATGCACACAGGACTTCCGGTACAGCCGCGCAAGAGGTGGGCGGTGGGGGTGACAGTAACATCAGTCACTCGGCAAGCGCACCCACGGCGATAAATCTTGCAAGCGATGGAGGGCTGATCGCATCACTGTGTAGGCTGAAACTAAACCACCCAGTAGAAATTCATCCCGGTCACATTTTATATTTTTGAAGACGCCAGATTATGCAGAGCCATCGAAAATGGGGGGGTAGCCAACGGCCAGGAGGTCCTCGGGCACAAACTGGGTAGTTATTCAAAACCTTTGCGAAAAGTGCTCAAAACCTGTCAAACTGCCAAGGACAGACCCCGGGCACCGATTTGGGGGGGGGGAGTCGAAGGTGAGGTCAGTGTCCGGGATTCGGTTACCGCCCACCTCTTGCAGCCGCGCGCGAGCGGGATTGCGTGAGCAATTGACGTAGATTGCGTGTAACCCCAGTCTAGGCAGGCAAAGCAGAACAGCAACAACAGAGGGAGTGAATCGCACTTTGAGTCACCCGTCCTTGAGATCCACCAAGTACCTCGCCGCCGACAGCCCGGGGATTTCCTGCAAAAGGGGTGCACGGGGAAGCAAAAGGGAGGAGAAGCGCTCATGGAGTTAGTGCCCGTGGCAGACATCGACGGAGCCGAACTCATCTCGGCTGACCGCGGATCGGCGTCGTCCTACCTTCCACAAGCACCTTCGCCCTTCGCCCTCCACTCTTCCGCTCCCTGACCTGATTCGCCTGCATGCACTGAGCGCTCACGCTCTCGCTGCATGCCCTTCAAGCGTGCATGGCGTAGTTAAAGTCGATGGACGTAGATTGGTTTTCGAGAGCCGGGGGAGAAAAGAGCGGAGACCAGGAGACAGGGAAAGAAGCAAGACGGCATTCTGTGTGCCGAGTGCCGGATGACGAAGCCCATCAAATGCGATCACATGCTGGTTTTGATTCGCGGTGCTGGGGACGCGAATGAACTCGGCTGCCCCTGCTTTAGCGCGATTATCTCGCCAGGCTGCGTATCGTGCGTATAATCCCGTTCCCGGTGACTGAATTGATATACTGGACGCGAAGCCGAACGGATAACCGGGTCCAAGCCAGTGTAGCTCAAATTGGATCGCTTCCTAGGCGGCCACACTGGAGCAGCGGGATTGAGTCACGCTGGAGGCATCAAATGAATCTGCAGGATATCAACTGTGGGGTAATGCATACTTGAGTAGAGAAACACTGCCATGGAACGGCTGCTTTGCGGGTATATATCCAGCGTTTGCACTGTTTATGCTGATGGAGCAAAGATGGAGAGTAGTATTCTCTCGTGCGCTTTTAAGCCTTCGGAGCGGAGTGGTTCCGCCGGCCACTGAGTCTGCCGTGCGATGCGGAGACGGCATGGGATCGAGTCCCTGTGAAGGCATGAATGGCCGTAGAGTTGTTTTCCTTTTCGTGTTGTCGTGATTGAAGACTCCAAACAAATCGCGTCTTGGGTACCCGTTGGCCTTTGCTTCTCTTTACTTTTTCGCACTGAACTAGATATGCGTGGCTTACCCAACCCACCTAGTCGATTCTCCTACCTGGACGCAGGGTGCACGCGCCACGCACATCCGCCATTCACAAGGGAGTCTATTCCAACGTATTCACACGTCGGCAAATTATCTCAGCCTTGGGCGATGAAGTCAAACCTTTAACTCCAGGCAGACGTCGACGTGTTGCATCGATCGGTTCGATTACCGCCAAGGCATCGTTGAACGCCTTGGTATCTTTTTTAACGGGCGGCGGAAGCCGTCCCAACCATCCAGGGAGTCCGAATGTGACGGCGGTAGATGAGTGCTTGGACTGGTCACTGAATACCATCGCAGAAGAAGACGATCTTTTTTGCGGTAAGCCTTTGCAACTCTACAACGCACATTCCCAATGAGTTATTGCCCAAACCTTCCACGGCTACGAACTCCTGACAATAAGCCTCTGTAGATCGATGCAGATCCCTTCCTCCGCATAATTCCCAGGAACGTTGACAGGGGAGAAATATGGGGTCGAATCCCATCGAAGGCATACAAGTATGACCACATCAGGAGGGCATTTTTTGGCCGTCATCTCTGGTTGCTTTTTGAAATTTTTGTCGTCGCTCATTCGTGCTGACATCGGGTTAAGCGGAAATGCGGCCTGTATGCCCGCTGCGGAACATAGCAAACCCGCGGATCAGGCGAGGAATTCCTGGGGCCAAAATAAACGGGTGACCTGCGACAGCGAGTGATCTACCATCGGAGAGGGATTGAGAACGTACTTTTCTCGCCAAATGCCAACGGACTCGTCCCACGGAGGCGTTCCTCAATGTCCAGGAGCGTACTACGGGCTGGAGTACAAGGAGAAACGAGGAAGGCGGGGGAAAGGGGATCTCGGGGCAAATTGCACGCCACCATCCTGGCCTAGACAGGTAGACAGGAGACACTGAACAGGCGTCGCATTCCGTACCTACGTGCCTGGACATTAGCAGCTTGCTTACGGACAGCATTGATTGGACTACGAGGCGGCTCCCAGTTGTCCCAAGTACGGCGATGTTGACCCCGCGCATCTAGGGGTTCACTGTGTTCCGACCCCAAGTAGTCCGACCCCCGACGACCCTCGGACTAGCTTCGTCTACATGGGTCTACATGGGTCTACATGGGTCTACTACCCCTTGTAGACCGATGCTGGGATGAGCTTGGACTACATCGGACTAGCTTCGTCTACCCCCATAGACCGACCGTCCGACTACCTGCGACTACATGCGACTACCTAGGTAGACCAACGTAGACTGAGCATAGGATTTCTCAACACATCGAACAAAGATCACAAAAAAATCACTGTGATACGGTATGATAACTCGGACTATGTTGGTGTACCTCGGACTACGTTGGGTCTACGTCGGACTACGTTGGTGAACACGAGTAGACCGACGTAGACCGATATTGGAGTCCGACGTACACAGAGCGGTTGGTCTACCCTCCGACTACCTCAGTCTACCTGCCTCGGACTACGCTGGGTCTACAGGGGGTCGGAACGCAGTGGTTGGAAGTTGAACGACTGGTCGCCAGCATTAGCAGCCTGAGAACGCCAACTGACCCAATTCAGGTTACCATTTGTCTGATTGGGTGTGAATAGAAGAATAAAGAACTCTGGCTGTACATTCCAGTTTTTTACAGCCAGCAAATAGTTTTTCAAGGCTCAGAGCTGCACTTCAACTCTTGTCTGTAGTCATTACCCTTTCGCAGGTGACCGACATTAAAAAAAATTCTATGTTCAACGCAAGTTCAAGGTTAATAACTCGTCTGTAGTCTGTTTTACGAACAAAGTCAGAGCATAGTCACTGGTACCCTGGCGGTGCTTCTTCCGGTACCTGGGTCGTTCGCAGCTGTTCCACTGCTTCCCGAAGACGTTGCAACTCGGACCGCAAATCATCCCTCCCACGCAACTCGCTGGTGTGGTGTTGCGAGGAGCCTGACTGCAATGCTTCGGGCAATAGCGGATCCGTCTTGCGGCGGCTGAGATTGGGGGCGCCCTTCTCAGCTCTGGATGGGTTGGAAATTGCGGGCGCTACGGCAGGCGAATCCGAGGCGGTGCCTGTGTTTGGACCACCGTCGTATGGCTGCGCCACTCGCAGCTGATCCCTTGCTTGCCTACGCCGTCGCTTGCGGCGTAGGAATAGGACAGCACCGATAAGGGTCAGCACAGCCAGCGCACCGATGGTCCCGCCTATGATTGCGTCTGTGCTATTCCGAACCGACTTGCTTTCTAAACCTGGGGCTGGAGGTGCCACCAAAGCAAAGGTTGCGCTGTATAGAGACAGTGAACACGTTAGAGCGCGCGACTATCAAGGAAGAAGATCACATGCTTCAAAGCTAGCAGTGAGAGTATCGCTCCTTGCGCCGGACTGAGCAACAGATAAAACCAGTCAGTCACCGTAATTGTTCTTTGGGGCTATTGATATCTCTACCTTGCGAACCCATTTGGAGAAGAGAGAGGTTGTGCGGGCCCTGACTGCGTGTTGTATACGCTGGGGAATGTCGCATTAATATTGCTGGAATTTGCCGACGCATATCGGTGGACCGCCGAGATTAAAAGATCGCGTGTTGACACTGGTGACCCCCCAGAAATAAAGCAACGCAACGGGGCCATCGTGACCGTGACCGTTGCTCCCCTACATGTATGTACAGTAGATTCATCATGCGCGAAACCCATCCAGGGAAATGCCCCCGCAATCTAGAGCTATAGCTCCCGGGTTTTCTTTGCTTGAATCTCAGGGAAATGCAATGTTGGATGTGAATGTGAATTCGACCCTCGAGTCCCGTAACCCGTTGACGGTTGAACTCAGGATTCACTTGGGCGCATATCACGCCAACCTTGTGTTCGGTTTTCTAACGCATCCGAGTCTCCTTGTCACATTGTGTACGTATCTGGCAGCAAATGGCAGAAAATGGCAAGACAATGGATATTAGGCACACCCGTGACACGGGTGCCCGGCGCGGTCGTGACTCTGCGTGGGAAAAGGACGCGTGACAACCTTCCTTGTCCTCTCCCACCAACTCCCATCGATCTCCCGCCATGCTACCTCAGCTTTCCGTGCTTCGTCGTCTGCCCAGACTCGCTGAACCAACCAAGCGGTGGAAATCAAGGTCTAAGAAAGGCTCCGTTGCTCCACGGGCGCAAGACTCGCGCCAGTCGCAGGTTGAGCCAGAAATTGGTCAGACAACACTGGATATACTGAGAGCCATGCTTAGGGAGGCGAGGTCCGAGGTGCGAAAGAATTCCTTTCCTGTCTCGGACTTCCCTTCCATCAGCTATCGCAGGATGGGTCTGTGAATTCGAGTCTTGAAAAAGGCTCCGTTGCTCGGAGTGCCCCAACAGAGGGGCCGCATCATGAACTAGGAGCAGTTATGAAGACGCCCAGGTCCGAGGTGTCGTACTTCCCATCCATCAGCCATCGCAGGATGACGCTGTCGACTCGACTCTTGAAAAGACGCCGAACCCCGAGGTGCGAAAGAATCACTTAGTTGTGTCACACTTTGTTTCTCTCAACCAATGCAGAGTGATTCTGCAGCCCAAGCTCCTGCTCCAGGGTCCCTTCGCCAGTACAAAAGATCTAGGTGAGTTTCTGAAGGCTGCGCACTGTGCGCTGGCGGATTTACCATGCACGACAGCAGTAAGGGCAGATGGCAGGATGTATGGAAGGACCGGAAGGCGCCAAAGAACGTTGAAGCTAATAGGTGGATTTCAGCTGTTACTTTCCAAGTGACCTGCGAACCGCCACCTACAGCTCTCCTCTCTCCGCCAAACCGGATAGCTCGACTCAAACGTCCCCCTACAGTGCGACGGAAAAGCCACACAATAGTCGGTTCAATCAACCGCCGAAGATCTTGCGAGATGAAGCCCAGCGAGCTGAGGTGCGCCAATTTTTACTTTGACATCGGGTTTCATTCTAATTTCGCAGATTGAGAAGAAAAAGTTGCCGTAGCAGCGCCGCGGAACGCAATGTGCACAAAGCTGTATATCAGTTTTTGGGATCCAGGATGAAAACTTCAGTTTTGCATGTGAGCGGTGGGCTTTGCAGTATGTATCATCTCCCGATACAGGTCAGGCAAGGACAATGATTGATTGGTTGACTGGTTCATTTTGCCCTTGCGCGATCCGTGGTTCGATGCTTCACTTGAACCACTGTGTCAGAAGCAGCCTACGCATGGTCTCAATTAAACATGGTAGCACGTCTTGCAGGGCAGTTCGAGAAGTTCAAGCTTATGTCAAAATGACTGTTCGGAGGCAACGTGGGTTCAAGTCCTGCGGCAAGCATCGTCAGGGATGGAAAATGTCTTTTTGTCGGTACTTGTAAGAGTATCGATTCACGAACTGGACAGTGCCTGTTCTTTTTTTTTTCATTCGCAGTCGCCTCGAACTCAATCCCCGGTACAACCCTGGCGGCACATAAGACCGTGGTACATATGCTTACATCCGGTCTCCGCACCATCGATCCCCCAAGTTGCATTGCGGCCTCCATGCAAAGGTGTCCCAGTCATGGCATACACCAGAGCCGCCATCGTTGAGTAGATGCATCCCGGATAATCGTTTGCGGGAAGCAGAGACACAGGGTTCGATCCCTTACGTGGCATGCTCGAAGTCTGGGATCCTTTTTACCCGTGCAATCCTTGGTGACGCAGCCGTCCATTTCACAGACGGTCGACGTGATCATTCGTCCAGTTGATTTTTCCGGAGTTGCGGATCCAACTCCCGCTGAAGGCATACGCTCGCGGCTCGGGTCGCATCTTCCCTTTGATTTGGGACTGGTCGTGGGCAATCTTGATGTCTCCAGCATACTCGACGCGCTGCGTGTATTGGGCTCGCAAAGCACATATCTTTTATAGGATCCTCCTTTGACACTGCACCACTTGAATCATACCTTCTGAATCTGATCAGAAGAGTGCCATAGCGTGATGATCATACTCAACCTCAAGCCTTCGTCGACCAAAGAAGGTCACGCTCAACTCATGAAGTGAAGTGCGATAAGACATCCTGGGCGGGATGCGGGTTCGAGTCCCGCCGAAGGCATTAAGGCAGTGCACTCGCATCTTTTTAGGCTACGCCCTGGCCGCCGAACGTGTCGGAGCTGGATCTAGATCCAGAAGGGAAGTGAGATGGGCCACAGGATGTGAATCGAGTGCATGGATCACGGCGACTGACCGGCGTATATGGAGAATATTCCAGCCTATATGGAGAATATTCCAGCCCTTGGAACCGTTCAACCCGACGTATTAGCTGTTCGACCGAACGTGCTCAGTTTCAACATCAAGATAAACGGGCACCTGGCAGGTGATGAGCCTTCGTATATCAACGCCGCCTCTTGGTAAAGCAACCTGGAGATGACAGTTAGATTATCCGGATGGGATGGGAGTTTCACTCCCGTCGAAGGCATGCACTAGGGACAGCGGTGTTTCTTTTGCGTTTGGGATTTGGTCATACGCAATGACGAGCCCCACCGCGCACAGGGCGTGCCGCTGAGCGAATCAGCCCTTCCAATATAGTGATTCATGGGCTTGGAATCCGGCGCTGAGATCGGAGATGAATCTAAAAAAACTCTGTTAGAACAGCGTATGATAGAAAAGAGAAATGTTTGAGCATAGAATAGCCAAACACAAACCCTTTTTGGTCTGGGACCCACAAAAAACGCCGGGAGAAAAATCGCAGGGTCCGAGACGCACAGCATGTGTCGATTCCGGGCATGAGCTACGTCTGGAAAGGCCTCGCGGGCGAAAAAAATCAGCGAGTACACGCTTGACTCAGGCATGGGTAAGATAGGCAACAGGTGAAGTCAAATTGAGGAAAATTCTTCGCGGACGCAATGGATATTGTAGGCGGCATGTGGGACTCTGTAGACAGGAGCATGACAAGTCGTAAGTCCCAAGAGCACGATGCCAGGAGCGGTGAGCGCAGATCTAGCTAGAGCTCAAGCAAAGCGCTGTCAAGCCCCAGGAGCGGACCAAGAACGGACCAATGAGGAATAACGCAACCCTGTATGAACGCACAGATATAGCTCAAGTCTGAGTGTACACAAGCACAAGCAAGGAGAGCCGAATGGGAGCATTGGAGTAGAGGATATGGTAGTGGTGGCAAGGTCCGGTTCAGAAATGGGTTCGAACCTGAACCGAACCGAACTGAACGCCAGGTTCAGGTTCAAGGTTCGCCGTAGCGTCGAACCGAACCCCGGGTTCAGGTTCGGCGTTCGGTACTTTAACATCCGTTCGAACTTGGTTCGAACGCCGAACCTGAAAATGGAAATTTTCAGTCGTTGTTTGACCTTTTGAAGCAACCAGCGACTTATATAGCGCCCCAAATTGTACCCGTTGCTTGGATGTAACAGTTTACAGGGCTCCCTTGATGATTGCCTGCCATCTGAGGTTCAGCCGTGCAACTTTTCGGGTGTGGGAACCAAAAGCCCAACAAAAACTGGGTCCAAATCGATGGGATTCCCTTGAAATCAGGTAGAATGCCTGTGGTATGGATTCTCGTACGGAAAAAAAGTTCCTGAAGAGCCGCCGCAGAGAACTTGGCGTCCCCGAGAAGCCCGATTTTGCGCAGGTTCGAACCGCGTTCGAACGCTGAACCGAACCTGAACGCCGTTCAGGTTCGAGGTTCGGTACATTGCTGAACCGAACGCGGGGTTCAGGTTCGGGGTTCAGAGAAATTGCCCTGAACCTGAACCGAACCGAACCTTGCCAGCACTAGGATATGGAAGCAAGAAGAAAGAGGCGGCGTGGCAGTGCTACTCGTCATCGATCATCACTCATCATTATCCAAACAACGACACACACTCCCGAATTTGCGTCTTTCTTCTTGCTTTGTTTTTGCTATTATTTCTCCTGCGTCCGTGGCTTCTCTGCTCTCCCCTCGATCGCCGGAGAGATACGGGCCCAGCCTCATCAGAGATGCCGGAGCGAGCGACTGGGCGCCGGGTGAGTTGCACCCGAATTGCACCACGCCCATCGACGATCCGGATTCGATTCCGGTTTCCACACGCTGCGGGAGTGAGGCAAGAGAGTGGAACAGCAGACGGCGCGGGCTATCATCTGGGCTGGGCAGAGAGCATGTCAGAGGGAGGGGAGGTAGACACATGCAAGGTGAGTTTGGCTGCGCCGATGCGTGCCGCGCGCGCAGCGCGTTACCTTCACTCGCACGTCTTTCGCTAAGCCCTGCGAGCCATGGGTTATACAGCTCTAAACACGTGTACATGTCCACCGAAGTCCATGAGCCCACCGTGGTATACTTAAGCTCCCTCGCGCGCTGGGGCCGAAGAACAGCTTCGTGCGCCTCGTCCTTATCCGAGACGCTTGTTATTTTGCTCCGACGATTGTGGGTCCCTCGCAGTTCATACACCGTCCGCATCGCGGGAGAGTATCATTTGACGCTATGTTTATCCTCGGAAGGCTGACGCGTCTCCATCTTAATCGCATCACGGTCAGATTGGACTGGTGAGCGGAGGCACCCAGAGGAGGTGAATTCGGTTTCGTCGAGGCCCGCATCCATCGGCACCTCTTTCCCGTATGCCCCACCGAAATCTGTGACGATACGGAGACAAGACCATGGCTACGGAGGGGGGAAATACCATTGTGTGTCCATACATGTTAGACAACCTCATCCGTCTGCTGATAATCGCGTCTTGCAGCTCCCTCCGCATCTCTCTCCAATTTTTGCGGTATCAATACCATACTGCTCAAGATACGTATTCGAGTCGCGGACCCGCACAGTCAAGGAAGTTGACATCACAGCGCAACATAGCCCCGGTACGCACTCTCCCTCTCGCGGATGATGCATTGCATGCTAGCGCTGACTGGTGCAGTTAATCTCAGGTGCTGCGTCGTGCGGTGCAGCAGTCTGCGCGCTTTGTGCGCGGGCGCCGTGAAGAGGCGACGAGATGCACTGAAAGGTACGAAGTGGTCCCCTCCGTCTGTTGCTTTTCAATTTTGATATCGACCTCGCTCAGGGGGAATTCCTGCATTGGCTCCACGTTGACGTGAATTGCCCTTCACCGAACCTGCCTTCGACGCCGCTACAGCGCCCTTGCAATACAAAACACTTGCTCCGGGATGGATTTGGTGTCCGTCTGTACGTGAATAGTTTCCGCTGTGAGTGACTATCTAGTGTTCAGTGCAATTTCAAACGCTTCAGGACAGATAACTGGGCTCACAGGGTAGCGAGAAGGCCTGTGGCGGACGGTCCGCACCTGCACCAGCTAGGTTGGTGAGATGTCGCTTTTCTGCGGGGTTGCTCGTTCGACTCGAGCTCAGGCCATGTGACTTCAATCCTGTACTTTTTTAGGTCCTTCCCTGGGTCTGTTCGCTCCGCCCCAACCTGTAAGTGGAATACAAGGCGGTGTATCTCCCTTGATCTGCATTTCGGATGGATGCTAACAGAAGGTTTATACACATAGGAAGGCCCGCGTTCGCACCATATGATAACGTCTAGGTGGATGTCCGCGAAGGTGCAGGTTATTCTGTGTCGTGTACTCAGCCTGACCTAATCAATGCAGTTCCACCTCGCCCCCGACCCCACGGCCTGGTGCTCAGACACCAACTTCTCCGAAGCCGACGACGCGCTGCACGACCCGCGCCACGACCGCAACTCGCACAACGTCTTCACCGGGCGCGGGGTGGAGAACATCGGGTGTCTTGTCCTGTTGTGTGTTTGTATTGTTGGGCTCTTGTGCGTCCTTCCTTCTCTCGCATTCTCTATTCTCTGTCTGTCTCGCTCTGCCCTCTTCCCTCTTCTCTCTCTTAGATTGTCGTCATTCAATGGAATGCAATGGCTAACGAGATCGCATTCACCAGCCTAGGATACCCCATCGCGACGCACTTGATGAACCCGTCCAAAGTCAGCGACTTGCACGTAAACGCGACAGGGCAGATCCCGGGTATGGGCAATTGGGGGCTGATTGATCTGGATACGCCTGAACGCAATCCTTCCTTCTCTCCATGTCACTTTTATCCCTTTATCATCTTTATCATACTCATACTCGTCCTCATGGCATGTAGGCGTGTACAACATCCACGGATATCACGATCCGTCGGAGACGCTGCAGCTTGTCTTCAGCGACGAGTTTGAGATGGATGGGCGGAGTTTTTATGAGGGTGATGATCCGTACTGGTATATCTCCCTTCCTCTCCCGAGTGCGACTTTCGTTGACCGTCCGTTTGTAGGGAGGCTGTGGATCTGCACTATTGGCAGACCGACAATCTGGAGTGGTGCGTCCCTTTCCCTTCCATCTCCCTACTTGTGGCTGAGCCATCACACGTTGCAGGTACGACCCCGCCGCAATCACCACGCGCAACGGCGCGCTCGGGATCAACCTCACGAAGGTCGACGACCCCAGCACGAACCATAATCTGTCGTATATGGGCGGGATGATCTCGTCGTGGAATAAGTTTTGTTTCACTGGGTGTGTACTTGGTCTTCTTTCCCTGTCTCGTGTCAAGCTGAGCTGATTAAACTTCGTGAAGGGGCCTTATCGTGACGAACGTGATGTTGCCTGGTATCAATAACGTCGTCAGTGCAACATTAATTCTCGTAGGTTGAATCTATGCGAACGCTCATGCTCCTTAGTTCGGCCTCTGGCCCGCCGTATGGACAATGGGCAACCTCGGGCGTGCGGGCTACGGCGCGACTCTCGATGGCATGGTATATCGCCCCGCCCTAAGTCATCACATCCGCTGCGGGTTTGATATGAGAGCACGATGGCCGTATGTCTACGACGCCTGCGATGTCGGCACCACGCCTAACCAGACCCTCAACGGCGGCCCCCCCGCAGCGCTGGACAGCGGCTCGACGGAGAATGGCGGGACAGGTGAGTTGTCGTACCTTCCGGGACAGCGTCTTTCGCGGTGTACATGTATGGGCGAATCGCACCCAGGTACGCATACACCTTACCCTTAATCGACGAATGGTGCTTCTGAAATCTGCGCTAATTTGATTTTTTGCAGGTCCCATCCACGCCGATGGAACGTACGTCGGGCGCTCGGCCCCAGAGATTGACATTTTCGGTGCGCCTTTTCCTGCCCCTCCCTCGTCCTATTGCGCGATTGACTTGATTTGTCCTGCGTAGAGGCGCAAATTGACGGCCCAGATGGCGCACACGTTGGGATGGTGTCGCAGTCGGCGCAGTGGGCGCCGTTCAATGCGGGGTATATTTGGGACAACTCGTCCGATAACCTCGTAATTGCGGACACGACGCTGTCGCAGCAGAATTCGTATAATGGCGGGTTGTTCCAGCAGGCGACGTTCGTTGTTTCGGCTACGAGTACGTTTTCTTTTTCCTTCCTCTCCTCCCTACATACTTTTTTTTGTGCGCAGATCAAGGATGCTACCAGCTTATCGACCAGTGCTATGCCGTGCAGGGCTTCGAGTACGTCCCTGGGTATAGCGACGTGGTGCGTATTAATGTTCCTTCTTCAGTAACCCCCCTGGTACTGAGATTCATTGGCGCAGTACATAACATGGATCACAGACAACAAGGTGGCATGGACATTGAATTCCCCCGGCCTCGACTCCCTCACGGGCATTTCTGCGCGCCCCATCACAGATGAGCCGCTCGTAAGTCTTCTCACTTCCCCTCTTCTCTCCCACCCCTTTCCTCTTGCGCTTTTATTCCCGCGCTCACACACCGCACGCAGTACATCCTTGCAAACCTAGGTATCTCCCACGCGTTCGGGTACATCGACTTTGACCACCTCGTGTTCCCGGCGACGATGCGCATCGACTGGGTGCGCGTGTGTATCAACACCCGGATCGGATTAACATTGGGTGCGACACGCCGGAGAAGCCGACTTCGGTGTATATTGCGACGTGTGTTCCTTTCTCTCCCTCCCTTCATTTTCGTTGTCCGTCCCTCCCTCCTTCTTCACCCCACCTTTCGTTCATCCATAATCTATCCGCATTCCGCAATTCGCAATGCTGACCGTGGTCACGCAGATACTCCGGGGCGTACACGAACCCGCTGCTTACCACCTGGGTGGACGACTACAATCAGACGAACCCGCGGAATAACCTCACCGACGGGTGCTAGCATTTTGAAGCATACACACCCAGCATCCCCGACTATTTATTGTCTATGCTTATCAATATGGCTACTTGGCCTATATGTACCACAAAGCCTCTCTGCGGATTTACTCAACTTGAACACCACTTTGATTTTGCACCATTACCCATCTACGCAGAGCAACCTAACACTTCGGCGCCGTACAATCAATTCCTCTGATGGCACGCACCTCCCGGACACTTGGGTACTTTCCGCCTCAAACGTAAGCACCCGATTAGGGAATTACCCTCGGCAGTTCGGCATTTCCTTCTTTTGTGCCGCACACGCCGCTGCACTTATCAACAGCACTGCAAGTGCACGCCCGACGCGCGCCCGTCATGAAAGTCGTTGATTTTGACCGAGCTTCCAATGCAAAAAATGTAGGGTAAGCGGCAAGTCTGGTATTCACATTGCGTCAATCTACGACTAGGTAATTGCGAAGTAGCAGATACAACGCGGCGCGCAGGTAAGCCAAGAATCCGCGAAATAGGCGGCACGCATCGACCAAAGACGTGGAACTTGCGTGGAATGGTATTTCGGCGACACAACTCTACGGCGGCGCTTGGGCGGCGCAACAGCGATAGCTAGCACGTCTCGTGCTATAGCTTTGATGTGCTGGGGGACTCCACTGCCAGCTGACACGGTCTCAGCGGTATGGAGCGGGAAGAGCGGTCATAGAAATCGGTCGTCCCGCCTTGGCGTGGGTCGGATATGAAGTACGACGCGACGTAGCTTGGACCAAGTATCTCAGAAGTAACTTACTATTTCTGATGAACACCGGTCCCTACAAACAGTGATGGCGGGATGATGGCGGCGATTGTGGACGGCAGTGAGGGCGAGGCGGATCGAAAGGGATGCAAGGGACGCGACAGCGGAGGCGGCGAGGGCGGCGAGGTGAGGAGAAGGAGAAAGAGCGGGGCTGTGGCGGACAGCGCATTGTTTGCAAGGAGCAAACAAGCGCCAGCGGAGTCTGAATCGTGCCGTCGCGCCGAAGATAATTGCCTAATCGGGGGCTTACGTTTGAGGCGGAAAGTCAGGAGTGCTCCCGGACCATCTGCCTTCTTTTCGCCTATCCATTTGCGGAAATAGTTACACCACATTACTGGACAAAAGTGTTGGGGACTGCACGATTCTGTTTGACCGGATACATCGGCAACGCATGCAGCAGCCGAAAGGCAAGAGAATCGAGATCTCAGACACGCCTTCGACGGGATTCGAACTCATATCCGAGGAAGCGATCTAAAGTGCTTTACGAAGGCTGACAGGCTGCTTCTAACTAAGCCCGGTAGAGGTTTGCAATTCAACGGAAATAATTGAAAAGAGAAGGCAAGTGGAACTTCGGCGGCTGCCTGCAGTTCTCTAACCTTCAGTTTGTCAGTTCACACATCGGATCCGTTCAATTCCTCCAGCCAACAACAGGTCGGTTTCAGTTGCGCCTGTCTGATTGTGCAGCAATTGTGCAGAGCCTGTTGGCGCATCCCCGGTGTGCGCGGAACTGAGTTGCACGTGATCGTGTTTGATCAGATTCGTCATCCAGCCAAGCACGCCTTCCGTCCTCTCCTTCATTGCCCCTCCATTGCTCCTCCACCGCTACTGCGTATGAATCTACGGCAGTCATCCTTGACTTTGGATAGCACCTTGCGATGCCACCTCGAAGCACGGGGTCCTCGCCGGCGCTGGCGCCGGCAGCCGGTTTGAGAAATTGTGCTCGTTCAGAGGGGGGAAGTGTGGATGAAAAGGAAAGGAAAGGTAGCAAACGGTGCAGGATCCGGGGGAATATCACTCAAGGCAGGTGGCGATTCGGGCGATGTCGATAATTGTGGGGAGGACGTGCTAACGCTCGCTGCTACCGCGCACCGCATTCCCTCTCCTCTCTCTCACAACCACCAACAAATGCATCGACGGCGCGGAGATGGGGCGGTCAAATCTGTGTTCGTTAGTGCGTCTCATTCCTCGACGGCCATTTGTGTGCCAATAATCCCTCTCGCATAACCCTCCGCCCACCAACTCCGTGAAATTTGACCCACGGTATCCTCGCGCAATATTGGCAGGCTCACTCGTGTGCACGCTTCACTGTCGCTGACGTTAAGAACAAGACTGGGCGGCACCAATGGGTAGACACGTATCCTCAGTGCGCAGCAAATATTGGGGTACTGGCATCCGCTACGTTAGCCGCCCTGGTAGGGGTTGATATAGGTATTAAACTGCCGTGTGTGTGGTGGTTGATCCAAGCTACACTGCCTATATTCGATCCCACCTGCTTGACATCGAGTATCCTTGCCCAATGTCCGGTTTTCCCACCATTCCTTCAATCTTGTTCTCCGGCTCTCTCCGGCTCTTTTAAGCTGTTCTGCGACCCTCGGCTCCCATTCTCGCATGCGGCCACGAATAATCTATACTTCACTTCCCACTCTGTGAATCTACGTCTTTTCTGTGCCGCGCCCTTCAAGCTCGCCGGAAAATCATCTAGCCGTCCGCTAGTCGCGGCGAGTAATCGTTTCCGGCGGTACGGATCCTCGAAATTATGCTGCACCGCGCACTTCTATTGAGGTTTTTCTTCTGGAAATGTTTCGTTGATCCTTGGTTCTGTACGTTTCCCGATATTCTGTGGGGGCCGGACTACCCCCGGGACAAGTATACCGCCGTCTTCCGCAATCTGGCGACAAATGCGGAGCTCGGACTGTGTTCTCGCATCAGCGCTCTGCTTGCTGGTTGTAATACTGGGGTTTTGTTTCCGGAAGCGCGAAAACGACGACAAGTTATCTGCTATAAAGCTGTGTGGGCGATAACCGCCCTGATTCCAGGTTCTCAGAGCAGCTTGATTTTCGTACGCTCATTGCCAGATAGCCATGACTATATTGCCGACCACGAAGTGTCTCAGGTCGCAGTGTCCACCAGGGCACTGGTAGAATGGACATCTTTCCGCGCGGATACAGTTCTACTGCAGGAACATCTACGGTCATTACAGAGCACGGACTGTGTCGAAGTTGACGAGAAAAAATTGACTGGAGTCTCGAACTGCATTAAGGAACTCCTCTCCAAACGAGCTTATACACCTGAAATGGAGTTGGATCACAACTTGACTGTCGATGAGCTTATCGAAATCATCCAGTGTCTCCTCATAGAGAGCCCATACCGCATTCTGTTCAACTATATCCTGTCGGTGTCAACGGAGTCACACAGAAGGGCGGACAGCCTCCCCTATTCCTTCCATCGGACCAGCAAACTCATTTTGCCTTCCCCGCGGTCGGTTCCTGTGCACATTCAGGAAGAGCTGAATCAGACACTGGACCGTTTTGTGTCAACGGTGCTGGAGGAGCACGATACATCAGACGTCGTGCATCTGGATACACTTATTAGCGAGCTGATGACCTGCTGGTCACCGTCATGTGCAACGACCATACCTATCTCCCTCGTTCGATATATCACTAACCGAGCCAGCGGCGACGCTCTTGCCATGCTGATGTTTTCAATCCCAGACGTTCACCAGATAGGGGACCTAATTTCACAAACTCTACTGAACGAGACGTCGGACGCAGCACAGAATCAGCTCCTCCAGGCCATCTGGCGCCTCTGTTACTTCTTTGGCGTTTTGCGAGGGTCCTGTTTGATACTGCTGCATCTGGTGAGGAGCCTCGGGATGTCTTCCATGTTCGCATCGCTCCGAGCCTTACTGCAGTGGCAGTGGGTGGATGGATTGGGCCGTGGAGCCGCACCACTTGCAGTGTCCGAATTTTTAGCCCGGTTTGAAGACTCACTGTTGCCTGTTGACACGGCAATAATCCTCGACCCCGACGACGGGAATGAGGAGAACGCCTACCGCTGGAAACTGTCCGACCGTATTGCAGAGGCCAAAATATCAATCGTCGCCGAGTTTTTGGAAGCATGTACAGGGGGCGGTCTTTTTCCTTACAAGGCCAAAGAAACACTGCGACGTATCATCGGCGCCGTCCAGGACCACCGGAACTATTATGAGTTTCCCTTTGCCTATTATCCTATGGCTGTTCACGACACCCACCAAGGTCGCCTCTCCAACGCCATTCGGGAGGCATTTTGCAGTCCACGTTGCACAGAATTGCGAAGCGCTATTATACACCACATGATCTTTGATCTCTACTATGAAGGATTCAGATTGCAACCTCCCGAGAGGTTCGGGGAGGCCTGGCTGACGAACGGAGCTGCGCGAGAGACAATCAAGACAGCATTTTTGGGGTATGCCGATGAACTTGCGGCCTCCGCTGATCAGGACTTGACAACTAGCCGCGATCTAGAGCGCATCAGAGCGATTTTGCAGGGCCTTGATTCTCTCCACGCTACGGCAGACGATACGCTCTAATCAATGCCTTGGTCAAAATCCGCTAATAATGTGCAATATTGTCGCAGCTGGAGAGGACCTATTATATTCATTGAGGACGCGGATAAGGAACAGTGGGATTGGAGCGGCTGCGTAGGTGACCCAAATGCACATTCCAGGTGGTGAGGAGCTGCGAGGCCGGAAGTGTAAATGAGTTTGGCCCCAGTAATTCATAGCTTAAATAACCAAGATCGCAAGGACCGGTTGCCATTAGTCTGTAGTTAACCGCGCCATCGCGCAACGGTGGCGGCGGTATTAGTAATCATCGGAGTTTCAATCATGTTCCCACGGCCTTTCCTTCCACGTCGTCAGTGCCCTTCCACTCTCCCTGCCCTTCCTCACTCACTCAACCACAATTGCACCTCAGCTACGCCGGAGCGACCTCAAGACGGACCTGGGCCCCACCGAGACCGTGGAGGAGGCAGCCACATAGTAAAGAAGCGAGTTTTTATCCCGTGTAGCACCAGCCAGCCTGAGGGCCCGCGTCCTTGACAGCCAATTGCAGAGACGTTATGCCGCATGGCCATAATCTGTTGCAGGGCATCCCTCGGAATGTGCTCTGCGCCGTGTGATCTGCGCCGACCTTGAGCGTCTGCTCGACAAGGCACAGCGCGAAACCGCGGCATCCGACATGTCTCGCTCAAGTCGAAAATGGCGACACTGTGCGTCGTCCCACCTCCTCCGGGTTTGCGATAACTAACTCGCTCTGCACAGTCTCTTTGGCTTCGATTCTGAGTGAGAAAAGCGGGAGCAGCGGGACTTGACAAGTGCGCACCTCATCACACTCTGCAGCCTTGTTTGACCAGGTCTTGCGCCAGCTCATTGCCACTCTCCACTCCATCTTGGTGCTACCCTCCGAGCTTGGTCATGTCCAGAGATATCTGTGCTCTCGTATCACCCTTGTCCCGAAACCCACTCCTCGTGTTCGTAACTTTCAGGCTGGTGGCAAACTCCGCAGGTCGCTGCGATGCGGCGTTATGCAGCCGCGCGCGCGCACGTTGTCGCGGAACGGCGGGGTTGTGATCCCACCCAGATGCTGGCGGCACACGGTGGCCTGGTGCGTAAACTCTCTCTGTCTGTCTCTTTCCTCGCGCACTGACACCACAATCCTGCCTACGCCCGCATACCCGCCAGCGCAGTGTCTTGAACGCACGACGACGCGCTCATTCTGTCACACAAAAGCGCAGAGTCGTGCCTCGTGCGGTGACGGATCCCACTCACGGCAAGTGCGCACATATCTACACTCCACCCTCTTGCATGCCAGTGACGCAGCGCGCCGGCGTCCGCATCCGCCGCAAGGCAATCCCGGTTGAGCGCCGAACGTACGCTCGTACCGGAGCCTATGATCTCGGATTCGCCGTCTTCTCCCTCTCAGCTTGATCTTTCCCGCTCCTCGATTCCGCGAGAAACCTGATTTTGGTTTCTTCCGCAATCTCTTTATCCAACATTGTGTAGCTCTTTCTCGATGTTGTAGTATTGGTGTATATAGCATGAACAATTGATTTATTTGCCGCCCTCACGCACCTCGCTGCTCGTCTACTGAATTACGCTGATACTCCGTCGGGTTTTTGCCAATCTGGTCTTTTCCAGTTTCACCCATTTTTCCCCAGAAAATGTCGGGTATTGGTATAGCCTTCATTATACGCGTCGTACAAGGCCAGTTGAGCTGCTAGAGTGAGTGGAAACGCGAAAAGACGCGTCGAATGAGCGTGGGAATGTTTTGAAACTCCGATGATTACTAATACCGCGGCGACCGAACACGGCATCGACGTTACTGACAGACTACAACACGCGAGGTACGAGCACAAAATTGTTGTAGTGTCTGTTTAGAAGAGACTAGGTTGCCATATGTTGCAGTATAAAACCTTGGATGGATATCCCCTCGGTGGAAGCGGCTGCGAACACCACGCACCCGAAGAGGCATTGGCAAGAGCACCCTCATCTATATACAGGAGTTAAATATTCCTGGTTGCCCAATTTTTAATAGTCACGGGCAAAATTGGACTGGTTGCGTTGCAAATGCTTTGATGGAGTTACGGTCCATTGGCTGGTTGCGTAGGTACAAGGACGTACAGTACGCGCTCGATGTTCAATTTGAAGTGTTCGTAGCAACTGGAGAAAAACTGTGTATTTTGGGGGTATTTTCTGGGTATTTCCATAGGAGAAAAAATTATTTTCTACCCATGTCACGGTCGGCGCAAAGCAACCAGCGGTTCGTGACCGTGACCTGGCGGGATTTGGGCGACACAACCGATCCCGCCGTGCCGGTTGCGTAGATAGCAAACGGTTGAATTAGGAGTGTGTCGCCGGGCTAGTGCTGGCCATAATATGATATGAATACGAAAAATCTGTATCGTATTCATATCCATATCATATTCACCGCAATGGCCCCGTATCGTATCTGTATCCAACCGTATTCATATCTATTCATATTCAGAGCGTTGAATATGAATACGATATGAATATATTCAGATACGCTGTACTTGGTTCGAATTTTCTTAGAATGTGTGTAGTTCAAGGCCCCAACTGCATAAATTTCTTCCTCAACAGATTCTTCAGACCCGAACATATACGGAGAGTGTCTTCCGAGCTCAGAAAGAAGTGGTCTGGATGCTGATGGAGGCAAAGACACTTTGTGCCGAGATGCCGGGACCGGGATCCTCCGTGATTGTCAGCGGTTAGCCAGACGGCATGTTCGGTTAGGCCGCGGAGCATCGTTGCCGATGATGTTCTTGAGAGCCGTTCCGTGATAAGTGATGGCTGAGCCTCGATAACCGTATCCAAATATATTTGAATACACTGAGGCTGTATCGTATCATATCCATATCATATTCATATTCATATTCAGTGGAAGGCTCTGAGGCCGTATTGTATTCAGTTGTATTTGAATATATTCAAAATTAAATCTGGCGTATCATATTTTTGACCAGCACTATGTCGCCCTCTGCCCTTGTTTTAATTTTTAAGCGGGACACACGTGCGTCCGCAATCGCTGGACACCGACGCAGAATGGGACTAGGGCAGCGCTGAATTGGATCCAACAGACACAACGACGAGGCTGGTTCTGGACGGGTCGCAGCACGGATGGACAGGTTGAGTGTTTTTTTATGAGGAAGCGGAAGCCTGAGGTGACCGTTAGCCCGGGGAAGAGCGACGAGCAGAGGGAACTGCGTTCGCACAAGGTAAGTCCGAGAGTTCCTCGAGCTTTTCCTGTCCGGATCTCGGCGTGTTCGGAATTAGAAAAATGCGACACCCTCCTCATTTTGCTGAGTACACTCCACAGTACCTCCCGCCTCTCTCGCGCTCGGTCCGCCTTTCTTCATTTGACATGGACCTTCCAAATTTCCAGATTCACTGAAGTCCGGGTGCGACCTATCACGTATGCGACGAGTGCGGCGGTGGACGGTCCGCCAAACCTCCCGCTGTTGCAGTCATTGTTGGGTGCTGAGGCACGTGGTGCGAGTTAGGCGTCGAATTTCTATCCTTATGCTGCTTTGTGTGCGCTGACAGGGCACAGGTTGTCAGTTCATCCCCCTTCCAATGTGATGGTTATATTCGATCCCCGTTGCTGCTCTCCGCTCGGTCAAGCATCGATTCTCTATCTTTGGGTTCTCATACTGCCATGCGGCGCCTCAAGTTTACACTGCGCTCGGAAATTCCTCCTGCTCCGTGGGTCCGATACGTGCCCCGCGGTATCTAAACCAGTTGGTACATCCTTGGCGCTCTCCCAGAATTCTCAGACTCGCGGCGCGCGTTATCCCTCCTCCCATGTGATGCCCTCGAGTCCGTTTACTGCCAAACACCGTCTTTACCGCGTTCACTCACTCGTGTATTGGGACACGCGCACATCAGGGAAATCCTCCTTTGGTAATTCCCCCCTATTCCCCCGAAATTTGGAAGGTCGGTACTAGATTCCGGAAATCCGGGTAATTTGGTCAGATTACCGCGTTTACCGCGTTTACCCGAATTCCGACGAGAGTCGTTTTTGAAATGGTTCAAAACGACGAGAATTGTTGAGGCAAGGATGTCAGTTACACGATGCCTTACTTTCGGAGTAAATTTCCATGGTTGACTTGAGCCTCGACACATCAACATCGAAATCGACTCAAATTGCCCAAGTCCACAACGTCAGACAACGTCCGGCCCTAAACTCCGCGTCGGATCAAGTGAGGCACGTGAGCGTGGAAGATGGTTGGTATTGATGGGACACCAAACAACGACACACTTCTTTCTTCCTTTCCCCCCATCTCGTCCCACTACATCTTCTCGGTGTGTTGCCCTCCCTCCTTCTCTCCCACTCTAAACTGTTCCCAGGACTTCTTCAATGGTCACCAGAGGCATTCTGGTATGTGTCTTCACTCGTTGTGTCTCCATGGCTTGTGTCGTCTTTGACCCGGCTTTCCAGACACGTTCTTGGTCTCCTGCTACCCCGTCCGCCTGGATCTACCTCTAACCTCCTCTTACTGTCCCTCTATTACTGTCAGAGGGTGTTGGTGCCGTCCCTGATGTTTTCCGGTACGTACATCCTCGGCTTTGAGACTCTGGCCCTTTGCTACGCATTTTGACTTGCCTTTACAGTCACTTTCCTGGGTCTCTCCTCGGCGTTTGCATCTCAAGTCTGTGGAGGGAACTGTGTGGGGTGGTGTGGTGTAGCGGGCTTATGATCGGTGAGTTTCCATCGAGGACGTGTGTCCATTCGTGACTGATCTTGTTCAGTATCTGTATCCGTCTCCCCCTGCTCCCAGATGTGCCGGCCATGATCTCAAAGACCACTCGTGCTGCACTTCGTGAGTAGGATCCCTTTCTCGGCCCCGCGGACCTAATCTCTTCCATAGCGCGGTCGAGCTTCCCACGTGCGTGAGCCCTGCTACTTCAACGTCGCACTGGTGCGGCTTCGTCTCTTTTCCCGAGCACCCCACCTCTTCCCTTTCACGCTGATGCCCACTGCAGGCATCTACAGGGTTTGAATCCGTACTAAGGTATGTTCCTGCATCATGTCATTCTTTTATTTCCCGTTTTTTACGCATGCTCACCTGCTTCGCAGCTTCTTACCAGACATCACCTTCCTCCTCCTTGTGCGCTAACACGGCCCACTCGATGGACTGAGTGCCGTGCGAGTCCGGTGTGCACATGCATTTTTTTTGTTCACCTTCCGTGTACTAAGGCTCCGCCGTTCACAGCCGCAGTATCGCGCGATTGAACAAGCGTGGTGTGCTGTAACGCGAGGTGCATCAACGTAACAGGATGTAGTAAACGAGAACACACCTTTGGGTTCGTTGGTATAGCTGTAGTCGTAGTAGATCTTTAGTCTTCCTTGTGTCAGTAGTTGTTCAAATGAATGCATTCTCTTCCATCAACAATGGTGTGATTCGTGCGAACTGAAAAGAGACCCAAATTGTCAGGTAACAACCAGGTAATGGCCGGTAAGTTCGCCCCAATTTCTAGGGACCAATGTAAAACAGGTACTATTTTTGACCGGCTACCCGGCCACATTAGCATTTATTGCTCGTTCGCGACAGCCCTGTTGTATCTATGCAGGCCATGGTGCACCCATATGGAGACTAATATCATGTGTATAGTTTCATACAATTTCCATGAATTTAGCGCAAGTGTGGATGGTCCAGGGATTTTTTCCCCGACGGCATCGCCAACAAGGGCAAACACGAGGCAACCGGCCACCCCGTCAATCAGCCTCTGTAGGTAAAATCTCGGGGTAGTTGGCATCGGGAATAGTGTAGGGAGGGTCTAGGGACTATTTTCTACAGTTATTGTCGACATACAAGATATTAAGCAGCAGAAAAAAATTATGTATTTTCGCAGAACAGGTGCGGGCTGATCCATCCCCGACTATCCGGGGCCCTCGACACGCCTAGCAGGTGTAGCGACCCAAAATACGGTGCGGATCGTTTCATAAGAGCCCTCACGACATACTGGAGTGCCCAGCCAGACACCGAGATATCGCTGGGTCCCAGAAAAATCCAAAGGTCTTGGGCACGAAATTTGGGTGGATTCAGCTCGAAGCCGGCGATGAGAAGGGAATTGGAACAGTAAAAACTTTGGACACACACAAGAATGGAGATGTACCAGTCCCAGAGGACCATGCCAAATCCTAGAGCCATAGCATGCATGTGGTGCACGGTGTTGATACGACCGTCTAACCGACAAAGGATGGGAGTGACGAGGTATCTGGGTCGTCACAGCGATGGATTAGGCGGATGCGCGCTCGGTGACATCGTAGAAGGAAGCCTAGGACTGTGGGAGTAGACATCAGGAAAAATCCAGCCGTATACATAGCCCGATGTAGCCGGCATAGCTCGCGTAGCGCTGTCGTTAACCCCCCTTCACGTAGTCAGCTGTAGCAAAGCACATCAAATATATATTACTCTGTAGTGCGACGTAGCTACAAGGCTTTCCAATGTAGCTCCGTATTTTCGTAGCACGATAGACTACATAGTAAGATATAGTGCTACATGCAAAGCCCCCTCAATCTCAGTCACAGCTCGGAAATGGGAAAAAAACAATAAATATCATTATCCGATGGCGCGCAAATATATACAGACTACGCGTCATTCCCGTCCTCGCCCTCGGTCTCGGTCTCGGAGTCATCCTCATACTCTTTGAGGGCAGCATCGAGGACCGCTTTGGTCAAAGCGGAGGTACTGGGCGCAGACACCGGTTGGACGCCGGCGTGGAAGCTAAAGCAAGAATGTTAGTACAAGAACAGTGCGCAAACGTAAGCACTTACCGGCCTCCATTGTGGATGCGGAGCAAGATCTTGTCAAGGAGCTCGTACTTGGCGGTATGTTCAGCGAAACGCTCCAGTGACTTGAGATGGCCTTCGTAAACGCTTCTATATTCATTGGCGGTGAAGGGGATGTCGGTCTTGATCCCCGTCGCATATTCGTCAATGGTGTTCTCGATCTAGAAGACATCAATGGAAGAGTCGAGAATAGAGTAAGAGAAACGCACCGTGGTTATGATGGCAGCCACACCCTGTCTAGGGAAAGGATTGAAGCAGTCGGGGTGCGCCACTCCTTCGTCGCGGCGATTTTTGTAATACATGACGTTGGCGCCCTTCTGGATGAGGGGAGCCTTGAATAGGCCCTTCTTCTCCTCGACATCCTAAGAGGTGTCAGTATCGTAATGAGGTAGCGGTAAAGTACTCACCTTGAATGCAAATCGGGCGCCGTCCTTGAGTTTTTCAGCGAGGTCGCGGTTAAAGGTGATTGTCTTCTTGCTGTGACCGCTCTTGAAGCCGTAGACGACTTCGGTGAGGGGCTTGATTTTGGTCTTGAGCTCACCGCGCATGTGAGGGCCCCGGGCGGTGATCTGGAAGTGATCAGCAATGAGTTAGAGAGACGAATAAATTTACGTACCAGCTTCGCAATGGTCGGGGTAAACGTGCGCCGCTCGCCGTAAGCCACGCAGGTATCATCCCAGGACTTCTTCGCGAATTCCCCCTCCTGGACGTGGTCTGGAAAAAGGTGGATGGACGTGAGGTAGCAGCGGAATCGCTCGATAGAGTGCATGGTGTACTCCCTATCGATGTCGTCCAAGTCCCTGGCCCGAGGACGGCTGCCTGTGGCGACTTTGGGGACCTGTGCAGGTCGCACATCATCGACGTCCTGAGAGCGTGACCGACGACGCTTCTCTCCGACCTCAGGCGAGTCTGAGCGGGAGGGGCGACCCCGATCAGGCGAGGCGGAGATCGAGCGAGCCCGGCGATGGGGCGTGTGGGACAGCGAGCGGGAACGGCGCTGGGGCTGCTCAGCAGGGAGGTGGAGACTGACGTGCTCTGGGACGAGCCCGCCGTTGATATTGCGAATCTTAAATCACGAAATCAGTTAAGGACGGTGTGCAAATGAGAAGTGACGTACGGGAGGACGGGTATCACGGTACTCGGGCTCACGGCTGCGTCCACGGAAGGTATGCCGAGGCTCCTCTGAATGTTCACGACCGCGACGTCTGTTGTTGTCGTCGTAGTCGTTGTCGGCGGCGATGTGACCGTGACCGTCACGACGATGGCGAGGCTCCGTTTCTTGCCAGTCGGGGCTGGGAAACTGGGCGGGGGCGGGTACGCGGCCATTGCGCTGCGCAAGATTCTTGGTGGCGGTTGGACGAGTACCTGTAACGGTCCGCGAGGTAAACTAGAAGACGGTTAGAAAATTGCGGTCCTAAAAAGGAAATCCGCACCACGTCGTCTTGGATCGGTCCTCGAGTATCCTGCTCGACGTGTCCGGCCTTCTTCCTGGCGGCCTTTGCGAGCTTGTCGGCCTTCGCTTTTTTGCGCAGCTCCGCCTCTTTTTGGTCCTCAACTGAAAAGTGTCAGCAAGCCGAGGAGATGTAAAATAATGGCCAAGACGTACTGAGCTGGGCTTGCTTGTCGCTGACGCGGGCTACACGGCGGGTACGGCCACCAATGGTGTCGTCGTCGTCGTCGTCCTCTTCATCACCGGCTTGCATGGTGTCCTCGTCTAAGTATCGAGTGAGTAAAGTAAGGAGGGCGGGGAGTGGGGACCGCTTACATTCGTGGTCATCGTCACTGTCGTCACCAGTGTCCCGGGCTATAGCTTTAGCAGCGGCTGTAGAATATCAGTGAGAGAGTGGCCGAGAGGGATGTGAGGAGCAACTAACGGGCTGAGCTCTTGGGCTGGTTTTGACGGCGCGCGGCATCTGAGAACGTGAGTGAGAAGCGCGCTCTGACTGACACAGCAATAACATACTGTCGGCACTGAGGTTTTCCTTGTCGGCGCTGTTGGCGGTGACCGAGGTGCGACTGCGACTGGTGCCGGAGGTCGAGGCTGAGTGACGCAAGGTAGATTGGTTGGCCATTGAGAATGAGGAGGCTTGGTATGCGTCTGAGAGAGATTTTGTGAGGGAGAAGTGGGGTGTGAGGGAAAAAGTTGGGGGGAACCTCGTCTTATATATGGTGCGGTCCATTTGCTTTTATAGTCCCCCGACGCGTCTGTGTGGTCGTAGTTGGTGGTGGTTGGAGGCAAGCAAAGCGCGTTGTTTACTCAACAAACCAAGAGTCACGGGAACGGGCGGCGATCTGCGCAATGATGACGACGGGCGCTGGAACACGTGTTAGTTTTGGGGGTCAAATCCACCAGAGACTCAGAAAGACCACGCACCCAAAATTTCCCCTGAACTAGATGTCGAAATTCCCCTGCCCGTACTGCAAAAAAAGGCTGCCAACAACGACCGGCGTCAGTCAGCACATATCCAAGGCCCCCAAGTGCCATGCAAAATGGCAGAGGAGTCTGAACGCCGAAAGCTCCTTCACGGTCGAGCCAACCGGTGCAACCCCGGTGCTCCCAGACGACAGCGACGATGGGGAGGACGACCCGATGGGCGAGGCCGATGACTTCGTGTATCCTGCTCGTGAAGAGTCGCCGCCGCCGCCAGAACCAATCCCCGATCGGAGACGTGCTACAGTCGAGGAGGTGCCCGATGAGGGTGACCCAGAGAACTTCGAACGCTACGTGGAGTTCTTCGAGAACAAGGAGGAGGGCAGAGCGCTTCCAGGAAGGCCGCTGAGATCTGGAGAGACTTTGTTTCAGCGGATGCGCACGCAACAAGAGACAGCTGGTACCTCGGAGTTTGGACCATTCCGTGACGAGGAGGAGTGGGATCTAGCGCGGTGGCTCTCAAAGAACGTTACGCAGACGGCCGCAGACGAGTATCTCGCCCTCCCCATCGTGAGTTATAGTCTTCATTCCGTCTCGTGAGCTGACACCCCAATTCCACAATAAAAAGGCTAACCTGTCCTTCCAGCTAACCTGTCCTTCCACAACAACCGATCCTTCCTCAAGAAGGTGGACCAGCTCCCTACCGGGCCGGATTGGACGTGCAAGATGGTGAAGGCTGTGGGAAACCGAGTCGATGAGAACGACGAGTTGATGAGCGAGGACTTGGAGTTGTGGATGCGAGATCCTGTCGAGTGTATCAAGGAGCTAATGAGTAACCCTGCCTTCCGCGAGCACATGGCCTACGCACCTGAACGTGTCTACGGGTCGAAGGAGGGCAATGAGGAGAGTCGAATTTTTGACGAGATGTGGACGGCGGAGTGGTGGTGGAAGTTACAGGTAATGCCGTGCTGTCTAATGCGCGTGTGAGCCCACATCTCATGATTTAATAGGAAATGCTACCTCCAGGGGCTTGCGTTACCGGCATAATCCTATCCTCCGACAAGACGAAGCTGTCACAATTCTCGGGGGACAAATCGGCGTGGCCCGTATATCTGACTATAGGAAACATCTCCAAGGACATTCGCCGTCAGCCATCGGCTCATGCGACTGTCTTGATTGGGTACTTACCAGTGTCGAAGCTGACCTGCTTCACGGACGACACTCGCTCGCTTGCGGGATACCGTCTCTTCCACCACTGCATGTCCCTCCTCCTCGCGCCGCTCATTGCTGCCGGCAAGGAGGGTGTTGAGATGGTCTGCGCCGACGGCTTCGTCCGCCGTGTCTTCCCGATCCTGGCCGCGTACGTCGCCGACTTCCCAGAGCAATGCTTGATTGCATGCTGCAAGGAGAACCGGTGCCCTCGGTGCCTTGTGGGTCGGAACGAGCGTGGCGACAACCTCCTCAATTGTCTATTGCGCGATGAGCAGACGACATTAGATGCGCTCGCCGATCACCAAAACCGACGCGACACACCTGCATTTGAGAAGGACGGCCTTCGTGCCGTGTACAAGCCCTTCTGGGCAGCGCTTCCCCACACCGACATCTTCGCGTGCTTCACGCCGGATCTCTTGCACCAGCTACACAAGGGTGTATTCAAAGACCATCTTGTCAGCTGGTGTACCAAGATCGTCGGGAAGGAGGAGATTGACGCGCGCTTCAAAGCTATGAACGCGTTTGCTGGGCTGCGGCACTTCAAGAAGGGGATATCGACGGTTTCGCAGTGGACAGGGAAGGAGCACAAGGAGATGCAGCGTGTCTTTCTCGGCGTGCTGGCAGGTGCCGTCAGCGCAAAAGTTCTCACAGTCGTAAAGGCCCTGATCGACTTCATCCACTACGCTCAACTGCAGTCCCACACCACTCGGACCCTCAACGCGTTACAGACCGCCCTCAACATCTTCCACGCCAACAAAGACGTTTTCGTCGAGCTCGGCATCCGCGAGCACTTCAATATACCCAAGATTCACTCCTTACAGCACTACGTCGATAGCATTCGCCGCCTCGGTAGCGCCGATGGCTATAATACAGAGTCGCCTGAACGGCTTCACATCGACTTCGCCAAGCGTGCTTACCGCGCCAGCAACCGCCGCGACTACACCGAACAGATGGCTCTTTGGCTCCAACGCCAAGAGGCCATCGCCCTGCGCTCGTCCTACCTTCTGTGGCTCAAATCCCCTCCGAGCTCCGACAACTCTGATACCGACTCAGACGATGACGAGCAGGCAGGCCCCTCGGTGCCCATGGTCGTTGTCCGCCTCCCTCCCACTAATCTTCCTACGACATCGTACAAAATTGCTAAATCCCCAGTCAAAGAAAATGTTTCTGTCGGCTATTTACAGACCGCTCACAGAGCGGATACTATCATCCCCGCTCTCACCACCTTCCTCAAGCTCCACTTCAAGTCTTGCCTCATTATTCCGGGCCCCTTCGACCGCTTCGACATTTTCAATCAAATCACCATCCATCTTCCCGCGAACCGCTACCTCAGCGATCAGAGCCGGTCCAATCGCATCCGCACCATTCCAGCCGTCTTGCCCAAGGGCCGATCGCTCGGTTCACCGGCCGTCTTTGACACGGCACTTGTTATCGAGGATCCATCCCTGTATGTTCCGTCATCAGGGATCGCTGGTGAGTCTCACCTCTTTCTTTCTTTCCAATTCTACGAGACTGATGGCCACTAGGTCTTCGTCCGGCGCAAATCCGAGCAATATTCAAGCTGCCGCCTCAATTCGGCACATACGTGCACCCGCTGGCCTATATTGAGTGGTTTACACCTCTCAACAGGCCAGACCCCATCTCCGGCATGTTCACTACTCACCGTTCCACTCGCAATCACCAACGCAATTCTGCCGTCATCTCCGTCCACCAAATCGTTCGCGCTTGTCATTTAATGGCGAAGTGCGGCTCCACTATTGACCCCAAATGGACTTCGTTTAATGTTCTAGATGAGGCAGCTATGTTTCATGTAAATCCCTATATACTTGTAGATACTTTTACCAGACAACGAATACCATAATGCAATTTTTTGATTATATCTTGAAAAGCGGAAACGGTTTCCGCTTAAGCGCTCAAGGCGCTTAAGGTGGCTGTACTGTCCGGTGCTAGCTTTACGATCAAATCTTGATCGTAAAGCTGACACCGCGCAATTCTACAGGCTCAACGCTCCATGTTAGGGCCATTACAAGCCACACAAATTGCAAAGTACATGTCCAAATGGAATCCTATGGAGCCAAATCTGAAAAATTGTATTGGCTATGCTGCAAAGGCATCAACAATGTTCCCCATCAAAACCGGCCCAGTTTCTACCACTTCTTCGATAGGCATTTTATATGTCACGTAGCGAGTGTAGCAGGATAGCAATATATAGTTAACCACCAAGCAATATTGTACTATGTGGTTGGCGCGCCAAACTACATCTGACTACACATTACTATGTAACGTACCGCCAAGCTACCCCGACTACAGCGGCTACCACGGACTATATAATTAACCGGGCAACTACGGCCCAGGGAGTTTTTCCTGATGGAATGAGCCCAAGAAGTCGAGGAACGATGGAGAACTGAGGGAGCAAGGTGGAGGCCAGTCGCGGGAAGGCAAGGAAACACTGATTGGGGCTGTGCGGCCGAGACTAACCATGCCACAACATGTGATCCGGACATCACATTTGGTTGAATTTCGGTATGGACCAGCGCCATAGGTCCCCCTCGCTCCGCCCACTTCAAACTTGGGCATACATTACGTTGCTTTCGTTGTACAGAGCAAATGGCCGGCTAGCCCGTTTGGCCGGCTACCCAGTCGGAAATAGTATTGGGGGTAATCAAAGGTAATGGCGGTAATTTGGTCAAATTCGGGGGAAGTTGGGGTAATTCAGGAAAATTACCTAGGGAGGCTTTTCCTGATTTGCCCCAGCTCGAATTGAGCGAGCAGTGTTTACATGCCATATTCACCCGAACTTGTTTGTGCTGGCGCGGACCTTCCGCTGGGGCCGTGCACAAAACAATAGTAGCTGCTGGGATCCATGCCAATGAAAAATACTTATCAGTATTCGACATTCCGACAATTTGGGGTGCTGTCGTGGCTCACGGGCTGAGCAAACTCCCAAGCTGCACAGCTCGTAGAGTTTGACTCCGACGAGCGGACGAGCGATATGTGCGGACAATCTGAGAGTACTAAGTAAGTGAGTCCCAACAAAACAAAAGAGAGAAGGAATATCACCGGGCCAGCGAATTCGAACACAGCCTGGCATCGAGTCCGACAAGACCCTGCACTATCAATCGGGTTGGAGAAAATGGGTGACATGCGTGCATTGCACTCCTTGGTCGGTTGAGTAGAATAATGTCTGTTGAGTAGAAGCAGACACCAGATGGGAAAAGAAAGCAGCTTTGAACTTCACGCATATGGCCCGAGCTCGAGTCGAACGAGCAGCCCGGCAGAGTCCCTGGGTTTATGCACATCTGGGGCAGGTGCGGACTCACCGCTACGGGCCTTCTTCCCATACGTGTAAAACGTTGGTTAGTATTGTCCCAACGTACTGTATTATTTCGTTCAAATCGATAGGGGGTGTGACGCGTGACTCGATTAACCAGTTCGATATTTCGATAATTGTCCTGGAGGTGCGTGACAACAGCAAAAATTTCGATAATCGGCCGAAACGATGCAGGCTGCTCAGTAAATGCACGGACTCCACTGCGTTGATATAAAATCCTGTGCGTCGTGATGTTCAGAATTTTTTTCCCTCGCCTTTTTTTATCACTGGTAATGCACCAGAAAATGACCTGAAAGCTCATTGAGCATTATATACACTCGGAAAACGGCAGAGAAGCTCAAAATTGGGCTCACACATAACATATGGCATCCCTAGACTCACCCGTGGATTTTTTGAACCACTAGACCAATTCGATACTCCCCTGCGTGACGCGTGACCACGACCGTATTTCGATATCGATAGGGGGGTGCGTGACGCGTGACTATCGAATTGAACGAAATAATACAGTACAGGAGTCCAAAAATTAAGCAACAGACCGAGCCGATGATCCGCGGGAAGTTGGATGGCATCGAGACCTATCGAGACGCGCTAGATAATTGTCCGGATCAGCGCCCTTGCGAACGCGCGTACGTGCTGCGGTAAGTTACCCTGCCGAATCTCACACGCTCTGGATGATAACCTGCGTTCATAGGGTTAAAACAAGGCCTGTGGCGGACGGTCCGCGCGTGCATCAGATGCCGCTCCTCATTTGCTGTTCTCTGCGGGGTTGCTCGTTCGACTCGAGCTTGGGCCATAGATCTGAACAAGTCGTTTTATTTTCCTGCGCTTTCTGATTCTCATCTTATAGCTTGCTCTGTGCGCGGCGCACATCAAGCGGATCCGTCCGAGGAAGAGGAGGGTGGATTAACAACATACCGGGCTTGTGGTTGATTATGCTAGGTTGCTCGCATAGGGAGAGACTTATCACTGATAAGCGGCCAAAAAAGAACGATCTGCGACCACCCCATCCAAGTTGTTAAATCCTCGCTGCCTTCTCGCAGCGATACAGGAGAACGGTGACTTGCGGGAGGTGACTGCCGTGAACGTAGATGGCACGAGTAGATACAGTCCGGGGCATAAGACACTATTTTACACATCATCGATATTACGCGGGGCCGACGCGGTGGGGCACCCGTTCCCTGTTCTGGCTCACAGAGGGAAATATGCAATTAGCGGTTCAAACAAGAATAAAAAAAGACCTCACAATCCGTCCATGCCATCGGAGGGAGTCGAACCCCCGCTTTCTCCTTGCAGCGATGTTTCGTCTCGCATGCCGGAGCGAAGCGAAGGCATGTCTTGTCTAGATCTTCAGATCTGTCGCTCAGCTGCTCCTTGCGGCTTCTCTCTACTGGTCGTGACTCGCGATGCTGTTGTGGCAAGAGGCTTTGCCAAGGCTGGCTGCTGGCGTCGAAGTCCTTGGATCGTCGATGCGGAGCCTACAAGCTAGCCTACACCAAGGCCTACACACACTGGAACCTGTTCGTTCTTCCAAGCATACTGTCACCTTCCAATATCCGGTGCGCTGTTGCTCGTTCGACTCGAGCTCAGGCCTGCTATCTTGATCCTGTGCTTTTTAGGTCCTTCCCTGGCTCTGTTTGGTCGGCCCACCCCTGTAGGTCGAATACATGGCAGGGTATCTCCCTTGGTCCGAACTTCGAATCGATGCTAAGAGAAGGTTTATTCACACAGGAACAATGCCCCTAGCGGACGGCCCGCCCTCGCACAAAATCATAGCCTTGTGTCTTTTCAGCGGGACTGCTCGTTCGACTCAAGCTCGGGCCCTCCCTCATTTCCGCTCAAATTTCGGTGACGGCGGGTTCCAATCTTTCTCCACAGACCTTCGCAGCTCTGCACTCGTTTTTGAAACGTGGCGACGATGCAACGTGATCCATACCAAGCCAAGGTTTCTGGACATAGGGACACTGAGGCCCGCAGCGGAGGTCCGCACCTGCAACCAATCCAGTGTGATTGCACATTGTGCGGGGCTGCTCGTTCGACTCGAGCGCGAGCCATACAGTCTCGTATTCGTTCTTTTCTTTGCCTTGCCTTTCTAGTTTCTCCTCCTCCTTTTCCATTCAGGTGTAGGTGGCGATCTTATATAAAAACGGCGTGTGGTTTAGAGGTGGGCGTTTATATATATGGTCTTCTAGTCAGAGGTGGCCCTTTATATATATGGCAGAGGTGAGGACAACTTACTGGATGGGGCAGGCTATTCAGCGGCGGCGCTGTGCGGCGCCCTGGCGCTCGTACGGGGTGGCGGGTGGCAGTGCGTCCGCCTTTTATATATATTAGAGGTGGCTGGATTGGGCACACTATCCAGCGGCGGCGTTGCGCGGCGCCCTGGCGCTTGTACGGGCTGGCGGGTGGCAGTGCGTGCGCCTTTTATATATATCAGAGGTGGCCACAAATTACTGGATGGGGCACACTATCCAGCGGCGGTGTTGCGCGGCGCCCTGGCGTTTGTACGGGCTGGCGGGTGGCAGTGCTACCTGCTAGCGCCAAATCAGAATGGGCTCGATTTATCCTTGTTAGTTCTACACACCTAAATCCTCGCTTTCCAATATTCCACCATTCCAGTATTCCACTTCCCCTCCCTGCTGGACTTGCCCGCCCTCAGTCGTAGCGGGTCTAACAATTGACTTTGCACGGCCCCACTCTCCTCCACGGCCCGCCGCACCCGCCCGCCGCACCCGTCCGCCGCACCCGCCCGCTGCACCCGCCCCGCCCCGTCGCACGTGCACTACCACACCGCTCTTGCTAGCACCCTCCTCCCTGACTGGCTCGTGGCATGGAACACTGCCGCTGAGCTTGCCGTCGATATTGGTGCCCAATAATTTTATCCATTCTCAGTCAAAGCCTTCAATATTTCAACTTCATGAAGATCATAGTCTCTATCTTTCGTATTCCACTATGGAGTACTTCACGCTGGGCGAAGGTTCGACGATCCAAGAGGGAAAGGGTTTGAAAAATGATGGTGAGTGAGCCCGCAGGACTCTTTGAATGTATGTTCAGACTTGGTTCAGTCTGCTGCCTCCGCCCACGAGCCCGTTGAGCCAGAAATTCGAGGATAGGGCTTGAATCGAACTTGGACACGCACCGAACAAAGACCCATCTGATGATCACCGGTCCGGCATCCTTCGGCATCTACTCCTTGCACCTGACCACCACCATGTCCGCCATCGGTCAGCGATGCCAATAATCCCCACCCCCGTATTCTAACGTTTTTATTACAGCTCACCCCCGTGCCGACCTTCAAAAAGGAGAGCGTTATATGAACATGGATTTTCTCTTCTCTCGGTGCGTACCTGTTGCTGTGTACTTTAATCGAGAATCACTGACCATCAGCAGCGCTCTCGAGTCCGCCCACCAGGAACGCAAATATATATATCAGCTCTTCCTCTCCATCGACAGCAATTTTTGCCTCAAATGCCGGGCATGCCCCGCTTATTGCGCCCCGCTTATCACGGTCTACAAGCACAATGCAGATGATGTCTCGGACGTTGATTACGACGACATGCCAGGTCTAGACGACCTCTCGGACGACGAGGACGACGAGCTTCCCCCCCGCCCTATTCGTGCCAAGTTGTAGCCGGTCGTAGCTCACTTCTTGTAGTCGCCATTCACAACCAAAACACAATATATTTACAGTTCATTCAAGTTACATGAGCGCAGCTACTGAGCGGGCTAACTACACATTCTGGGTCACGGAGTACCTTCGCCCAACTGAAACACTCGTAACGGCCGTGAAAGATGAAGACCTTGAGCCGGTCAGCGGTACAAGATTGGTAAAGCTTATCGCGGATGGAGCGCGCCTGGTGCTCCCCATACCACGTGCGAATGGCTAGGTGGCGAAGGGTGGGGATCTCGCAAACAGCGTCGACGAACTCTTCGGCAAGTTCGTCCCAATTCATCTGCCGAGAGATAATGAGCGCCCGAAGAGAGAAGCGCATGATAACTCACCGGAGCATAGAGCCTCTGCCCCCAGCTGCAGTCCTGTGTCACAGTCAACTGTTTGACCTGGGGCAAAAACCGCTTGAGATCGGACGGACTGTCCAAAAATTGCGACAGCTGTAGATCCACCCGCACCACCCCCGCAGTGGACAACGGGATGAAGTCGAGAGCAACGATGGGGCATTCGTCATAGGCGCTGGGTTTGTAGCGAAATGTGACACGCTTGACAGGACGGCCGGCGACGAGAACAGGGAGGGCGTTTGGGGGGGCGGTTATGTGCTCGAGGTTGGGGAGCAAGCCTGGCCCGCACGAACCATTGAAGTCCGTAAGGTTCAGGGACTTGAGATCGTCCTGATGAAAAAGCAGCAGCATCCCCATGTCGTCCACTGTCGGCCGCAGGGACAAGCGGGTGAGAGTAGCGCGACAAGAGTAGATCAAGCCGGCCATGTCGATTGCGCACTGGATGTGCAGCGTTCGGAGATTAACCATGCTATAGATCGCGCGCTGGAAGTGGTCGCCTTCGACGCGTTTGCCTGAGTCGTTGTTGATGGACAGAGTACGAGCCTGCGGGTATGCTGATAAGCTGCCGCTGGCGCAGTCCACACACTGATACACACCAAATGTCCTAACGGTTTTTCTGCAAGAGTTCTGAATAACTTCGCTGCCTGAGTAGAAAATATGAAGATGTGCCGATAGAGTCGAGAATGAGCCACGAGGGCGTTGTTTCGGGAGGTACGAGCGAACGCGGCTGCAGAGCGCTTACTTCCCCAGCACAGGATTTCGTGGAGGACGTCGTCGGGAAATTGTGCTGGCGCCACTGCCATAGGTGTAGCGGAGGGGTCGGTCCAGCGTTGCATGTATCCTCTGTCTGCGCCGGCCTCGTCGGTTGGGCATTTTATGTATAAAGACGCGTCTAACCAGAATGTCTTGGAAAACGTAGGCAGGCTTGGCGTCTTATGTATAAAGTGTCCTCTGGCTAGAGGAAAAAACCGAGAGATCCTTTGCGTGTCGTAAGAAAAATCAGCCATACGGCTGCGGCAAGCAAGCGTGATGGACGTCATGTATAAACCGTCCTCTGGCTAGAGGTGAACCATTTGAGGATGTCGTAAGGAAAACCGACTACACGCGACACGCGACGCACGCGACGGAGGCGAGGACACGATGATGACAGAAACTGACAAGTGAAGGCGGTGCTTCCAACAACGCTGATCTGATCAGTTCTGACTCATCCTTGGTTCCGCAACGTCTCACATTTCTCAACCTGTTAATCATAATGTCGCCGTCTGCATCGCACCCTCGCAAGGCATCCACAGGCTGGCAGCCCTGCCCTGCCCGCGTTTACGCCTCAACTTCGTGGAATGTCGCCGAACATCTGTTCCATATCACTGCCAAACGTGATGACATCCACACGCAACGGTGAGTGTCCCGATACTCCGTGTGCTTTTCTTTCGACATATTCCCATCTGGGTGTCTTATGCATAAGGAGCCTCTAACCGGAGGCTTACCCATGGACATTTTCCCAAACGTCGCCTTGGCATTTTATGTATAAGTCCTCTGAGTAGAAATACAGACTGACACATCCCTAGCGGTCCCATGGAAGCCGCTTCTACCATCTCCGTCGCGCACGCTAATATCAGCATCGCCCTGGAAAGGCACCGCACCGCATGTGAATCGGAACATCTGTCCTGCGGCGCTCACAACCAGTTCCTGGGGGAAAAGGAGTACAATTTGGCGATGCACGCCGAAGAACACGAAACAGACGCCGAAGAAGGTTGCTGCATTCTCCAAAAGTATTTCGGAAACGAAGAAAAGCCATCCAAGAGATAGTTTCCAGACGCGAATAAATGTAGTTTGTGCTCTCCTCTTCTGTTGCTTGTGTGCAAACGTCGCGCCTCAATAAAAATGCTTTCACTTTCGACGACTAACTTAAGCTAAGGTGCAATTTTGCACGACCTTCGGATTTTTTCTTCCACATAGCCTCAAGATGTGCCACCCGTCCCGCCCTCAGCTCCCGCTCGGCCCGCTCCTGTCTGGCCTCACTCGCCTGCTGCTTTCCTTGGGCCAGGGAAGGCGCCTGAACGCTGTCCACTGCCCGCGGCAACCTTGGTCCGGCACGACGCGCATGCCGCCCTCTATCCAAAGCTTCCCGCCGTGCTTTCCTTGCCTCCACGCGCGTCTTGAGCTGCTCGCGCCCCCGCTCCACTTCTGTTCGCGAGCGAAAAGTCGGCGTTCCGGGGAAGCGGTGCTGGCGCATTTCTGTGTCTCGTGCAACTCTTCTCGCCGCGATGCGCTGCTTTTGATCTGCACGCCCCCGTTCGACGTCCTCAAGTGTCCGATGAGGGGGATGTCCGGGAAACATGTGGCTGTTCAACCAGTCCTGCAGACTTTCGGTATGAGGGGCGTTGTGTCGGATATCGTTCAAGGCTTCTGCGCATGCCTCGTCAATTGATAGATACTGCGAGCGCTGGGTACTGACGGCCTTTCATTTCTTTTCCATGCGCATCGCTCGTGGGCGACGACGTCGAGTTTAATGGCTTGACAGGCTCAGTTGCTGACATGGAGGGAGAAGAGAGGATAAATTGGGTCGCTTCCGCTTTGGGTAATCACACCGAGTGGGCTTTGGTAGACATTCAGATTGCATATATGTAATACATGATCAACTACAACTCAAGGATTGAGATCGCCAGTTTCGCCTGTGTACGGCGGCAGCGCGTGCGCAATTGTCTCGATTGCCTGCTCGAAACACCGGACGACCTGAACCTTCTTTGCGCCTGTCCGACGGGCTTCCGCGTGAGCGTAGCTCCTGTGAAGACGACATCAGAGGCTGAACGAACTACTGTGGATTGGCACTCACGCGTCAAAGAAGATCGAGGCGGATGCCCCTATCACGAAGAAGAAGGGGGCCGAGGGAGCTCCAGCGCCGCTGGAGTCACTGCGAGGGGAAGTGGCGGGAGCCGATGTCGTGGTACGCGAAGACGCCGACGTTGCGGAGAGCGATGACCCAGACGCGAGTGGACCTGAATCAACAGGGGTGCTGGGCTGCGGTGGAGTTGACGAATGCGCCCGGTAGACGGCAGTGAGGCCCACCATCTGCGCGCTATGCGTTCCGCGAATGGCCCGCATTTCGCGGACGACTGGGGGAATCATAGCTTGAAGGGCCTGTGGTTCCGCAGCGTGGGGTTGGGGGTGAGCTTCGACCGGGTCAGCGACTGGCTCCAAAACCTGCGGTTCCGCATCGTCGTGTTGGGGGTGAGCCTCGACTGGCGATTCCACAGCGTTGCGTTCTTGGCACTCGCCGTGAGTATCGCGACATGTCATCCACCATGTCTGCGCCGCCAGTTGTACCGTGGAGACGCGGACAGGGGCTGCGCCGCGGGCCAGTGCGGCCACGCAGTCGGCACTGTGTCCATCCTCATCGTCAGCTAGAATGTCTAATCTTCCAAATGTACAACTACTGTCAGGGGACGCCCTCGCGGCCCGGTGTTTCCACCTGGTTTGGCTTGCCTCAGCCCTCCAGCCCGTTGCGGATTGCTTCGCTTTCGCCTCACCACTAACAGCCCAGTCGTCCGACCTTCACGCTCCCTTGGTCGTACTCCTGACTCTGGCTACCATTCCCTTCCGGTATCCCCTTCCCCAAGTCGCCTCTGACGCTGCTCTGGTTTCATCCCTCGTCTTCGGCATCCTGGCCTCAGTCCGGCTCAGCTAAGCTTCGGCTCCAGCTCTCCCTCTCTCCTTCCGCTTCCGCCTCCGCCCGTCATGGTCTCTGAGAGCGAACCCTCCGGAGAAGCCTTCCGCCTTCTCTGTGTTCCGCAGACCAGAGCTCTGCCCCCTGTGGATGTGGCCTACTGCCGTATAGGCTCGTGCCCGCTATCGTGACTCCGGGAGTCCCGATACATCCACACCCTTCCCTCTCTCCTGTGTCTGGCTTCGGCGACCAGCGCCTCTCCTCCCCCTCGGGTCTTGCCGACACCCTCGGGCGTGGCCTACTGCCGTATAGGCTCGTGCCAGATACTGCAGCCTTTGTGCAGTACGTCTGCATCTCTCCACTCCCCTCCTCTCTCTCCTCTCCGACTCCGCCCTCCGTCCTCCGCCTTTCCGCCATGGACTAGGTTCTCGGTCCGGTCCCCGGTCCGATGGCTCGGCCCATAACATCCCTCTCGTGGTGCCGGTGGCTGTCAGACGCTTGGTTTGTAGAACTCCGGATCTCCTCGCCAACCTCGGTCGATTCTCCGAAGTCTCGCCCTCTGGGCTTCGGTCTCTCTTCTACGCTCTATGCGTGCCTGGACAGTGTGTCTCGTCCAGTCTCGGACCTTGGCCCATGCCTGGACCTCACCCTCGGTCCTGCCTTGGTCCATTCCTTCCGGTCCGAGCTCAGCTTGATTCCCTCCAACAGTCTCCGACATCCCTCTTCCCTTCCATTGCGTTCCTGGGCTTGTCCGACGCTCCGTTCCTTCGGTCGGACTTCTCCTTCTTCCGTGCATCACCGGATCACATGCAGCTGCATAGTCACATGCTTTAGACAGTCACCCATCACGCATCAGTATATAAGATGTGACACCTGGGCAGACGATCCTTAGCTTCTTCTCTAAGGATCCTCCTTCTGCCCAGGTGAGTAGCCACTCCGCCTCATGTATCTAGTAGTGTCTAAGGATCCTCCTTCTGCCCAGACTCTTGAGACCTGTGTGTGTGTGTTGGTCGCCGCTCCAGTGATCGGGCTGTGGCGGTTGTTGCCCTTACAGCAGAAGAAGCTCACCCAATAGCGGACCCTACTCCCCCCTCTACCACCGGCAGAGTCAGTGCCTCGCACGACGTCTCAGTGGCATGGGTAAGATGCGAGTGGCCTCTGCATGGCTGGAGATGGATGGGCTGGTGTCGAGAAGGTCGAGCAGAAGTGGCCGCACCGTATGTGCTTGCCTCTTTCCTTCCCCTCTTCCCTTCGCTATCCCCCGGCCGCCCGGTTCCCCTATGGTCTCGTACCACCCCTCACCTTCAACCCTTCTCTTGCCTGCCCAGTCCTTGCCTAACGGCTCCGGCTCGGGTCCATGGCCGTCGTGTTGATCGGGTGTGCCCTTGAGGCCCCGGTCCTTTTCATTCAGGACCCCCCCTTTGTTCCATCTTTGACCGTGGCGGTCCCTCCTTCTCCTCCCCCTTTCCTTCCAAGCTGGAAGTTTCTCTCTGTGCCGAACGCTGCCTCCCCACTGTCTAGCAACAGCTCTGTTGCTTCCAGTTCAACCTGTCGGGTCAACTCTCCATACACTCCTCTGGTGACCTGGGACACATTCATAGTTGGGTAGACGTTCTGTCTCAAACAGTTCACGACCAGTGATGTGTTGCCATTCTTGCGCATTGGGTTTCCACCTTTAGTGGATGGGTTACGTAATCAACATCTCAAGTGTTTCCTCGGTTTACTATCCTTCGCTCTTCTTCAGGATCGTTCTTCATCTTGGATTACTGGGTTACATAAGCCACCAATTGTCCATTGGTGGCTTAGTCAGCAGCCCATTTTTGGAAAACCGCACCCTCCCTCCGGTCGCTTTCCTACCCTGCTCATCGCCTGCTGCCGACTTTCTCCCTCTTTGCCCGTTGCGCCTTCCTGTCCAGAATGGGCACTAGTTCTGGTCTGACCTGGGCCAATCCTTGACGCTTCCGCTTTGCATGCTCATCAGGGCCGTGCCCTCAATCCTGAAAGGGGGATTGCTCCTCCCCCTCTTGCCTGGCACTTGTTCGCTCATCCAGCTCTATCTCAGGTGACCGAGTGACGTGCTTGCGCTTGGGCTTCCGGATCCCTGTAGGCGGCAGCTCCCTGCCGGACTTGTTGTATGCCCACCTGCAGCGAGTCCAGCATGGATCCTTGTCTTGGATTAGTCCCTCCCTTGACTCCTGCCAGCATCTAGCTCGCGACCAACGCTCAGGACGCTTCCGATCAATGCCATCAATTATTTCATGAATTCATTGATGGCGCGGGTTTCAATCATCTGCGTCCGCTTGCGCACCTCCCCTTCCTGTTCTTGGTCTACGACTACTCTCCCAGCCGACCACTCCTGCCTACGTTACGTCTCCACGTGTGACATGTCTCCGCGTGTGATGGCTGGTCCCTCTGACTGGCTTGCGGCGTCTTGGTTTTCGGAACCGGCTGGTACTGTATGAGACCCCTTGTTCCTCGACACCGCCTTACTAGGAGCCTTGCTCTGCCCTGTTAGGTGTCGATGTGCATATGCCGCCCACTTCTGTGTCTATGACCACTCTCCTTAGATCGCCCTCCCCCTACGTTACGTCTCCATGGGCTCAAAACCGTACGCGGAACCTTCCATACGCGTCCTGGTGGTTCGGGACCTTTGGTTAACCATGAGATGATCGGTCCGTTTATCGGTTTATCCGATTCGTTACTGATCTGCGACGTCTTGGGTGGAAAAGTGCATGGAAGTGACAGACACCATGTACCAACTGCCGCCCCACTAGGAGCTTGTCTTCGAACCACTAGGCAGCCTTCTTACATGTATCAACTTCGGGTTTGGGCTTGAACACCCTCGGGGCGGTCGTCGGACGACCTCTGCTTCCCCCGCCTCCGAATTTTTCGGCTTCTCTCCGTCCTCAGCGTCGATCAGCCGTAGTAGCGTGCGACTGCTGGCCCGGGTCCATTAGGTCCGCTGCTCCGCTCGCTTCGCGTTTTGGTGGTGTTTTCATTTCAGTATTGGGGACATACTGTTTGGAAAAGAGGTGTTATAATCCGTGCGCACATTCATATTTCATCTCCCCTCCTTTTTTTTCTTGCGATTCGTCGGGGGCGCCGAATCTTGAAGGGGGGATGAAGGGGGAGATAGAGGAGACAGCCGTAAGGCGTCTCCGACCTGCATATGGGTATTCCCAGTGCATTCTCCCCCGTGCTTTCGGTAGTGGATGCAAAGCAGCCGCACTTACCAGGACCGCTGGAAGTAGAGTTGACGGAAGGACACTAGGCCTTCCGGGAACTCCCAGCCTGTCCTGGAGCACCGAGCATAGCGAGGGGCCAATTTTTTTCCCTCCACCCGCCCACCCTTTGGCCTGCTGCGTCGAGGGCGCCGCAGCTTGAAGGGGGGATGATGTCAGGGGACGCCCTCGCGGCCCGGTGTTTCCACCTGGTTTGGCTTGCCTCAGCCCTCCAGCCCGTTGCGGATTGCTTCGCTTTCGCCTCACCACTAACAGCCCAGTCGTCCGACCTTCACGCTCCCTTGGTCGTACTCCTGACTCTGGCTACCATTCCCTTCCGGTATCCCCTTCCCCAAGTCGCCTCTGACGCTGCTCTGGTTTCATCCCTCGTCTTCGGCATCCTGGCCTCAGTCCGGCTCAGCTAAGCTTCGGCTCCAGCTCTCCCTCTCTCCTTCCGCTTCCGCCTCCGCCCGTCATGGTCTCTGAGAGCGAACCCTCCGGAGAAGCCTTCCGCCTTCTCTGTGTTCCGCAGACCAGAGCTCTGCCCCCTGTGGATGTGGCCTACTGCCGTATAGGCTCGTGCCCGCTATCGTGACTCCGGGAGTCCCGATACATCCACACCCTTCCCTCTCTCCTGTGTCTGGCTTCGGCGACCAGCGCCTCTCCTCCCCCTCGGGTCTTGCCGACACCCTCGGGCGTGGCCTACTGCCGTATAGGCTCGTGCCAGATACTGCAGCCTTTGTGCAGTACGTCTGCATCTCTCCACTCCCCTCCTCTCTCTCCTCTCCGACTCCGCCCTCCGTCCTCCGCCTTTCCGCCATGGACTAGGTTCTCGGTCCGGTCCCCGGTCCGATGGCTCGGCCCATAACATCCCTCTCGTGGTGCCGGTGGCTGTCAGACGCTTGGTTTGTAGAACTCCGGATCTCCTCGCCAACCTCGGTCGATTCTCCGAAGTCTCGCCCTCTGGGCTTCGGTCTCTCTTCTACGCTCTATGCGTGCCTGGACAGTGTGTCTCGTCCAGTCTCGGACCTTGGCCCATGCCTGGACCTCACCCTCGGTCCTGCCTTGGTCCATTCCTTCCGGTCCGAGCTCAGCTTGATTCCCTCCAACAGTCTCCGACATCCCTCTTCCCTTCCATTGCGTTCCTGGGCTTGTCCGACGCTCCGTTCCTTCGGTCGGACTTCTCCTTCTTCCGTGCATCACCGGATCACATGCAGCTGCATAGTCACATGCTTTAGACAGTCACCCATCACGCATCAGTATATAAGATGTGACACCTGGGCAGACGATCCTTAGCTTCTTCTCTAAGGATCCTCCTTCTGCCCAGGTGAGTAGCCACTCCGCCTCATGTATCTAGTAGTGTCTAAGGATCCTCCTTCTGCCCAGACTCTTGAGACCTGTGTGTGTGTGTTGGTCGCCGCTCCAGTGATCGGGCTGTGGCGGTTGTTGCCCTTACAACTACCGTGAAGTGTAGGCGCCGTTCTGCCCCAGGTAGTAGTATCGTGCGCCGTGGGCGCTGTGGAAGTCGTGGTTTTTGAAGCCTTTGCCAGGGAAGAATGGGAGAGGACATGCGCTGTAGGACCCCCGATAGTCGGGGGGAGGGGTGGAGGGGAGTGCCGACATGATGGTGAGACGAGAGAGAATCGCAAATTAAAGAAGTTCCATTTTGGGATGCACGAGTCACACGCCCCTAACTACCCGTACTTTTCCGGTACTTGTCAGCAATCGCTACGATCCTCTCGACCAATGCAATCGTTTTCGCGGATCTCACTCGCACAATATTCGTTTGAATTTGCGCCCTGGCCTGCGCCTGCCTCGACTCGGCAAGATCCGTCCTGAATCTCAAATTACTTGGGCTTGAGGCCACTGCGTGCGCATGGCGGTACGAGTCCTGGACCGCTGCGCAGCTTTTTTTTACTACATTTTTTCTTGTCTCTTGTCTATCTTCTATATTTTGCTTCCTTGAACTTATAGGGCCGGTAATTTTTCGTCGTCCTTCTAGCTAAGAAGATGAGGGCTTGCCCAAAGGAAAGGAGCGCGCGCGGAATCACTATGAAACATGGAGTTGGCGAAATTCACGGCACAACGGCGTGAAATCCACCTTTCACGTAGAAAATGGGTGAAAGTTGGGTGAAACTGACATTTAATATACCGGCGGACCTTGGTTGTCTGCGCACTAAACCAACCCAAGGAGTCTGAAATGCCCAGAAATACACGCTACTCTGCTCAAAAACACCAGATTTAGACGGAACGAAACCGAGTACAGTGAAAATGTAAAATTTGTACGTGAAATAATGGGCTTTCACTGCTTTTGAGCGCGAAAATTAGGGTGAAGTTCGCTAACTCTAGAGTCCACAGTGAATCTGAGGGAAGTGATAACGAAAAGGCCGTGGGATAATGCCGTAATATGTTTGTTACTATTGACGAAGGCGCAGTTCCACATTCCCTTTACTCTCAACTGCAAGCTCCTAGCTCCTCCCCAAGGTATACGGGAGATGAGTGGGTCGCTGAACCCAGCAAGACGTTTCAATGTGTACAAAGGACTTCCGGGTAAGCACGCCCAAACTCCTCACAACCGACCAACGCATTCAACCATGTTCAAAGCGGTCAAGCCCAAAAGCATCGTAGATAAACGTACCTGAATATCACTCTAACCTGACGCATGACTGATTTATCTCTCAAAGTTCCAACAGAATTACTCCTCCTCATCATAGGAATTCTTGTCGGGGAGCAGGACACTGATTCGGCAACTGACATCCACAACGCGGCGAAAAATCTCATGATCGTCCTTCGCATATCCTCAATCTTCCGCCAACTTTGCATATCCCATCCACGTGCATGGGTTAACATCTGTTTGGACAACGGCTAGGATGGGCGTGCGCGTTTGGTTCACTCGAAAGCGGAAGTGTACCAACGGCTCGAACGCTCGATGAACCATCCCCTTAGAATCGTGTTTAACTTCCCAGTCATTGATGTGCGTTCCAGCACCGGATTCCGCGACGAAGCCTGGCAGATGGTACTCGCTCAACGGAATCGTTTGGGGGTAATTCACCTGTCGGGGCCTCGCCATTGCGCGGGCAAACTACTGTGCCTCAGAGGCATGATCTCTACTTTGCAAATCAGCGAACGGATGCCCGTACTGAGGGCGATTTCGGTGCAGTTCCACGCAACAGATATTTCCACCGAATGCGACGACGACCGCCATGAGCCTCTGATCATAAAGGGGCGTCTTATACAAAGGATCGCGGCAGCCGTCCCGATTAATATCATCTCCGAACCATCCGATCCTCCCAGATTCCAGCAACTAATTTTCCTCGACCTCCGAAATCAACTGGCTGCAGCATGGCGCAGCCTTCTGGTGGACGCCCCGAACCTAGAAGGATTGGAGTGGTTCAGCAACGCGCCATCGTATAAGACGGGCCTCCGCATTTTGATGCCCAGATTAGCTCGTCTCCACTTGAGAGACCATCCGCCCCCGATTCACGCCCCAAACCTCAAAAACTTGACTATCTTTATCAAAACATTTACCGTCACCGATCTGATCGGCATTACGGAGGTTCGCGAGGGGAATGTAGAGAGCATTCGATCTCTGCGATTTATCGATTGCCCGTCCATCCCCGATCGCGAAATGTCACTGATCATTGAAACCTGTTCTCGTCTTTCCTTCGTCATGATAAACAACCACAACGATGACCGCCTGAAAACGCTCAGATACTTAGCGAGCCGTGTAACTGCAGGCTACGTCTCTAACAGTGAAGACCGATTAGAGCGCGTAACCGTGTCCGACATTCCGCTGAAGGACGGCCCAGCGAAGAGCACTTTCAATTTTTTGGTTTGGATGGGACAGCTGAACGATCGCACCATCACGTTTCACCGAACCGTGTTTCGTGTCCGGCTCCACGGCTGCCAAGGGAACTTCAACGACCGGGATCGCCGAATGGTCGAGGAGTTGAGGACTGCCAACGGGTTCGGCCGAACGCTAGCACTTGTATCTATCGACGCGCCGTACCACAGCTTCGAGAGGGCGTTCGAGAAATTTTCAGTCACCTTCGTGTTCACCAACTATGCCATTGCGAAAAGATGCGTCTCCAGGGGAATCACGTTGTGCGGGGAGTTGTTCAGGGACGTCGAGCTGCTCGATGAAGAACCTCCCAAAGGACAGTAAACGGTGAGTGTTGATCGTCGCCCGAGTCACAACCATATCTAAGTCATGGAAGCAGTACTACGATGAAAACCCGGAGGGCGAGAACACTCACTTCGCACAAATGCTGATTTCACTTCATATGCGTACTTGTATACATGCGAATCAATACAACAGTCTTCAATGTACCGATCTACGAGGTTGGGTGCGTGTATGGCATGGAGAAGTTCCGACATGAATATCAATCCATCGAACGACAGGTCAAGGACGGTGAGAGACTGGGAGTGAAGAGTGGCATCCTCCGGCAACTCGCAATGGTCAATTGATTCCAGAATGACTCGGACCGTGTCGTGGACCTCAGTCGACATTTGCAACTTTCGAAGTGGTCAGAAAGTGAAGGGCGTGGAAAAGTAATTCGGGCCGGGCGCCTTTACTGTCGATGCTCTTCTAACACCATCGACCGAATGTACATTATATCCAAAGCCAACTTGGTTTCTTTCGGCAATCACGGTACATATAATCCTTTATTTGCCGGATTTCAACGCCCGACGCTGAACTTTCCTCTCCTCAAGAATGCGCCGGCGGCGTTCAGCTCGATTTCCACCGCGCGCGCCCCAGTCCCAGTTTGAATCCTCGAGCACATCACGTCGCACCCCTGGTCCCATTTCGCGCGCATTGTTAGCAAGCAGTCCGAGGTACGCCCAGCCACGCTCGGGCGCTTCGCCATCGGTGAGGCAGTGAAAGTGAATCCTGTGCTCATTAGCCGTGGATTGTCAGACGCGGAACGCCAAACTCACTCGTGGGGAGCACGGCACATGTTTGGATTCGGAAATTTGTAGCTTTGGAAAATCTTTGGAAGTGAGACAGGCGCGTGTGTCCAACATCTCTCCTCTAGTCTTATATATGTTTCCTCTCCTCTAGTCTTATATATAATCAAAGATGCCATCATGGAGCTTCAAATTGTACGGACGATCACGGACTGAGTGGTACCGACATGTATCAGAGATCCCTCCCCACCGACAAGCGCAAGGAATACATCGTCCCTGGAAGGAGGAACTTGGTCAGTTTGAATTCTAGCCGCTAGCAAAAAGAACAAGTTTGTACCCAGTTTGGACGTACTGAAAGCCGTGCGGCGCTGGCCCGATCTCCGCCTTCTCGACAAGCCTCCTCTGAGCGCCGACCTCCCGAATTTGCGCAAGCACTTGGACCATCATGCGCTTAGCCTCGCGCTGCGGCCCTGCTGCCTCGACAAACCTACTCTCAGCGCCGACCTCCCGAATCTGCGCAAGCACCTGAACCAACACGCGCTTAGCCTCGCGCCGCTGCCCTGCGGCCCGTTTTCTCTCCACTTCCACCTGGGCCTCTTTTGCGGCTTCCCGCGCGGCGACGACGATCATGGCGTTTGCGCGACGCGTGCTGATATTCCATCGAGGCATGTACGGAAGGCCAGCAGCGGGATCATACTCGTCGTCGTCGGAGGCCTCGGACCAATCAGGCTCTCGATAGAAGACGGGAACAACCGCATCCGTCTCTCGAACAAAGCCGCATTCGGGGTCGTCGTAGTTGTACCGCACGCGCTTTTGAGTGGTCGATTTGATGACCGTGGCTGCGGGCTTGTCCTTGGAAGGCGTTGATTTTACCGCAAGGTCAGCGCGTCGGATATCAGCAAGGTTGACCAAGCCAGACTTGGGAGATAGTCTCGGGGCGCGGGGACCGTAACGCAAGTGCTCCAAATACGCTGTACGCAGGATGAGAGGGACTTGGCGCCATCAACATAGCTCCTACTCACCGACCCGTTTGCGCCGTTCTGCCTCATCGGTGTGCACCAGACCACTCCGCTGCTGATAGATCTCCTCTGAGGGTAACCCGTTAGCTGTCTGAAAAGGAATAAGGTGGGTACGCTTACCCGCTCGAGCCCGCCGTCGCTTTCTGCTTTCCTGCTGAGGTCCCAAGGTAGGCCCGATCCCGGCGTCGCGTCGAGCGTTCGCCATGGCACGCTCCTCCGGGTTGCTCATGTCGTAGCTCATGGTCAAGAAGTTTAGAGGACTTAATGTATTATTTGGATGGAACAAACACATGATCTAAAAAAACGCATTGACCCGATCGTTAGCCAACTCCTCCGGTTTGGAGAAAAGGCCCAAACCCCGGCGGGCACGATCCCCAGGCGCTCCATCATACATGACCTTCAGAGCCGCCCCCCCTTTCTCCCGAAGAAGTTGTTTACCGGTTTTGAACCCATACCGCACCCAGCGGAACAGCGCGCCGGCGGCGTACTGGGTTATGCTATAGCGCGTTTCGCCCAGGTTTAATGGCGTGTTGCCATGCTCCACGGTCGCCGATGGTATGAGAGAAGTGGATCCAGAAGGAAATTCCACGACGAGGCGCAACTGTTTGAGGATTAGGTGAGCGCTCGTCTTGTGATTATATTCTCCGGCCGAAGTAATCGCACAGAGCCCATCAGGTCGATTGTGGCCGTCGAGATGGTTGAACGTAGCTGTGGCGGGTCCAAGATTGTACGTGCTTGCGGGAAAGATGGAATTTCGGTAATTATGGCGAAGCTCGGGGTGATGTTCAAAAAGAGCCTTCAGATCCGTAATGTATTCTTTGGCCATCTTCGGCGCAAAATTGATCAATGCACCTTGAACAGTTCAGTGACGAACGATCGTGTAAAAAGGGGTCGCACATACTAGATTGAAACCCGCAGACCCGCTGAATACTTTTTCTCTGACGAATTCGCTGCAGGATCGGCCGAACCCTCTTCTTCACCACCAACATACCGGGGCGCTGCTATGTTGTTAGCAAGGATGTGGACTGAGAAGTAGACAGCTTACTCGTTGTCCACTTCCGAGAGACACACCCTCCGTGAATTGAAAGTAATTACCCCGGCGATGGAGGGAATCTTCGTCCGAGAAGGCCGAAGCCTGCAACACATCGTGCCTGGCCTTCTCAAAAGTATCAGCCATGTCCTTTACTACCCTTGGCCATTCAGGATCCTCCGGCTTGCCGACGAAAACCGCCACAATGCGACCTTGGGCATCCAGAACAAACAGTGGATGTCTACCAGGCCAATTCAGTGAGAGGAATAGCCCTGAGATGTTGGCACTCACTCGCCGTCCCAGCGTACATAGCGGTATCCCTGCGCTAAAAGCTCGCGCAACTCCTGCAGCCGGCGAATAACTATCGGGCGTCGGCCACGCCGCCGGTTCTTTCTTCCTTGGTTGGTAGCGTAAGTACGGGGTCCAACCCACGAACCCGGGCCCGCGGTTTTCAGGGTGGCAGCATCGACATTGGTTTTTTGTGCGGGTAAAACACGATGAGCTTGTGAGTTTTTCTCCAGCGGAACCCGATCGTAGGGACTCGCTGCCGCTGCGCGCTTTTGGCGCTTCTTCAGGCGGCGCGCATGGTTACCTGCGGCTTGGTGTCGCTTAACATAGTCGGCACGAGAGGAGGAGGACGATTCAGGGTGTTGAAGAGGGGAAGAGGGCTGAGGAGAAGGTGGATGTGCGGAGGGTCCGGCCTCGAGACCATCGTCCCCGACTCCGCCTCCGCCTCCGCCTTCTCGATCGTGCCACTCGGTAGGCTCAACCTCCTCACTATCAGAGTCCGCCTCCCACTCGTCGTCCGATCCCAGCCCGTCTAGCTCATCGTCGCGCGCAGAGGCGGCGGACATGGCGGCGTCCATAGCTTCATCCAGGGAGACTTCGGTCGGATAGTGCTCGAAGGACGCGTAAGGTGGCAATGTTGCCGTGATTTGGAGGTCGTACGGGGAGAAATCGCGTCCGCTACGCGTCGAACACGTCGTATATGCCATGGAGGGAGGCAAGGTGTTGAACTTAAAGGAATGAGACTTATGAGCAATCGAAAGACACGGTGGCAGCAAAATGAGGGAAAGATCGTCGCGTACGCTGGCAATCACCGGTGTAGGGCCTCTGGTCAGTCCCGGCACGCAATGACACTCAGCAGCGACGACCTTGGGAGATAGGAAGTGACTTACCTGCGAATGGCGCCACTGTGAATGTGGTGAGAGGGAGAAAGAGTTAAGCGAGGGAGTTACACCGGCGCGTTTGACGCGTGTGACATTGTGACATTCCATGCCTGGAACAGAACATTTCGGTGTTTGCGGGTCCCGTATCACCACGCAAGCCGTGTCGACTTACAATCTTCTTCTGAATGCCAATCCAAATGCAAACCCCCACCATCCAAACTTGCGAAGTACAAGTCGGTGAGTTTGGCCTTCTGGTGGCGAGTTTGACTGGAACAGCACTTGGCGTCCGTCCCTCGAACTCTCCGTGCAAAACGTTAGTCCTAACTGAAATATCGGCTTCACAGAGCACTTCCGCACTCAACTATGTTTTCAGAACTCGATCACCGGTCTACATACTTCGGAGTTCTCGACGGGCGCATTGTCGTGTTCGACTGGAACAACACTTTGCGTCCGTCCCTCGAACTCTCCGCGCTGAACGTTGGTCCTAATTGCAACATCGGCTTGACAGAGCACGTCCGCACTCGAATATGTTTTCAAAACTCAACCACCGGTCTACATACTTCGGAGTTCTCGTTGGACTGGAACAGCACGTGAGTTGTACTGGAACACCACTTTGCGTCCGTCTCTCAAGCTCTCCGCGCCAAATGTTGGTTCTAATTAAAATATCCGCTTAACAGAACCCTTCCGCACTCGAATATGCTTCCAAAACTCGACCACCGTCCTACATGTACTTTGGAGTTCTCAACGGGCGGTTTGTCGTGAGTTAGACTGGAACAGCACTTTGTGTCCGTCTCTCGAAATCTCCGCCCAAAACGTTGGTTCTGACTAGAATATTGGCTTAACAGAACCCTTCCGCACTCGAATATGTATTCAAAGCTCGACCACCGGTGTACATACTTCCCAGTTCTCGTTAGACTGGAACAGCACATGAGTTGTACTGGAACAACACTTTGCGTCCGTCTCTCGAACTCTCCGCGCCAAATGTTGGTTCTAATTGAAATATCCGCTTAACAGAACCCTTCCGCACTCGAATGTGCTGTCATAGCTCAACCATGTACTTTGGAGTTCTCGATGGCCGGTTTGTACAGCCATGCGACTGGAACACCACTAGCGGTGAATGCTGCGACCTCTATGGTCAAGATTATTACCCGGTCCCACGATTCTACTCGGCAGTACGCGTCCACACCCGATTATGCAGGCTCAACTTGCAAACGGTGGCCGTCTTTCTGGTTCGAAAATCCATATTCCCCCAATAAAGCCCCCGAAGTTGTTCTTCACCTTGTACAGTACTTTCTATTTCATCCCACAAAGAACACAAATTGTAGCGGAACTTTGTAATTGAGAGAGAGTGTTTCCCGGATTTCTTGTAATAGTAATGTGTCCCTTGAATCCACTCTGCAGGGACAGCTATAGGGAACATGTTGGTTCGTGCCGGCGGACAGCAATTTTGAATGAATGATGAATACTGAAGGGCGAAGTCAACGCTTATAGAAAGTCTTTGTAGCTCATCGTGAGCCACCGTGTCACATTAGAGCTCGATCCTGTTCATCTGCGCGGTTCTTTGCGCGGTTCAATTCCCGGTCACGGGTGTGACCCCGTGACATCTCGCGTCCGGAACAGACCATTTCGGCGTTTGTGGTCTCGATATCGCCACGCAGGCCATGCGGACGTATGTTTCTCTTTTGAATGCTAATCCGAATTGAAACCCGCAGAGCCAACCTTGGAGAGTACGAGTCGGTGACTCCAACCTTTCAGTGGTTACTCGGACTGGAACAGCACTTTGCGTGTGTATCTTCACGTTTGCGCGCGAGATTCTTGTTCTGACTTCAACATCTACTTAACAGCATCCTTCCGCATCCAAACACAACATGTTAGGAAAACAGCCCTCGCACTTTGGTGTGCTCGCCGGGTGATTTTCTCGGTGATTTTGACTGCAACACCCTGTGAGCTGAGTTTTTCATACATTGGGTGTGAGAGGTTCTTCCTCTGAGTTCAATATCCGGGAAAGCAGGAGAATTTTCCATTGAAGTACGTCGGTCCAACTCGACAGCCTGAGGGCTTCGACATTCACATTCTTGATGGACGGGTTTCCCCGGAACTTCGACTGGAACACCACTTTGTGTCGATGTCTCAACCCTCATGCTCAATGCTGCTATTCCGATTTCAGAATCGAGTCAGTAACATTGTCCCGCATCTGAATGCATGCGCCGATCTCAAAGGAAGGCCTGGGTCCTTTGGCTACGGTTCACGCACAGTTTTCGCCGCGACTCAGACTGGAACACAAGTTGGGGTGAGTGCTGTCAGCTTTATGCCGGAGATACTTGTTCTGATCTGAATATCCGTTCAACAAGCGCATTCCGCATCCAAATACATCTTATAGACTCGATGACCGGCCCAGACGGCCGGGGAGTTCTCGATGGACGGGTTTAACAGCGACCGAACTGGAACACCACTTGCGGTGAGTACTGCGACGGGTACGGTCAAAATTGTTGTTCTGTCTTAACATTCTGCTTCCCAGGACCGCTCCGCAACAAGATACAGCTGCGTATACTTGCGGTGCATTACAGGTTTTCTTGGTGCGGGACGGGCAACATGTACACAGTACAGCCACCGATCATTGCTTTCCTTCAACAACACCCATGCCACGATCCAAGCAACTAATTAGAGCGGACCTGCCAACCCATTCAAAGTGAGTTCCTCTTAACTTGGAAACTTCTTACATATTTACATTACAGCCCGACTGCCGCAGAGAAGAAAAAACAGGCTGCAGCAACGTACTACCAGAAAAAGTAAGCGGATCCAAGCTGCCAAACTTATGGAATTCAAGTTCCTATAGTGCTGAACGTCTACGAGAGAAGCGACGAGTTCAGATGGCCCAGAAAAGGTGAGCGTATCCAAAACAAGGCGTCGTCACTCATTGAACGTTGATTCAAGGGCCGAGGTGAAAGCAAAACGTCGCAGATCTGATAAACCCCGGACGAAAAAGGCTCGGGTTGCTCAAGCCCCTACCGAGCAACCCGCGCGTGGTGAAGCATCCGAATCTGACGACAGCACTGAGGAACCACAGGAAGAACTTGGCTCTACAGTAAACATTGTTCGCGCCCTGAACGAGGCTGAGATTGAGGCCTCCGAGACATTGGCAACGATGTGGCTAACCCAACCCCAGGAAGTTCAGAATTCCAGGTACGTTCGTTCTCCTTTCTTCTTCATTTTTTTTGGCCGACACTGTCATTGCCTTAGGCATGACCCACAGAGCCCCAAATGGTACGTCGCGGAACATTCAACAAATCGCTATTTCAGTCTAATTGAATTGCACACAGGGATGTTGAGACTATGGAAGACGAAGACGAGCCCACCGAAGAGGAGGGGTCGGACGGGGAGCCTGAAGTGGGTGCACGGTACGTGGACCAGGAACTGGACGAACGGGGCTACCATTTAGGGTTTTAGGACTATTTCTGAGATAGCAGCATCTCCGCAACGTTCTCTCAGGCATGTCACTCCGCACCGATGGATCTTCCATCTAATTGCTTGTACTTAGCGCATCCGGACCGCGCCGATTGGGACCGGCACATCCCAATACTCCGCCTCCTCCAGGATGGCCCTTTGCGAGCACCGCGGTGCGGCGCCCAAGGAAGCTCCGTTGCCCGACACCCTCCCTCAGCCCGACCCCTAGTCCAGAGCCGCAGTGGCCGATGCCAAGCTTCGTCGATTATCTTGATGAGCACATGGAACGTTGTCGCCGCTGATATTCAATTACATTGATTGCGCCGTTTAGATATGTTCAGACGCATTTTTTTTAATCTGGGACGAATACACTGCAGATGTCATGAATAACTGATGAACGTTATCTCAGAATCTCAGAGGCGTCTTGTATAAATGGCAACCGGGCGCCGGGCAGGTGTTCTTGCAAAAAAATAACCGAGAGATTTTTGTATAAACGGTTCTTAGAGGTGTCTTGTATAAATGGCAACCGGGTGCTCTGAGGCGTTGCTGTGCGAAAAAATACCCGAGAATAACCGAGAGGTTCTTGTATAAACGGTCTCTAGAGGCGTCTTGTATAAATGGCAACCGGGTGCTCTGAGGCATTCCTGTGCCAAAAAATACCCGAGAATAACTGAGGTTCTTGTATAAACAGTCCTTAGAGGCGTCTTGTATAAACGGCAACCGGGTGCCGGAAAACTCTGAGGCGTTCCTGTTCAAGAAAGTGAATTATACAAGATACCTCTAGTAGGACTGAAAAATGTGATCTCGAACTATGAGGGAAATAATCCATTGGCAAGTTATTGGCAAGTGTAAACTACGGGAATTCTACACCTCGTTCAACTTGTCCACACCGTCGGGGCCTGGAGTGTTGTAGCGATCGCGGTAGTACGCAAGCGCCTCGCGGCGGCTCTTCTTCTTCTCCTTCAGCTGGCCAGGGACGCCATTGCACAACGCGTCGGCTTCGGCACTGAGAGTTGTGAGCGCAGGGAAAGTCGCAGGAGGAGAGAGAGACTCACGCAGTGCGATACATGCCCGGTTCACGACCACGGATGACGACGTACCACGTCTCACCCGATCCGTCGGGAAAAGCCGCCTCCAGTTCACTGGGTGTCTTGGGTTCGCCATGGACCCAAACGGGGTCAGCGTCGACGGCGGCGTCGGCTGTGGCAACGGCAGCAGCGGAGGTTGCTGCAGCACTGGCAGCAGCGACTTCTGCGGCTACGAGAACGGGGAGTTTGGCTGCTCAAGAAAATTAGTGAGATCGGCAAGGCAGAGGGAGAAGACATACCTTGCACCTCGACGGCGAGGCGTGTGGCCTCCAAGGTAACAGCGGAGAGACGGCCGACGAGGGCGACCAGCCCCTCCAGCTCAGTTTGGACGGAGGTGGAGGGCTTGGACGCAGAGGGTGTAGTGGTCGTCATAACTGCTGGTGGTGGTGTAGAGTCAAAAGATAAGTAATTGTTTAGCGAAGGTCCTGACCTCTTTAAAACGAGCACGCGGGTCACGCGCAGAAGCTTGGACATTCTGATGGAAACCATGGCCAACTGGAAGAAACCTGATTTGAGCCATACATGTATCCGTTTGCGGACTGATATTTGGAGGGAAATCTTTTGGGTACCAAAAACTGAAACTGCTTGCTATTTTGGGCGACTGCAACGGGGAAAAGAGCAAAGATGCGCGCTCATTTAGCGTTTTCGGGGCTTCAGGACCGAAAGGAATTCGTACAAGGTTTGTGTGGAGAAACTGAATATTATTATTCGGCAATTTGGTAGTGAAAGTTGTGACTTACTGGCTCTCCCTTCCGCGTGGTCAGCGTCGTCGCGACTTTGTTTCCTCTCTTCCTCACCTGATTTTTGCTCGCGTGCTGCGGTATCGGCCCTTCCTCGCCGTCGATGCCTAGGGGAAGGCAAAGCCCGCTCCCCAAAGACAAACTCGAGTTTCTGGAGTCGCACTTCCCCGAGTTTCTAGCTAAACAGCCTAATCTGGGTCGTTTCTGGGTCGATGTGGTGAAAGAATGGTTCATTAGGTGGCCAGTCGAGCACCGTTTGGGGCTTGAGGTCATCAGTACGCACGGGGTCCTGATCGAGGACTCTGGGTTGTCGCAAGAGCATCAGAAACTCGTCGGAGATGCTCAGGAGGCAGAGAAAAATGTGAGTACAGCATACCGTGTCCCGGAGGCACGTCTGTCTGACTTGTGATGATGCTAGATCATCCACAACTGGTTCAATAACAGATCTCAGAAGGAAAAGAGAGCATTGAACTCGTCCGGATCCAGCGCATCAAACTTGAAGTCCTTGGAAAAGCTGCTGAGCTCTGCGCAATCACGACAGACGCGCAAGAACCACAAGGTCGAGCTCTGGCAAAAGCGTCACCCAGACATCATGGAAGCAGCGCTCCAGGCGAGTAACTTTGACTCGTTGATGCCTAAGGCGAAAGCGCAAGAGACTGTCGAGGAGCGCAGAGCACGGATCAAAGTCGGGCGAACGGCGCAGATGCAGCTGCGCCGAAAGACCGCTGCAGGCCTATTTGCAAAGGCGTCAGACGAGGAGAAGGCGTCGGTGGAGGAGGAATGGCTTCGCCAAGAGCGCCCGTCTAAAGCGGCGGTAATGAAGGCGTCAACTCCAGAGGAATACCAGAAGTAAGAGTGATTTTCTTGACGCTCATATCATGGTGGCTGACGAAAGGGATCTACAGTGGATTGGACAAGATAGGACCGTGGCTCAAGACTTTCCATGGGGTGGTAGGGGACGCGTTGGGTTGGGTTGGGGCGACAGTGCTGACGGGGCCAATTCCTAACCAAGGCGGTAAGATTGGGACGCAGAGGTTCGTCCGTTGCTCGTGACCGCGGCGCTTATTATGATGATGACACATCTTGCTTTTCAGCTACTGCCATGGCGTGACGCCCGCCGGACACACCATCGACCAGGCCCTCCCTGGGTGGCACGAACACGTCATTACGCCGGTTCAGCAGTTTGGGAAGAAGGTTTTTGGTGCGTCTTTTTTTCCCTTTATTTTTGGGGGACGCTAGAGCTCAAACGGTGCTGGTAGATCACGATGCACGGCGAGCGCGCGCTATGAAGCCCGCAGACGCAGCGGAGAGCCACCACGACCCTGTCGAGCCTGTGACATCCGCGGGGCAAGAGCCGCGACGCCGCAAGCGGAGGGCGAAAGCAAAGGAGTCGGCTGTGGACGAGGCGGACCCTTTTCCCCCACCCTCCTCCGCTTTCACCAATATCCCCGTCTCCTCTTTCAACGACGTACCCTCTCCCCCACCCGTCTCCTCTCTCACTGATGTCCCTGGTGGTCTGGATTACTCTGCCCTGCAGCCGTTTGCCGACTTCGGAGACTTGAATCTGAACATCGATATCGACCCCGAGACCATGCGTGCCTTAGAAGAATCCTCGCAGGAGTTCATGTGGGAGACGCGCGCTTTGAAGGGTGTCGACGGACTCGGCGCGCCGGCGGCATCGACGTCAGAGCACGAGAGCTCTGCGATGGCGTCGCCAACGGTGCATGCGGCAACACCCGCTACGAGGCCCACCCCTAGAGCTACGTACAGAGGATCCTCATTCGCTACGACTACACCGACTCAGCAGAGCGATTCTACGGCTACATCGACTCAGCACGACGATGGCGACAATCCTCTTGAGCGTTTCGAGGTCACCCCCCTTTCTTCAGAATCCTCGGCAAATCAGGGGCTGGCGACCTATGTGGCGGATTTCGTCTTCGATCCCCGGCCTTCCACGTCTTCGGCAGGCTTCCCGCGTCCTGGTATGGCGGGAGCACCTCCATCAGATACACCCTCGATGCAGCCTACGTCATCAGCGACGGGGTCGACGACGTCGTCAGCGCCCTTGACGGTTTCGCCGCGCCCGCCACCCACAAGAGCGACAGCGTCAGTGCCGTCCCCGCAGGCGTCAGTTCGAGACTCTACAGCGGCAGCGTCGCCTAGCACGACACCATCAAGGAACACATCGACGACAACATTGACGACGCCGCCAGCACGCTCGACAGCCTCGCTACCCCCACCCTCACCGCCAGCAGCTCCCTCGCCATCCCCGCAGGCACCGGTGGGGTCGACGCCGTTACGACTCGCGTCAGGTGGACGACCTTTTTTATCAGCCACAGTCACGACGCCGTCGCCTTTACGCGCCGTGCATACGCCGCCAGCGACGGTTCGCCCAATGAGCGCCCTCGCCATAGGCCGCACACCCGAGGCGTCTGGCTCAGGGGACGCTGGCGTGACCACGACGGCATCAGCATTGACTGCGGACGACTTTCCACAGTCGCGGCCGATGTGCAATGCTCCTCCCGCAGTGGGGCGAGGAGGAATGCGCGGCGGGCGAGGAGCGGGAGGGCGGGGCGCCAGTACTCGAGGGCGAGGAGCGAGCAGAGGCGCAGCTCGAGGTCGAGGAGGGAGGACTGGTCGGAGTGGTGGAAGCGCGGCGGTTGGGGAAGGCTCAGGGGGTGAGTTTCTGCAGACTTACGACGATGACGGGAGCACCATACCGTTGCCGCTGGGTACCCCTGTGGAAACGGTGTCGCTTGCGCGGACGCAGGAGATCAGAAACGCCGCCAAGGAGCGGGATTCGGCCAAGGCACGGGCCGCCCGGGCGCGCGACCATGGCGTGCACGTATTCCCTCCCCCGCCCCCTGGACACGAAGCGTTGCGCGCGGAACCCGCGGCCCTGGGTGGACGACCCGCTGCGGCTCCCGCTGTGCCTTCCGTACCGCCTCCTCTGACCCCTCGGAAGAGACGCGCTCCCACCAACCTGGGCAAGGCCTACATACCCCAGAAGAAGCGCACTTTGGCGGAAATTCGGTCCGAGGCGGAGCAGAAGAAACAGATGGCAGAGGCAGCGACGGGGATGAAGAGGAAGGCGGACGAGAATGGCAAGACGCGTACGACGAAAAAGTGAGCGAGCCATTATCATTATTTTTTACACATGTCTGACTGATGTGGCGCAGGCGTAAAGTAGGATGAAAGGGAGGGCGCGCCTGCTCAACCAGGCTTTGGGAACAATGCTGCTCAACCAGCATGAGGTCCGGGGTTCTCGCCAGCCTGCTCAACCAGGCTTTGCGAACAATGCTGCTCAACCAGCATGAGGTCCGGGGTTCTCATCGGTACATACAACAGTTCTGTAATTTTTATTCAAGTCTTAGAGGCCGGATAATTGCAAATTGGGATAATTGCAATACATTCAGTCAGCGTAGTAGATATGCAGTACATTGAGCGTTCGGATAATAGCAGTACGTTCAGCGTATCGGATATTCAGAGAATCTTTATCGCAAGTCCCACTCACTTCTTCGAAATAAGGTCGGCGATGAATTCATCCCACTCCCCTTCTTTCACGTCGATCAGATATTGCGGTGTTGAACGTTTGACCTTCGATTCCATGTCCCACTCCTCGGGGCCCGATTCGGCCTGCGATTCCATGTCCCAATCCATGTGATGCGAGGAAAGGGGCTCGTTAGGCAAGGCTTCAAAATCTGAGAGTGTCGCGGCGCGCGGGGGCTGGGGCTCAGGCGAGGCCTCAGGTTCGGAGTCAGAATCAGATGTCGCGGATGACACGGACGTCGCGGCGCGCGGGGATGTTGCGGCGCGCGGGGGCTGGGGCTCAGACGGGGCCTCAGATTCGGAGTCAGAATCAGAATCAGATGTCGCGGATGTCACGGATGTCGCAGCGCGCAGGGATGTGTCAGATTCGGAATCAGATGTCGCGGATGTTACAGCCGTCGCGGCGTGCGGGGGCTGGGGCGCAGACGAGGAGTCAGAATCAGATGTCGAGGATGTCGCGGCGCGCGGGGACTCGGGCGCATCAGATTGGGAGTCAACATCAACATCAGATGTCGCGGCGCGCGGAGACGAGGTCTCAGATTCGGACTCAAAGATCGGGCGCTCGAGCCCGTAGTTCGAATCCGATGTTTCGGTGCGGGGGCGCATCCAGACCCTCTCGTGAGAGTTACGCGTCACGCAATTAACGTGGGTTTTGAGGCATTGTTCGTAGTGGTCATACAGCCCGTCCTCCACGGACCCATGTGTGTAAATTTCAGTGTCTGGTAGAAGAGCCTCATTCCTCTGTTGGCTGAAAGAGTCCCACCGGTGAGTAAAAATTAAATTACCAGTCGAATAAAAATGGAAGAGATCTGCGAGATCTGCGAAAGTCGATGTAGCGATGTCGACTTACTGGTTGACATACATCCCGTCCAGCTTGGAACCTTTCAAAACCCAGCAAGCACCGTGCTGACCGTTCACCTCTCGGCTTCACGACGCGGGTGCAATGACCTTCACGGGGCACGGGTCCCACCCGATTGTGAGTAGCGTTCGCGGAAATTTGTACTTCAGGTGGTGGATTACGATGCCGGGTAGCTGGACGTTTTCCATGCTGGATGAGGGAGGGAGGAGACGAGGGAAGAAGGAGAAAAGGGAGGAGGAAGACGAGAAAAGTTGAAGTGCTGCGCCTGCTGCGGGAGGTGACGTCACTGGTTTGGTCACCGAGATCGATAGATAAGATTGTGAGCGCAACTTCGATTCTCCACGAACAGAATACATAAATAATACCTTTGCAACATTTGGGGCAGGGGCCAAAGCACGAGAAGACAAGAGGTGCAAAAAAATTGTTCACTTTATTTTTCTATGAATCTGATACATTCAGTCAACGCAGTAGATATTCAAGCAGTCCATTGAGCTTTCGAACAATAGCGGTACGTTCGGCGTAGCGGATGATTTTTTGCAGCATATGTACACTCACTTCTTCGAAACAAGATGATAGCAGTACGTTCGGCATAGCGGATATTTTTTTTGCAACATATCAGCACTCACTTCTTCGAAACCAGGCCGGCAACGAACTCATCCCACTCCCCTTCTTTCACGGCGATTAGATACTGCGGTGTTGAACGTTTGACGGGCGCTGTCTCCTCCATGTCCCACTCCTCCGGTTCGGCCTTCGAATCCATGTCCCAATCCGTGTGATGGGAGGAAAGGGGCTCGTCAGGCGTCGCGGCGCGCGAGGGCTGGGCCACAGCGGGGAATTCAGGTTCGGAGTCAGAAGAGGATGTCGAGGATGCTACGGACGTCGCGGCGCGCTGGGCCACAGCGGGGAATTCAGGTTCAGAGTCAGAAGAGGATGTCGAGGATGCTACGGACGTCGCGGCGCGCGGGGACTGGCGCTTAGGTTCGGAGTCAGAGGAGGATGTCGAGGATGCTACGGACGTCGCAGCGCGCGGGGGAGGGTTAATTAAAGCCGAAAGTGCCAAAAGCTCGGCGTCAGAAGAGGATGGCGAGGATTTTACGGATGGTACGTCAGAATCAGATTCAACTGAGGCATCTACTTCAAGGTCAGACTCAGACTCAGACTCAGATTCGGACTCAAAGTCCGGGACCTCGAGCCCATAGTTGGAGTCCGACGTTTCGGTGCGGGGGCGTAACCACACCTTCTCGTGAGAGTTACGAGTCACGCAGTGAGCGTGAGTTTGGAGGCATTCCATATAGTGCGTATAGAGGGCGTCCTCCACGCACCAAAATTCGCGAATTTTAGTGTTGGGCAGGAGAGCCTCATTCCTCTGTAAGCTGGAATAGGCCCACCGGTAAGTTGAATTATACTTCGATTGCACAAGGCAGAAAAAAAAAATGCGAGCTTCGATAGACTTACCGACTCACATACATGCCGTCTAGCTTGGAATCTTTCAAAATCCAGCAGGTACCATGCTCCCCGTTCTCCTCTCGGCTCCACGACGGGGGTGCAATCGTCTTCACGGGGCACGGGTCCCACCCGAAGTGGAGCTGCGTTCGGAACCATTTGCGCTTCAGGTTGTGGATTACGATGGCGGGTAGGTGCACGTCTTCGACGTCTTCCATCATGGATGAGGGAGAGAGGAGAAGATGGAGGAGGAAGACCAGAGTTGAAGAAGAGGGAGGAGGAAGACGAGAGTTGAAACGTTGAAGTGCTGCGCGTGCTGCGGATCAATTCGGTGACTGATATCGTCACGTCACCTTCGCAGCTCATCTTCTGCCTCCATGCCTCAAGTCACCTTGGAGCAGCTTGCCCGACACTCTCATTTCTTCATCGCCGGGATGGAAGCTCCCCCGGTCCCGGTCCCTGACGCCGGTTTTCATACTCAGCACCCGAATTTCTTGTTGAAACCCAACTTTGATCCGACCAAACGAACCGTCGACTGGTACCCGTGTGCTGCGAGGGTGTTTGCACCCGTGGAGTGGAAGCGACAGGAGCACGAGAATGAGACGGTATGGACCTTGAAAGGTGCCAAACCTGAGCGGGACGGGATCTACGTCAATAGGTAACTCGCCATCTTCACATGCTCGAATTTCTGTTCTCAACGGTGGGCCAGCCAACAGAGGGATGAGGCTCGGCTTCCCAACACCAAGGTTACCGCCCACGAAGATTTAGCCGGCGCCCTCTTCGCCCATTGGGTTTACTGCCAAGTCACGCACGAGCATTGTTTACAAGCAAACATGCTTCGTCGTTCGGAAGCCGAAGATCAGCCCGAGCACGCGACAGTCGCGACTTTTGACGATGAAGTGGAACACATGGGAATGGGGTGGCGCGCCGACGCGTTTTTCGCAAATAAAGGTACCATGGACAGCCTCGTCTCTGCCCCGTCGCGCGCCGAATTCGAAGCGCACCCCGACGCCGACTACTACTAGGGGAATATCGTCTCGTTTAAAGTTGTACTCCATGTTCTAGCTTTTGTTTTTACACGCATTGATTACTTTCCGCATGCCTTTCATCCACCCAAGCTAAGCGCTACGCGATGCCCTGCCTCCTGGCGTAATTGTGAATGGAGTTTTTCACGCGCTGATACAAAAGCATTCGGTACTTCCTCAATCTTTGAAACTTGGATTTGGCAACTAACCCGCAGTGTTTCGCGTGCCTTCTGTTCCAGCAGAGCGTGGTCCTCCTCGGTGTGGGGGGTTAATTCGATTTCCACCGGCCAACGCTCAAACCACGCTTCGGCGAGTTGGTTCCAAAATCGGTGCAATGAGCCATCCTCTCGCGCGGCTGCGTACAAGCCCAACTGTGCCAACAGAAAGTCTTGCTGCGCTGCGGTGGTCCAACGATAAGGAACCATGACTGCGAGAAACAAGAAAGAGGGTCGCAAATCACTATGACTAATGCTCGGTCCGGATCCGCCAACGCCACATCGCGATCCCTCTTCTATTTGAGTATTGATTTCCGTGTACCCAGATTTATTTAAGTGTTAGAGGCCGGTTTTATTTGGATCATCCTCTAGTGAGGTTTGTTGGAATGACAGACAGTATACCATGGACTAGTGATTGCGATACTGAATAGTATACATTCTGCAGCCTCGTATTTATTCTTCCAAGAAATGCTAAGAAATGTTTCGCACCGCGACTCCTTCACTTCAGGTTCAAAATGCCGCCGATGAACTGATCCCACTCGTCCTCCTTGATATCTTTCAGGTACTGGGGCGTCTCGCGTTTGATTTCAAGCTCGTCGGTGTCCGACGGGGACTCCACGGGCGACTCGGTGTCGGATCCGCCGTCAGTTGCGCGGAGCATGGTGAAGAACGAGGAGGCGCGGGATTCCATTTCCACATATACGGTGTCTTCTTCGTCAAAATTGTCATCCTCCGACTTCAGTTCGAGATTGAGTTCTGTTTCGGCGCGGCGAATCTCACATTTGAGAATGTTCAACTGCAAACACTCGGCATGCGAGGCTTGGCAGCGCGCGATATGATGGAAGAGGGCGTCGGACAAGTTCGCATGTTGGTAAATCAAGACGCGGGGGAATTCGATGATAGCAATATCTTTCTGTTGGCTGAAATTGCCCTCACATAAGTAAATGGTAGGACTAAGTAATCTGAGGAATAAATGTCAAGAAATAAAAGGGAAATGCAACGCGCATCCCAAACGCAACCGTGTTCCATGTTCCAGCGACGAGGATTAGACTCAAATTGAACTTACCGATCGACATACACACCATCGCGCCTGCAGCCTTGCAAAGTCCAAACAGGATCATCCTTGTGTTCATTGCGCTTCCATGACATCGGCGCAAAGACTCGAGCGGCACACGGGTCCCATCCGGTGGTCGGTTGAGTTTTGTCGACTTTGGGTTTCATGAAGAAGTGAGGATGCTGGGTGTCAAACGCTTCACGGCATCGGTCTGCAACCTCCGCCGCGTGCATAATGTCCCTGTCACTCATTTTGCTCTGGAGGGGCATGGTGGAGAGAGACAAGAAGTCAGTGCTGCGTAGGGTGACGTGACTGCTGCGCCTCGGTCACAATCAAAGATAAGATAAGATAACGATAGTTTACTTTTGTGTGTGCGCTTTCTTTTGTTTTGACTAACTGGCATTCACTTTTGTACAAAGTACTTACCTACGAATCTACGATACGCCAGACCAGAGAGGGGCAAAGGTTGTGAGAATGAGGATTGCGATTGATGACGATCAACTGTCAATCTCATCTTGATCACTGCCGCCATGCAGGCCTCTAACAAGAGGGGTTTTATACATAAAGGTTCAGCAGCCTGTGGCAGCGCGTCGTCGGCCAGGATTTCCCACTCCCAGCAATGCCGCCGAAACGCAAGGCCTACAGTATGCAGTCCACCGTGGCCTCGGACAGCGACAGCGAGTCCGACAGTGAAGACGAAACGACCATTCCTCGAAGCAGACAGGAGGGGCTTTTTCATCGCGAGATGAGGACGGATGCGACTGGGTACACACATATCTCGACCACCAGGCTGGCAGTGCCTGCGTCTCCGACTAAGAAACACCCACCCGCGCGCGACATGCTTTACTCTGACGCCGAGGTGCCCATTTCTGACTGGGGTTCCAATGACGCGCCCTTGGATACGCCGTTCCCCTACGCGCAAGAAGACTCCTTCGCCTTTGATGAGGGCCACCCGGTGGATTCGGAGCCGCGAGACTTGCGTGATTCGGTGAGTGCTCATGAATATGCGACAACTGAGTAAGTGACGGTAAAAACAGGACCGGCCTCTCATGCAGTGGGCTAAGTTTCACCGCGATACGTATCTTGACGAGAGCATCCGTCTGGAAGGGCGTGGTGACCATCGTCATCAGACGCGGTGCGCCAACTGCACTGTCGCGACGTTGGTGGAGGTCGTCTATCGCTGCAAGGACTGCTTCACAGACGCCTTGTTTTGTAAACCTTGCATTGTGCTTATGCACAAGGATAATCCATTCCATTGTCCAGAGGTACATACCATCTCATGGTCCATGGTCTTGACGACGGTGGCTGACATGCGGACCCAGATGTGGGACGGGGAGTGCTTCGTCGAGGTGACCATGAAGTCGTTGGGCCTTCGAATCCAGCTTGGGCACGGGCGGAACGGAACGTGCACGGGAACGCTCGCGAAGAGAGCGAAAGCGGCCGAGGCTAAGGCGAGGGCTGCAAAGGTAGCGGCGGAGGAAGGGGCGGAGGGCACAAGCGGCAACGGCGACAAAGAAAAGCGCGACGATTTCTGTGTCGTCGACTCCAACGGCATCTTCGAGGTCGGGCTTGACTTCTGTAGCTGCGGGCTGGCGGAGAGCCATGACATCCAGCTGCTGCGCGCGCACCTCTTTCCGGCGACGTCCACAAACCCCGCAACAGCAGCGACATTCGGCGTCTTGCGGCAATTCCACATGATGTCGCTGGAAGCCAAATGCTCTGCCCACCATTTCTATAACAGCCTCGCGCGCAAGACGAATAACAACGGTGTTTTCCAGCCTCGGGTGAGTGGTCTAACCTTCCGTTTTTGAATCGAGGCTCATGGGGGGATTAGAATCGATATAATGAATTCCGTCGGATGACGAGGGAGTGGCGGAACCTCCAGATGTTCAAGCGGGCGGCGTGCGGGCATTCTGTAAACGGGATCAAGGGAACCCTACCCGGAGCGTGTGCGCTGCTCTGCCCAGCATGCCCGCAGCCGGGCAAGAATCTGCCGAAGGACGGGTCGTGGAAGAAGGTTCCGCGGGAGCGGCGCTTCCTGTACGCGCTGTTCCTCGCCATTGACGCGAATTTCCGCATGAAGAGGAAACACGTCTCGAGCGAGGCCGACGATCCGTCGCTGGGGAACGGGGTTGCGTTCTTCTCCGACGTTAACGAATATATGGCGCATGTCAACAAGCACTGGGACCTCGAACAAGAGGTACGCCTGGTTTTCCTTCCTTCGACCTGCCGCTGAGCCCTGGTGCAGAAGAGCACGTGTGTGGCGCATGACGCTGTCAACGAGCCCGACCGCGAGGCGTACGGCACTGCGTCGTCTGGGATCGGGACGGTAGACTGCGCCCGGCATAACATGAAGCGGCCAAACGGGGTCGGCGACTTACAGAAGGGGGAGAGGTACGTTTCAGGTTTTTTTTCCACACGAGAACGGGAGCTAATGGTGGGATGGTAGATATATTAACATGGATTACATGTTATGGGCGAGTCTCCAGAATTACGATGAGCTCGTGGAGCTCTTCGTCTCCTACGATATTGTATGCCAGTGGCACAAGAACATCTGGGTACGGCTCGCCCAATACAGTCCCAAGCTGAAGCAGCGGGGGCTCAAGCGCGGCTACGTGTGGCTGATTCCTAAATTCCACCTTCCGGCGCACATCGAGGCCTGCAACATCTTGTACTCCTTCAACCTGACGCCATTCGTGGGCCAAACCGACGGCGAGGCGCCGGAGCGGGGCTGGGCAAACGCCAACCCGCTGGCGAGCAGCACGAAGGAGATGGGACCCGGGGCACGCCGCGACGCTCTTGACGACCATTTCAATGATTGGAACCACAAGAAGATCGTCGGCATGGGAGACTAGCTGTTAGAGAAGGCGAAACGGGCGGTGGAGAAGATGTCGACGCATCGCCTCGAGCTGCTCGAGGCCGAAGATGGGCTCCCCGCGCTCGTGGTCGAGACTTGGACGAAGGAGATGGAGCTGTGGGAGTTGGACTCCAAAAACCCGAACCCCTTCAAAATCAACGAGAAGCCTGAGGGCGTGCACGCGATTCAGGGGCGACTGGCCGCCGAGGCGTCTACGGCGAAGGCGGGGGACGCGCTCGACGATGTCAGAGGCGACCTCCACGCGAGCGAGATGATCAACCAGGGCCTCAACTTGGAGGAGCAGCAGCGCGAGCTCGCGTTCGATGCTGGGGCTCTGAAGACGCACGCAACCGATCGCCAGAAGACAGCGATGACCGAGCGCTCCAACAAGCTCGGAAGGAAGCTTCACGAATGGCTCAAGACCCGCGAGTCTTTCACGCCGATCGTGGGGACCCTGCGCGCGGAGGAGGAGCAGGCTCGGGAGCGAGCTGCGCGAGTACAGCCCACGCCAGGAGTGCCCGTCCACGCTGTGAAGCTCTGGCTCCCTTCGAGGCTGGCGACGAGGCCGGGCGTGGAGGTCAAAGAGAGCCATGCTCGATACGAGTTCGAGCTGCGCGTGGGCCAGGCGCACGAGGCGCTGGAGACGCTGCGGCAGCTGCTCCTCGTTCGGACCCAGAAGTACAAGTACAAGGACACAAACACGCGCGGTGTCGGCGCCAACACCCGTGCCAACACTGCGATCAAGCGCATCGACGAGCGCATCCGCAGAACCGCGGCTCAGTATCGTGCCGCCCGCCAGGCACTCGTTCATCTCGGGCCCAAGCTAGGAGAGACGGAGTGGAAGAAGAAGCTGCGGATACTGACGCCGGATGATGTGCGGGGTAGACCTCGCGCCACCTTCAGCGATCCAGACCACAAGAGCCGCAAGAAGAGGAGGAAGACAGCCACCGCCGAGGAGGCGGCACACGAAGCGCAAAAGAGGAACGATGAAGTACGGCCCGCCTCGTGGATATGGCTCCAGCTGTCCGAGGGGCAGGAGGGCGATGATGAGACAGCGATGACGGAGGCTTTGCGCATCGAATGGGCGAAGACTCGAGCGAGGGCTTGGCGTTGGACGGAAGAGGTGGATCTGGTGGAGGAGGAGATGCGCCGGGTGCTTGAGTTCCTGGCTTGGAAGTCCCTGTGGTGGCTGGAGCAGATCGACCAGCGCCCGGACGTCGTGGCGGACGAGATCCTACGGGAGGGTTTCACGGCGTACGCGCGCCGGCAATCGCGAATGCAGACGGAGCTGCGCTCGCGCTTCGTGGAGAGCTGGAAGGACGTTCCTCGTTACATCAAGCTGGGGCGGGACATGCTGGACACGATACCGGAGGAGGAGGGGGAGGAGGTTGTGCAGGCGGACGGCGTACGCGATGAGGATGTGGCAGACGCCGACGGTGCCGTCCCGGAGGAAGCGACGGATTTGCAGACTGTCGCGTCGTTCGTGGAAGATTCTCTTGCTTGAGAGCTCCGCAACAGACTTTCCTTACGGTCTCATACATCCTCTTAGTTTGCAAGACGTTCGATGCCACTAGTGTAATTCCACATATTTTTGTGTGCATTTAAATCAAGAAATGGGAAAAAATCGTGCTCATCGTGGGACGCGATGAGGAGAAGCCTCTGGCCACCGTCGGCCCAATTGGGACATGATGTGTCAGCAGCCAGAAACGGAAGAAGTCGTGCTCATCGTGATGGACGATGACGAGAGGCCTCTGGTCGTCGTCTCCCAATTGGGATATGATGTGTCAGCAGCTGATGAGTTGTCCGAAATTGCAACAAGGCTCGACGTCGTGGGTCACAGCGAGCTCGCTGCGTGCTCGCCGTCTACTGTGCCCCGGCGTCGCCAGTGTCACACGTGAGTCCCTCTACCATATATATAAAGTGGCACCTCTAATTGGAGGGCTTTATACATAATAGTTATACCTCTAATGAGAGGGGTTTATACATAAACGCCCCAGCCTGTGGTGTTCCATTTCGTGGTACCTCCTGCATCTTCACCGCAGTGATTAAGCGTCGCGGGACGTGCGCTGGCGACTAACGTATGTTTGTAAGTTTCCCCATATTAAACTGCCCGCTCATTCGTTCATTTCCATCCTTTCACAGGCGCAGAGCGACCTGGTAGGCCTGCGTGGATCAAGCTACATCGTTTTCTCTGCTATTCCATGTAACTCGGGTTCAAATCCGTTCGAAGGCGTGGACAAGGATTATGGCGGTCCTTTGTGAGTACTAGTGTTCGCTGTTGCCTTTTGTTCGTTCGTGGGGCGCCTATACTTACGTGCTTATATCTCAAAATGGTGCCCATTGAGATATATGGTAATCCGTTCCTGTATATATTGAACTCGTCATGAATTTTTCCCGCTCAAGGGGAACGGCAGACCTGCGGCGGGGTACGCCAAGACAAGTACTTATAAGTGAGGCAGCGAGCAGTGAAGGCTTCAACCTCCCGCGTTCCAGCTGACGATGCTGAATCTCGAGTCAATCCTTTCTCCAAGAGATGGAGCGAGCAAGATGGGGTCAAAAGAACTCGTTCTTCTGCAATGCCTCTGCGGGAATCGAACCTCGGTTACCTCGCCTGCTCAGCATTCAAACAACACATGAGACACAGGTTTGGCCTGGAGACTATGCCCGTCGCTCTGACAAATACCGTAGTATTTCGTTCAAGTCGAACCTATGTGTGACGCGTGACTTCTTTTACCAATTCGAGCTTTCGATAGACGGCTGAAAGGTGCGTGACAGCGAGAAAAATTTCGATAATTGGTACAATTCACGCTGCTTCAGTCGGAATTACCCCTGGCACATTCCTTGAATATCCGGGGTATGCTATCACACCTTCGGGATTTTTTTCTTTTTCTTTTCTCTTCAACGGTTTATCACCGGAAAATGGGCCAAAAATGGGACTTTAGGATTCTTGGGCCGTTCCTGGATGAAGATAGGCCAGATTTCATGTTTGTTATGCCTGCGAAGACTCACAAATATGTGTATGAATTTACTCGCATTTTAACGCAATTTTCCGAACCGCTGGACCAATTCGATGATGGCCTGGGTGACGCGTGACATGCACCAAATTTCGATATCGATAGGGGGGTGCGTGACGCGTGACTATCGATTTGATCGAAATACTACGGTAGCGCTGAGCTGTACTTTGATTGTTCTCACCGCCAAGGAAAATTGCGTCGCCTCGCCAGTCATGCCTGCACTGGGAGTCTGGGACTCGATCCCATATCGTCTCAGATGCGCGGGTGTAACGAGGATGCAGGTGTATATGGTTTGCCTCAAAGGCGTGAAAGCAGCCACCAACATCGTCATCCTCCCCATGCGTGCTCGGACGCGGCAATAGTATCTGAACGCTACCATCTGGCTTCAAGGGACACATGTTATAGAGCTGCGGACAGAAATCAGTGATCACCATTTCTCAACATTAGGGTCGTTCACAGTTCACTTTTTTCGCCCTTTTTTGTATTCCTTCGGTTTTCTCCCGGATTTTTTTCCCCTTTTCAATTCTGTGATGTAAAAAGGGTATAAAAGGGAAAACACCATCTTCATAGCTGAGGAATTGCCCAAATACCAGAAAAAAAGGAGTGGAAAAAGGGCAGGAAAAAGTGAACTGTGAAACCCCCCGACAGAACTCCCTTTTTGCTTCCTCTTTCCTCTCCTTTTCCGATGATTCATGCATTGCATGCTTCTGGAGTATAGTAGGGTCTTGCATGACCCTATACCAACCTCCAAGTTCACCTGTTGCTGATAAGGAACTCCAATGACCGACAGGTGTCCAGTTTGCTTGAAACAGCAAAAAGGGAGTGGAAAAGGGAACCAAAAAGGGCAGGAAAAAGGGAACCGTGAACGACCCTATTAGTGCGTTCCAAAAGGCCCACCTCCTTCAAAAAAAAACTGTTGCCGTCCTTTGGACGTCTGTGGTGGGATTTGAACCCACACCTCTTGCCTATCAGCTCTCGAGGCAAACATGAGGAGGAAGTGATCTACTTTGATCTACACAGGTTTTGAATCTACAGTGGCGATCTCCAGGTTGAGTGTACATACCCATCGGGAAGGGCTCAATTGTTCGCTCCCGCGGAACAACGTCTCTTCAACTCATTGTGCCGATGGACGGCGGAGCCACGACACCATTTATCCGAATCTTGAGCGAAGTTCATTGAAATCATTGGCCTGAAATCAACGGACCATGTGATCGCGTTTGACGCTCTTCCAGAAGCCTCTCACTGGCATTTCAATCTTCGTCCAGGCTGCGTTGATCTATGTAATTTCCTAGGGCCGCGCGGCTCCAGTGGGCTTTCTGCAAGAACATCCGATACTCGGTGCATTGGTTGTGAGTTCGGAACCTGGTCACACCAAGCCAAAGTTTAACGTCATAAGAACCAGGCCTGCAGCGGACGGTTCGCATCTGCATTACATTTGACATTGAGTGACACCGTTTGGCGGGACCGCTCGTTCGACTCGAGCTCAGGCCATATGTCCCCGAGGGTCATTTTTTTTTGTTCCGATTGTTGCTTTACTTACTGCTTGCCGAGGGGATTGGCAATGCAAGTCCAACCATCGAGCAACGGACTTCCACAGGGGAAGAACGAAGCTTGTAGCGGACGATCCGCGACCGCAACTGAGATTGAGACCGGTTGCACTTTCTGCGATGCTCCAGAAATGACTTTTGCCCTCGCCACGATGCTTGATTTTGCTGCATTGAGCGGAGCTCACGATCCATTACCTGTCAGATCTGCTCGTTCGGCAAGCGCTCAGCGGGAAATTCGTTGGAAGGGGAACGATGTCCGCTGTTGTGTCAGTTGGTACCGGATTACCGACCAGAAAAAAATCATGAAGCGACCAACAGTTATTCCTGCGGCGGGAATCGAACCCACATCTCTTCCGCGTAATCCAGGATGCAACCCTACACATAGCGAGGAAGTGATCTGGCTTGATCTACACAGGTGGTAACTCCCGTACTTGGGAGTTCCTCGGTGTACGTGTGAGTATCAAACCGGACAGCGGTATGTGTTGAGATACGAAGGTCTAGCGCAGCAACCCGGTCAGTAGGAGCGTTGTGACGACTGTTGACGGCTCTCATAGACTCATGTAACCAAGAGCGAACGGGGTGGGAAGAGCAGAAACCCAGAAAAGGATGCCATAGCAGCCAACGAACAATGGGGGAGTCGTATACCAAAGAATTGGGATGGGTTCCGCGTTGCGTCTGGAGGAATATTCGAATGTGCGGGGTGCACCCATTTTGTTCAACTTAGGCGCGAGGGCGGGCAAAAATTCCCAAGCAATCCGGTTATGCCTTCAATGGGATTTAGGGCCTTGTATATTAATCCGGTTTGCAAACCGGTTTGTAAACCGGTGTTTGTAAACCGGTTTTTAAATGTTCGGCTCAAATGGCCAGTTTTTAAATCGTGGGAGTGTCCTGACAGTCGATTTTGACTGGTTTCCCTGAACTCTCTGCCCACTTTCTACTGCTTATTTGGCTGATTTTGCCTGGTCATTACATCCAGAGGTGTGCCGTTGATTTCCAGGCCAACTGTGCAACACAAATGTGTACAACATATGCATTCAAGTGTTGCAAATCACATGAGGAGGAGGGTTTGCATCTTCAAAACCCGCCATGTGATGTTGGCTTGCTAGGCCCACATGCGATGTTCGTCCAAGATACCTGCAGAGCCCAAAAGATGCCCTCCTGGACGCCGCAGATTCTTTTCCAGTGTGGGTTTGTAAACCCGTTTATAAACGCCCGGTTTAAAATACCGGTTTGTAAACCGGTTTTTAACTCGCCAGGAATTATATACAAGGCCCTAACATTGGGATTCGAACCTGTTGAAGATTCGGGTAAGATTCGGTTAGCAGTAAGAGTGTGAGTACGAGAACCTCTATATAATCCGCGTAAATTCACCTTAAACAATCTGTCTAGGAGAGCGAGTCTTCCGAGACGAGCCAGGAATATCAACCAGCTGCTGATTGCTTCTAGTCCAAGAAGTAAGCGCGCGGCTTTACAACTAAGTAACTAGCTTGATGGGGACCGAAGAGAGCGCGGGGCTTCCACTTAAGTTCACACAAGATTTTAAGGGGAAATCTAGGTAGATTGTAGGAGGTAAGAGTAAGATGCCGTTACAGGAGGGAACGGCTCCCTTTTATACTACTCTACCTAATTGTGAGTCAGATAGAAAGATGGAGAAGCTTAAAGAATCTCATGGAATGAACTGAGTCAACGACGCTCCTCAGTTCGGGTGCGTGAAGACTTAGTCCGGTCCGATAGACACCGGTATCCATGACAGAACCCATATCTCTTACTTACATCGAATTTGAGCGCAGTCGATCGTGTTCAATTCATGGGGAGGAAGCGATCTATCTTGATCTACGAAGGCTCGGGATAACTTGTAAGGGAGGATGCAATAATGTGGGGTCTCTGTTGTCGAGAGTGCACCTGTCAATGGTGAAATGACTTGGAAATAGTCAGAGTTTGGCCCAGAGTTTTGGCGGATTCTTTCATTCTTCCACAGCACAAGTACGGAACTCAAAGTTCTACCCCAGGAATGGGTACCCGGGTCCACCTAGCTTATTTGAAAAAAAAAAAATGGGAACTCTTCGCATCATGCCTTTCCTCGGAATCGAACCCTGCCAGATCAGCCGCTCGACAAGAGGCGCACGTTTGCTTGGGTCCAGCAAGGCTTGAAAAGATACGGTCTGCTTGACCAGTATTGATATCCGGATAAGGGAAGTGTTTGGCCGCAGACTAACATTATCACCGGGTGGGGCCGAAGTCCTTTTTCATCCGTAATGAATTTCTGTAGCCGCAGACGAGGGACACACTCGCGTGAGATATACGGTTTGATGCAGTCTATGACTCTATGGGTCCATGTGCCGGACAGTGGAGGCGGAGTTTCCTGCGCTGTACTCGTGGCCACGGTCTACGCCTGCAAATAGTATCAGCCACAAGTGCTGGTCAATGGCATCCATTTTACCGCCACACTCCGAATCCCGGGCTGAAAAAAAGTACCCCTCGGATGCCTCGAAGTGCCCGTGGTGGGACGCGAACCCACATCTCTTCCCATAGGAATTGGCGATTACACGAATGACCACAATTCTAGCTTGATCCACACAGGCTGCGACTTCAAGCCGACGAGCTCACTGGGTACAGACAATTACACGATGACCCCGGGCCGGAAGGCAGCATCGCGGCTTTCAAGTTTCAAGTTGCACGTCCAGACTCCATTGCAAATATTTGAGGCAGTACGTACCGGGAGCGGTGCAGCTGTCGGTCAGTAGACGAGAGGCACAGTTTCTCCATGCCATCAGAGGCACGCCACCTTTCCTCCCAATTTTGCGCGCAGTTCATGCGTCCACAACGGAATAAAAAAGGCATGTGATCGCGTTTGATGATCATTCGTCACCCGCAAGCACGAGCAAACACCGTTTTCATTCTTCCTTTTCTCCGTTGACCTGGATCCTCGCCGCCTGGCTCCCCACTCGTCTCTGTCTCGCTGGCTCATATCAGACTTGCGCGACCACCAGTTGACAATTCCGCGCCTTCCAGCTCCCATCGCGATCTCGCAATCTCACACCCACGCCCCGCAAAGCCTACAAGAGAGAGCTCAAGAAGAAAAATGTGGAGGGTGCCGATAACGCAAGTGCGGTCAAGTTGAGTAGTGGAGGAGCGCTGGGACGGTGCGATTCACGGACGAGTTGTGGGGGACACGCGCCAGCTGTGACGGCGCGCAGGTGCGCATCGCGTCTCTCCTCCTCATATTTTGTCTTCTGTGTCGCTACTGGCTTGGGGCGAAAAGTGTCTCTCTTTCGGTGCGTCTCAGTGGTGATTCTCCCTGTTGACACTTTGATTCGTCCCCTATACGGAATAACAGCATTCTCCACTCGCACTCCTCTCCTCGCTCCAAATCCGCGGGTAACCGGGTGTGCGCCCGCACTACACTAGAGTCGACACTCAACGGCCGTGTGAAGGTAGCCTTGGTGCGCATGTTTTCTGCCTTCTTTCATTCACCGAGACGATAGGAGGGCGTGCTGACTCAACAGCAGCGTACTCCGGCGCACGGTGCCAGACCCGGGCTTCGTTCACATGGGTCCTCCAGTCTCTCTCTTCGTCGTGTTCCGTCCGCTGGATGTATCTTGCGCTGTACGCTGGACCTTGCCCCCAGCCACGCTCTACCTGTTTCGGATCGCATCTGCGCTTCAATGCCACTGGATCGCCGGCCCGACTGCCCAATTCGATGCTCGCATCCGTCCCCCGGTTCTAACAAGTTATGTTCTCCGAATCTCGCTCTCCGGCCTGTACAAATCTGCCGGCGTCTAATTTCATCTGCCCAGCGCTACGATCTCCTGCGCTGCCGCTGGACCCTTCTTCATGCTATACTCTTCATATCCTGCAGCTTCGCCACGCTCGGGCCTGCCCAACGGCAAGCACTTATAATGGACGCAGCGCCCCTTGCGCTCCCTTTCTTCTCTGTAAATATAAATAAATGATATTCACTCTTTTTTGCCGCTGTGCGCAATCAGTTAGTCCTTCCTATGTTTCGCAATCCATGGTAAGTAACCTCGCGCGCGCGCTTCACAGACGGTCCGTAGCGGAGGGTCCGCACCTGCAACAATTCAGAGCTAATTCGGAAACCGCTGGAATTTCTGCGGGGCTGCTCGTTCGAATCGAGCTCGGGCCATGTGGATCCCCCAAATCTTTTTTTACCCATTCTGCTGGCTAATCCTGATTTGGCCTAGATTGCTGGACGGATCTCGCAAAATAAGGCGCTCTGGGACGGTCCGCGCCTGCACCGGATAAAATTCTGAGATAGACCCTCTGCAGAGAGCTTGTTCGACTCAAGTTCGGGCCATGCTGTCCACGCCCCATTTTTCTCCACCAAGCTCTACGCTCGGTTCAACCTTCGCATGCATTGATACTAACCCCCCTTTTCCTCACACAGGCAACGGCCCGCAGCGGAGGTCCGCACCTGCAACACATTGCGCGTGGCTGCGTATTGTGCGGAGTTGCTCGTTCGAATCGAGCGCGAGCCATGCACCCTCAGATTCTTTTTCGTCCTTGGCCTTCTGTTTGTTTTTCGCATCCACTCTGTGGTACGCACCTGCACATGCACTGCGGTTGTTGAGCGTCTCGGGGGGAATATGGTGCGCAGGTGGCACGCAACGTACGTTTGTAATTTCCCCCCGTGTCGAACTACCCGCTCATTCATTCATTGCCATCCTATCACAGGCGCAGAACGACCTGGTGGCCTCCGCGGATCAAGTTTCTCTCCATATCCAACTCTCAGAAAAGATATGGGTTCAAATCTCATCGAAGACGTACAAATGGTCCCTTGTTGGTGTTCGCTGTCGTCTATTCCTCGTGGATGATTATACGTACTGATATCCGTTCTCAAGAAGAGCTGCTCCTGGATCGCTGAGATATACAGTAGTTCGTCCGTCCCTGCGACCCAGGCATTCGGGTTTGCTATGTATCAAACTCGTTATTCTCTAGGACAAAGTGCACCGCAGACCTGCGGCGAGGTGCACCACAAGTACGTGAGGTGAAAGTGAAGGCTTCAACTCCCCGCGTTCCAGTTTAGCCTGCACAATCTCGCAGAAAACCACGCTGCTCCACCCAGAAAACAAAATGATACTTTATTTAAAAAAGGCAATATCCATGCTTATATGTGCGCCTCTGCGGGAGTCGAACCTCGCCTGATCGACATCCAGCCGAGACGCGAGCTCAGCTTGGTTAAGCAAGAATGGGCCATGCACGGTATACTAAGAAAGTACCGTTTTTTGGACATCTTTTTGTCTGATTGGTGTCTCAGACTATCAGCCGCCCAATGTTCATCCCGCTCGTAGATCCTTTTTTCTGGATGATGAGTTTTCTACTCGTGGATTACGGGCGCCAGGACCTTGACGCACTTTGAATTTTGGACTAACATTCTGACGCACAGAAACTGGAGGGCCGCACATACTGTGATGACATCCGGGCCTATTTCTAGGAGCTCCTCGTTGTACTTGAGGTCCACAGTCTGTACTTTCCCTCCGCGTCGTGGTCTTGGTCAATGGATCGGGCACGGGTATTTTGCCGCTGTGCCTATGTAAGTGCCGCAGACTGCCGCAGCAACAAGCAGCACTGCCACAAGACTGCCGCAGCACTGTCACACTGCCGCAGCGTCACAAACCTACTGCCGCGTTGCAATTTACGCATCTCTAAACCATTTCTTGGGTATCCCAACTCCGCCTCCAACATGTCTACGGTTCAACACATCGTTTGGTGTATAAAAATACAAATCCCGATTTTTTCCATCTCCAGGAGGAGGAGGAGGAGGAGGTGTATTAACCGCGGTGGTCCCTATAAGGAATGTACGGCTGCTGTACCGACATACATCAAGCCCAAAATGTATGCTACAGCCATTCTGCCGCCCGAACAATACGACAGAACCAACATAGAGATCTTCTCACGAACCGGACCGTCGCAGATGGGACTTGGATACAGGGAGACCATACCCGTGGAGGATGTACTAATTTGATTGTCAACCCCCAAGCAGGTGTCACTGTCTTTGGTATGATAACAGCTGACTGGAGCTGACATGTATCAGGTCAGACCGAGTGCGTAGGTCAGACTTTCTGACTGCAGCGTTATTTGCACGTCTAGCTGTGGACTTTGTGAACATAGAATTTGATAGAGATTGTGGCTCGGTAGACTCAGGCTTATGCCGACACGTTTGTGTTGCCTGCCACTGACGAGCTCGAGGTTTCGTGGATTTCTCATCTGGCGCGGTACCCTCGTCGCAAAACCAGAAGGAGATGGCAAAGTTGGGGGCCCGAGGCGCAGAGAACGTTTCGGTCGACGTCGTGGGACAGCGGGAGAAATTGGCAAGGTAGACTCGAGCCACTCGACGCATGCACCTTGAATTTCGTCGTGTGCCGAGATAGATATGTTAGGGGTCGATCAAGCGACGATCAAGCATCGTTGCTCGTTGCCCGAGATGGCCCGAAGGTTAAGGCCGAAATTCCGATCGTCTTGGAAGGTAACGGGAAAAGACGTCGAAGCGCATGTAGGAACTCGCCGCCCGTTTAGGTACCCATTGGCTTGGGAGCTGCCGCGGCCCGCGGGTCTTTCCCGAGTATTCTGCGAAGATTAATAGGGGTACAGTGGCTGCGGTGGTCGATGTCCGACCGCGTTACACGTTCTGTGCGTGTTGGTTGCTGCTGCTGAGTTCGCTGGGTCGTTCGGCGGTCCGCCAACGGTCCGCAGCTTTCTCTTTCGCAGGTTGGCACTGTATACAATCGGGTTTCCGATTTTGGTCATGGTGGTGAGAGGAAGGATGGCATTTTCTGTGCACGTGACGGTGTTGGGCAGCTCCGCAGGTCATTCCGTGCTCCCCATGGCAAGCTCGTTTACACTGCAGATTTGGGTGGTTAGTCAATACACAAGGCCCTGATACTTGCCAGCGCTCACTGATGTACGGGCTTGTGCAAGATTCAACTCCCAGATAGCTGAATAAAATTCACACAACAGCATATGGCAAATCTTTGCTGTGGAACGACAGAATTTTTGGACTCGCCATGGCTAGCTGCATGGCCTGGCTGATGTCTCTCTTCACGGTGACGGCGACTCTGCGAGGATTTCTCGCCCCAGGACTGTTTTTAAGAATCCCAAATTTTAAAGGCTTGGTGGGCCTGTTTCTTTCGCACCACGATGTTTTGTAGTCTTGTTGGAGTCGTTTTTCAAACAATTATCGAAACACATTCTCCAAAAAGTTGACCGCAGCGGCAGGGGTACTTTGCCGCAGCGTGGCTGTGCAGCCTGTGCTGCCGCAACAGCGGACACGGTTAGCCATTGACGTTGAGTTATGAGACCACATGCCAGTCTGTTCCCTATGTGCACTGTCCACGAGTGATCCTGTAGCAATTACTTCCCAAAAACTCGCCCACAAAATGGCTGTGGGTGCTCTCCGGCGTTGGGCGACGTCGAAGACCTTTTCGTACGTACGTGCTGTAGCAAAAGGAATTCTCTTCTAAGTGAGTGAGATATCCACTGGACACCTATTCATTGTGTGAGGGATGGCAACATGGGACAGAAGCGCGCAAGGGCGATTTCATGAAAGCTGGGAGGAGATGGCGGCGACGGTGTTGAACTTGGACGGTTCAACTTTGGTTCAACTCGGACAACAGAAAGTAGTTTCAAAGTTCATGAGCTGGTTGAAGGGGTTACTGGCATGAATACCGGGTAAGAGTCATTGGCTTGCTGATATTGCCGCTGGGGCATCACCAAGATCGACACAGACGAACATTTAGCAGACTTGCGTTGACGCGCGGACTGCCGCATCGACGGCGGCAGGCAAGTTGAACATTGCCGCGAGCATGTCACATTGCCGCTGCGTCACGCCTTGCGAGTGCCGCAGACAGAGGCAGGAGTGCCGCAGCATGCAGCATGACTGCCGCAGAAAAGTGCCAAATTGCCGCTGCAGAGTGCTGCAGACTGCCGCAGCAGAGTATTGACACGTGTTTGGTTGCCGCATACTGCCGCTGCACGAAGTCAAAATGCATGCTCAACGTCGCTCACGACGCCAGAATAACTTCGAATTCGATGGGACATTAGATATTAGCCTGATCACCATGTACCCATGAGGTTGAAAGGCCAATGCCGCGCGTCACTGTCACTTTCAACATGTGCCGCAGAATTTGACTGCCGCAGACTGCCGCTGCGGCACTGCTGCGGCAAAATCCCTTTGCCCCAATGGATCGAGCACCCTGCATCGACAGATGATTCAGCTTTGTATCTCGAGGGTTTCGTGCTTTTTGTTCGGCTTTCTTGTAAGTCATACTGGTCATTTTTGCTCGCAGCTCTCCCATCGGGCTGTCTGATCAGGCTTTCAGACCAGGGAAGATGTATGCCTCCAGGTTCCAGGTATGGAGTTCAATTACATTCTCACCATTTTCATTACAAGGTAAAGAACCAGTGTCTGCAACTGCTTGCTCAACATTCAGCTTGACGGAGAAAGAGGAGCTACAACACCGCTCAGAATTGATCATAGCTGTGATTTTGGGCAAAGCCACCTGAGCCGTGGCTTGAATCTGACCCAATATCGGTTGAGTGCATGATCTCTGGCCGGAGGATGAACTTGCTTCTTGAGCGTCAGACGATTGAACTTACCTGGAGACTGATTTTCCTCTTCGCAGTGCGAGGTATCCAGGAGTGTTACCAACTCCTTTAGCTGTTCAACACGCTGGGGGTCACCCATGCTTGTGGATATTCTCTTGAGGCAAATAGAGAATGCAGCCGTCAGGGTGCGGCGGGCTTCTGAATCACTGAGCCAAGGCGGCGCGTGCACGCGTACGATGGGGGAATTGGAAAGGGGCAGAAACATCGAACTCTGGAACCAATGATTGTGGATAATGTGCTGCAAGACTGGTTCGCAAGCGGCGCAATGGACAGCCATTTCAGAAAGTTGCATAACCGCCCTGGCGAATCGGATTTGACTGAGTGGGTGGGCACACAGCAGGTCAAATGTTTCAAAGTGACTCAAGGTCTCCGTTGCTTTATACGGTGTTTCGCTGGAGCAGCAACTCTCGATGAAGTCTGTGAATGTTCGCAGCATGGCCTCATTCCATCTGTCGCGCATAGAATCGTCTTCGCCTGCTTGCTCGGCGGCCTGTTTGGTAGAGGGTACGGCCATGTCGGTGTATGTCTCTGCAAATAACATATGTCGGGTCGCTGGTGAAATGCGGCCCTCTGCGGCCTCTTCGTAATGCAGTGCTGTCAACAAGAACCGTTTTGCCATTGCGATAAGTGACGGGGTGACCGATGGCACGTCAGTGACTGAGACTGAGTGCAATATTTCTTCGAGCACCCCTAAATTTTCGCGCACCACCGTAGTAGGATGTACCGTGAACATCCTCCATAGGGCGGTTAAACGATTTTTTAACGGTGGGATGTTCAACTGCGGCCTGTCTGCAGGCCATCCGTCCAGCAATGGCGAAAATGTTCCAGCCATGCATTTCCATTCAAGTGATGACAGGAAGCCGACTAACCGATGCACGGCTTGGTCGGACTTGCGTGTGTTGACATAGTTGATCATCGCCGGTGGCAAGTATACAGGAAACGAGCGCTGCGTTCCATCACCGAGCTCAATTGTCCAGTACAAGTCGAGGGGCTCACAGCGCGAAAGTAGCGTCCTGAAGATTTCGTCCAGCCAGTGAATATCGTCGTCTGTCTGGAACAGAACTGTATGGTTGTCGATTATCGAGTCCAAGATACCTTCCGCCTTGAATATGGATTCGTTTGACAACGCGATCTGGGGTTCGGGAACAATAATAGAGAGGGTAGTTTCAAAGTGATACGGCATCCGCTCAGATTGCACGGCTTGCGAGATGTATTTCAGGTAGTTACCGAATGGTAGGTTGTGGATCTCTTCTATCCATGCATCAATCTGTGACAGCTGTAGCGATCTCGGGAAGGCTCCAAATTTGTGGAGGTGGAGTAGGCCGTACTCGGAGTCCAACCTGTCCATGGTTTCAGCAACCCTAATCATGTCCGGGTTGTGGTTTGCAATCATGGCAGTCTTGCAAGCCACCAGCTGCCTTGATGTCTCGTCCAGTAAATTTCGGGCTGCACGTAGGTTCGCCCACTGCTGCATGGCCATGGCGGAACAGTAGTACAGGGAGCTTTCAGTGTCCTCCAGTACATCCAGTAATATTAAGAACCCCGGTCGGCCGGGATGTGACAAACAGCTGAGCGCCCATACTGCTTTGTATAAAGCTATTCGACGCCGTTTTCGAACTTCTGGCGTTAAGATGCCCCTGCAGCAACCATTGCTGAACACCTCTAGCCGACGGAGTAATCCGATATGAGGATCATTTATCAGGCAGCGGATGTGGTCGTCGTAGACGTAGCGTCTGATGACCTCCGGTCGGTCCAAGTAGGCGGGGTGAAATGTCCGATGGATGGAAGTTGGCGCCCAAATGACGTCTGGAAGCGCCGATATGAAAGGTTCTAGCTCATTATCGTCGGCCAGGGATTTCACCGTCCAGTATAATGCGTTTAGATCCCGGGTAGACCGTTCCTCGGAGGATTCCATGGCCTTCTTGAACACACTGTCTACCATGGTCTCGTCCAATTGTTCTGGAGCCGACCCGGATGACCCGAAGCGCCAACGAATCAACGCACTCCGTAACTCTTGACGGAGACGCCAAAGACCACCGGACAATGGTGTCCGGTATGGACAGTCGAGATGAAGGAGAGGGAGTAGCGTGAGGACGGCGTAGATGGTAGTCACAGTGAGGAGTATGACGGCAACGACAGCCGTGATGGCGATGTTGACTGGGATGAGGAACGCAACGAGGCCGATAAAGAACAGGAGGAGTGAGGCATGCAGCAGCAGTGGGATTATTTCCACTACTGTGTGCATCCGGAAGCGCCTGAGACCGTAGTATAGGAAGGAGAACACGCGCGCCCGGATCACTGGGGCAGAGCGCATGTCAGCACGGTGGAGGAAATCACGAGCCCACTGTTCGAGCAGGGTCGCGACGAGTGCACAGGTCAAGCTGAGACCAAGGCTGATGAACCATAGCACATTACAGATGATGGAGGTTGTCGACGGTGTGAAGGATGCCGGCGGCGGGACATGGTATGAGGTCCCATTGGCCGAGGCGGCGAGCTGCAGTGAGATCTGTGCGAGAATAATTGCCGTTGTGTCCCCCGAATCTGGTGTAAGTGTTTTGTAGCTTTCAATCAAGAATGCAGTCAAACTGGCGGAGAAGAGACCCGCCTGGTGATAAACCATTCAGTTTGGGACTTCGGAATAAAATGGATTACCAGCGCACAAAAATCAGCATGCCCTCCATGTCACTTTTCCAGCTCTCCACTAAACTCCGGTCGTATTTCTCTGCCTCCGACACGTATACCGCCCACATCGGTGCAGCGGCTGCATCGTGAGTTGGATCCTCTGGGATAATGTCAGACTCAAACTGTCTGGAAGCACGGGTCAGACCTTTATCGTCGTTCACTGGGAATTTTTCGGGGTCGTGAGCCATTGTGGGCGCGGAAGGAAGGAAGAAGGACATAATCAGCCGGAGCGGCATTTCCTGTTTAGTATGATCATGCCAGCCTCCGCTTCCTCAAGTTAAAGAACACGCATGAATGTTCTGCACGAAGACTAGCGCGCGCTTCCATAATTGTTTGAGAGAGAGGCTCACTAGTCCTGTGGCAGCGTTGCAAGTGAGCACCGTTCTCGCTGGACAAGAGGCGGCAGAGTAATGAGCGATACGAAAGACACGAGAAAACCAAAGAAGGAAAACCCTATGCGATATGCCTTGATCGATATCAACGTAGGCCTGCTGAGCTTGCTTACCAGTTAGGCGAATAAGTCACATTGAGGAAATGAAGGTGCCGGATCTGTGTCGCAAATTGGGGGCACAGGAGGACACCCATCTCGCAGTGAAGCGAAGGTCGCCTGTGTCGAACAATGCGAGTCTGCGATTGAGGTCAGTTGTAAGCTGCGGAGGGAAAAAGATCCCCACATTCTCTTCAGTGCGATCACAGGGAGTCGAACCCCGGCCCCTCCGTACGCAATCTGCGATTAGGTACGTGACTCGCGGTCCATGATGACATGATTTCATGGAGCGCTGGGTGCCAGAGCCGATGAATAAAGACACGCCTGCGAGCGAATGAACCACCAGCCACAGTCTCCCCCCCAAAAAAAGGAACACGCCAAAGCGAAGACCGTTGGATGCGATCGTTGTTGGATATCGGTCCGAGAATAGTGAACGAGCCAGAAGTAAACGAAGGAGGCAAAAATCCGTTCACATTTACACCGATGCCGGCGGGGGACTCGAACCCCAACCACCCATCGAATTGCAAGGTTTTCGGGAACCTCAGATCACCCGGCGATCCCGTGGTCAACGACGGCTGCGACAGCTGCTCCTGGATTCCCGCAGAGAGAGAGAGAATTAAACATGATTGATTGCCCACCGGTGTGTTCAGAATTGGTTGGGTCATGTGTGGTGGCCCGGAATTTATACCAACCTTGATCTAGCCGCCTGTCCGAGAATACTGGAATTGTTGATTTGAGCAGAATACCATTCTCGAAGCTGCAACGTTCGACGCACCGGGATTCCGCAAGAGGATATAAAACGGGAATGCATCCATTCATAGCCCACCGGGGAGTCGAACCCTCCTGAGCCCCACACTACACCCGTCGAACAGATAGACGACGATGGCTACTTCTGGGGTAAAGTTAGTTCAACAATGGATGGTCGTTTGCTCCCAGCTGCGACATTGAAAGCGGAAAATCAGAAAATGCGTGAAGGCCCGAAGAAAATAGGACAGCTAACCTGGCCCCGTTGCTCCACGGTGCGTTTAAAGCCGGAATGTGATTGGGTCTGCTATCCTGAGTGGCGACAGAGTCGTGAGAGAGGAAAATCCGCCAGAAAAAAGGCAGAAAAATATTCATCTCGGGGACTGGATAGCATGAAGACGGGCAGGGCATGTTCTTATGGGATAGGAATGCCACTTGCGGCCTTCGGGACGTGAGATCAGAGTGAGTCAGACTGTTTGTGCAGGAGAGGGAATGAGCGAAAGTATTGCAAGCCAGCTGCCAGATAAGCAGTTCCCCAGTTGCGTCCAGGCGACACCAGGTTCCCAGTCCAAGCACAGTCCCTGGCAGAGATTACGCAACGAAGTTCAATGAAGTCCAGCTGTTGCGAACTAAAGCAGAGGAGCGGTGGATTCGGGGGGTTAGACGTCAGCAGGAAGCAGATGGTGGTGGAGAAGGGCAGGAGCATGTGGCCGAGCCGCAGTGGGAACCGGCGCGTAATAGAGGCATGAGCGTCATGAGCGGGAATCGAGTCCCCTTATCTTGGCCTTGAGGTTCACAGATCCCGTCGACGATGGCGGTCAAGATCGTCCCATCTGACGAGCTCCACCCTGCTCCACCCCTAAGACGAGAGAACATGGCTCTGGTCAAGCCCAGATATCCCGGGCTGAGGCATATCAGCGGCTAGAGCGGCGCATTTTGAGGGATCGATGGCATGGAGGACAAGTTGAGGACAAGAGCAGGTGTGCGGCTGCTTGCAATCAACGACGATTACGTTGATTGTACTGCCACCTCGGCTCTTGCTTCTCGCTCCCATCTCGCCAGCGATTTGCCTCAACCGTCCCAGCGAGCGTCTTTCTCCTCACACTACATCTGCATATCTATAGCTTGGAGCGTCCTTGTGTGCACCTCTTTGCCCGCTCTTGATGCTTGCTCTACTGGTCGCGATGCCCTTCAAGTTGTCGCAAGCCAGTCGCGAGTGTCTGGCCTCACCGGTCACCACTGGCACTGACCATCTGGATTGCTTACTGATGCGACGTCCGCATTCTACTACACGCCCTGGCAGCTGTTCGTACACGCACGCATACGGTCACCTTTCAATATCCACTGTCAAGTGCGTGCCCGAATTAGCTTCAGGGTTTGTGCCTTTCTTTGCGCCGACATCCCTGGCCTGGGGGCATCGCGGATTCATAGTGAGGACGCCTATACCCCCACACGGCTCCTCGTCGCCCCCGGGAATTTTATTTGTTTGACTTTACCTGTTGCCGATACTCGCCTTTTTTCTTACCCGCCACGTCTTCCCAAATTTAGCTTCCACCGCTCGCACTCGCCGGACTAGTCCAATGATTCACGTCGGGCCGTGCGATTCCCATTTATTGACTCTTTGACAGGTACTCTTTGACAGGTTTCCCTCAAGTACTAAGTTCAACTCCAACAGCCGTTCAATGAAGGCACTAGTGAGTGCTCATTATCTCCCGCTTCAGTGTCGCGCATCCCAGTGCAGTAGCCGCATCTTGCACGACGCATTGCTGAAAGATCTCCGCATACCGCGAATCGCGTTCAGGGGCACAAGCACCCCCACATCCCTCCCCATTTACTACTCGCTATCCTTGCACACAGATCCCGGCACTTACCCGTTTCTCCGAGTGGCTTTAGATCATGGTCATACTCCCTTGTGTTTGCTCCCGCTCCGACTGACCAACTCTGTGCAGGCCTTCCGAATCCCGATCAGCGTCGGGCTTGCCATTGTGGGTCCCTCCATTTTCCGGTCAAATGTGGAAGGGGACGGGCATTTTTGGTCAACGGCGTTCGAAATCAAGTTAATAGTCGTTGACGCCGTTTCAGTCCGGGCGGAGCACATAGGCACTGCTTGGGATCGCAATGTTTCTCGGGTAGGCGGCTTCTTCTACGATGAGATGCGGTGTGGCTGCTCATGGAATGGTTACATTTCAGGCCTTCTTGCGGAGTTTCAGAATGGTGAGCCTCCGGAACGGACAACATTTAAACTGGCTTGTACGCCGTTAACCGCTCACCGCACACTCATCCGTAGTGTCCCAGGTTGTTATAGGGGTTTGAACCTCCGTCAAAGCTGCCCGGCATTCTAATCTCGCCTTCCACGTAGGGAAACGGAACAGCACGGTCTTCCATTGAAATCCCTGTCTTTTACAGCTCCGCGGAATGTAACTGATTTTCTGCATTAGCGCAGCGGCTGGGCTTCCCGGTACGCGCCTCAACCTGCTGCTCCTCGCCCCTGCGTCGGGCTTCTCGGTCGCGTTTCAAGTCATCGCAATCGCCCCTAGCCTCAATCGCAGCTTCCCGTTTCAAGGAATGGAAGATTATGGAAGCAGGCCCGAGCAGGTATAAAGCGGAATCCCGTCTGAGGTGATCCCTATCCCCCATCCTCCATCCTCCATCCTCCATCGATTCCTCTCCTTCCTTGCCCTTTCCAGCATTCCTACAAATGTTCAGGCTGCTGCTCATTTTCTCGGTTGTCGCTACGACCATTATCGCAACCCCCCTTCGCCGAGACCATGAGGTGATCTGTCCAGGAATCAACAAGGACAACGTGCCCCTCAGCGGCACAGCGATTCAAGGGATGCCTATAGTCATCGAATGCTTCTATGGAAGCGAGAACGCGTGTAACTATGGCGGCGTTCGTCCCCACCTCAGGTAGCAGCACCCACGTTAACAACGCTCCCAGAACGCTGGCATTTTCATATCTGGCCCGCCTAGTTGCCCGCTTTCGGCCGCCGTAATTCAGTCACTGGCCCCACCCGTGTGCCCCGCCGTGAACAATGCCAACGCCGCGCTGACGAATACTCAAACCACCGGAACTTCAATCGTTTGTAGTTATAGTGGGCAATCAGCTCCGTGTCAATACATCTCCGTGGGTCCGCCATATCCTGTGATGCACATTGTCTTGCTAAAACACAGACACAGAGTATTGCGCCTAGTCTCATTGCTGGCCCATCGACCTGTCCGTCGTCTGCCAGGATCCCGGCTAAGTAATGCGTCGCATTTACGTCTTCGATGGATAGGTGTTGGCGTTCTCAGGGATGGGTTTCACGGACACGCAATGCGAGCCTTGATATTCCCTACTTTACTTGTGCGCCTTGGTTCACAACTGTGATTAATTGTTAATATGAACCGATACTCGTCCTCTTCTGTGCATCAGTTCCTGCGAGCTTCTGGTGGTTTCGCCCCAATTTGATGATTGTATCCACCGTGCTCCGCTTCTTAATAAGATCCTGCGGTTGGTCAACGCCACGGTCAGAGGCATCTTATGCTGAAAACCCCGCCCGCTCGCTCACCACCTTGTACCATTGGCGTTTTTGAAACGCCTCGGCGGATACTAACTTCACGATTGTTCTTCCGCCGTCCGTGCGAGCAGGCCCTGTAATATTGGGGCTGGGCATCTCCGATCAAAATTTTGTGAGCTTTGTACATGTTTGTTCTCGATCACATAGCGGTTTTCGAACGCAGCTCTTCTTCAATCGCGCCCAACTGCTTCCACACCCCCAGGAAAATTAGGGTGAGGACCCAAATGTTGAAAACATTTGGAGACCAGCAAAATGGACAGAGGAAATCAAAAAGTATTCAGAATTCCTGGTATGGTTCGAAAACTTGGCGCAGATATCAGTACTCCCAGAGCAACAATGTATCCTTGGTAAATTCCTCTGTCCAAAATGTAGTTTGGAGTATTATGTCTCACATTCACCGATACGGATGGTTAATTGTATCGGTGGCCGAAACGGGAGAAACCGCCCCGAAACGGAGATCAGTCGGCGTTACTGCGTGACATGTGACCCGATCGCTCTTGACGACTCGTCAAGAGCGATCGTTCGGAACGCGTCGTCGCCAGCCCGTCGGCGCCCGTCTGGCTACTCCGCTGGCGGTTATGGGCAAGGGAAAGACTCAAAAACAACAAGCTGGTCTGTCCCAGGCTCATACCTCACGCTGGAAAAAAGAAAATATACTTCCAGCTCATTCTTCGCCGCTTCTCGGCCGCCTCGGAGCGACCCGCGCGCGTCAGTATTCGACGACGCTGGAGGATGGAATTTGCACACAGGATGATGAAACTCACGCATTGTACGCTTCTGATTCAGAACTACTGGCAGAGAGCACTAATTTTCACGATAACCTTTTGTGTCTCCACGGCTTGTGGGCTTGGGTGGTCTCTGAGACTCTGACCCGGCTTCCCAGACACATTCTTGGTCTCTCCGGCTACATTGCCTGCCTGGGCCCCGTCCTTTAGCCGCCAGAGGGGTGTCCAAGCTATGCCGGATGACACCAAGGGCTTTTCCGGTGAGTACCTTATCTCCTTGCGTAGTCGTTGCTGCAGGCTTTGACTCCCTTCTCCAGAGACTCTTTCTTGCTCTCCCTTGCATTTTGGTGGTCTAACTCTCATGATAACCCGTGGTGCCACTACGCAGATCAATGTGATGGGCGTGGTGTAGCGGCTTTTCATCAGCAGTGAGTCGCCATTGACAGGCATACTTTCCAGGGTCGAAGTGTGGCTGATCTTTGTCCGGGTGTCTTTTGCGTGCTGTCAGATGTCGACCGCCACTCCCTTATTCAGTGCTGTGAGTACAATATTCCACTCTTAGCGACTGCTAACTGATTCGCAGCATTGCTCAAGCTTTATCTGTAACCGGGCTTCATTCACCCTTCCTTTTGCGTGGTGCGCCATCAGGTTGGGATCCTCGCGCCGCCGATGATCTTCACTGCGTGCTGTCTCGGTGCGCACGCTGCACCTTCACCTCAAACACGGTCACCACCCACAGTGCAACCCGCGGTCCAGCTGCTAAGCCCAGCGCTCTCGGTCCGCACGCGGGGCGACGGTGAATCTGTACCAGTATGTACCGTCGTGTCCTTTTTCCCCCGCTTCCCCCTTCTTACTGCCGTTGCAGCTGCAAGCGCAAGGTGGTGGTGGTGGTGCCCTGTCATACAGGTGCGTACATCCATCGTTTTCAACTCTCCATCTCCTGCATCAATACCCTGTCTAAATCCGACTTTCTTCTCGATTGAATGAGCGCGACACATGCCGGGGCGCAGACGCACCTCCCGGATCTGCCGACACTCCCCTCGCGGAAGGAGGTACATATACGGTACGGACCTTGCTCGAGTTCGTTGATGGAGGGATCGTCATATGGATTTTCTGTGGGATACCCAAGGGATACCTGTACTTTGTCCGTAGCTCTCTGCTTGTGTAGTCTATCCATTTGAAAGCATTCCCTTGGGACAGCCGACTGAAGCTGCCGTCGTCGTGTACGACCGGTTCTGATGCACCGTAAATATAATCCTAGACTCAGCCTAGACTCCACAACCTCTTGTAAACCTTCCTATATACTGCATTAGTACAAGGATACTCCACTATGGGGTCCTTTCCTCAATTCCCGGCAGATTTGAGGGCTGGTTGGTAATGCCGGGGCTGCGCATCAAATAGTGATCAACTAATGATCTTGGATCTAGATTATCTCAAAGCCGGGTGCATGTGGGCCTCTGAAACTTTGCGAGCGTGTTCCCAATAGTGCTTAGAGTCGCCTTTAAATTTATAAGATTTTGTCGGCCTTGTTGAACCATCTTATGCACGGTTGAAGTGAAGCCCGAATTTCGGCGATCAAGGTGTGATTGAACTCGCCACGGAACAACATTGAGCAATCGGGAGAAAAAACCATTTGGCAGGGGTAGAGTATAGGTTATGCAGAGCAACTTTGGCCTTTGAAGTTTACATATGGTGGACTGGTTGAGAGGGAGCAAGTGAAAAGGTTAAAAAACCGCCCGTTTTCAATTTTAATCGAGAACAAACATGTACAAAGCTCACAGCTTTATGATCGGAGATGCCCAGCCCCAGTACTAATATATCAGAGAGGGCGAGAAAAAAATGCGCACATCGCACGTCCTCAGTATAAGTACCTTTGATGGGTTTCGAACCCATCTCTGATGGATATCCCTCCTCCGTGGAAGGCCTACAACAGGAAGCCATCAATCCATGAAGGCCTTATCGGTTACTTGTCGATGGCCCAGAGATTTTTTTTTCCCCACAGCATACTCGGATCCCGGGCGAAGGCCTAGTTCAAGATGAGTAGATGGTTCGGCTTTCCTTGTGCCTGATGTTGCCAATCTGGATACGCCGACACAGCGGCGACAGCAAACTGTATATGTACCCCGCCTGGGTTTCTCAATCCATAACGGACCTCTTCCCTTTTTTTCCTTGTCTCCGCCGCCGACTTCGTGCTACCAATGACATCGTTCCCGAAATTGGCTTGTCCACCGGCGCGCAGAACGATACTTAAAGTTTCGCCGGGAATCCAACGCACACAATTAACTCCCCTCGACCGGATCTCAACGAATCCACAACCTCTTTCTTCTGGCTCTCACGACTGCAGGCAAGATTCAGTCTCTGCTACTCTTGGTTCTCCCCACCATCATCCATTGTGTCTACACCGACACCCTTTGGCTGGCAGCCTCGGCAATATCAGAACGATGAATTGGCAAGCAATAGTACCATGAAGCCCGCAGGCAACAGCTTTTGCCGATCCCTCCTGCTAGTTATTGCAAAGCTTTTTCGCAAATCGCACTCACTCCCACCATCATGTCGATTTTGGCCGTTGGCAAACTGGCGTCGTTCTGGCTCAGCAAACACAAGCACCGTCCGGGGTGTGGATGTCGGATGCATCCTGTGTTCCCAATTGGATTTGTGCTGTCCGGGGCACCGTGCACGAAGCATATTTGGACACCGTGGCTGCTCCAGGACCTGGCTGTTTCCACTCATCACGAATCGGGACGTGGACGATGTGGCGGCTCGCACACCTGGACTCATTTTGCTGGCCACGTTTGGTCATTGTACCGTCCGGGGTACGCGCACGACGCGCAGGGGGATTCTGGGGGGGCCTCTTCCATGACGACGCCCGGATGCTGGCACTTTGGTGCGCACGGACCATCGGACTTTCGGCCAGAACTCCGCGATCCGCATTTGTGCTTATCTCCGACTCAAAATTGCCTCTCCCTCTGCAACGCTTCCGGTGGTTGGCGACACGTCGGTTAGATACAATTATCCACCCATTTTTCTCTCTTCTTCGTGGTGCTCTCAGACGAGCGGTTCACTCGCTTCCGGGATAGGCTTGGCGTTCACTTGGCATTCGCGGATCTCTTCGTTGTGCCGCGCGTCGTTCTTGGACAACTTCGGCCCCCGGCACTTCCGCTGTCCCAGCGACCCCGACCGTGTCTTTTCTTCGGCGGCTTCGGCTGCTTGTGTCGAGCGACACTCCCCAAAAGTCCTTGGGTCTGTCTTTTCGGAGACGGATGGTACGCATGCATCTGCAAAGGGAAAGACATGTGTCGATCTTTTCGTGAGTCTGGTGGACACTGGGGAGTTTTGCCAGGGAGGAGGGGACTCGTCTCGTACACCAGCTACCCAGCTGAGTGGCAAGGTCCCACGAGGTTGCACCCAGTGGTCCCGCCTATTCAAGGCCGGCCAGCTCACAAAAGGTAGCGTGTGGTCGACCCCCTGGAACGATGTTGTGCTCGGTCGGCATCTTGTAGGATTCTGTAAGGATAACCACCCGTACAGTACTACATGTTTGTCTTCCGTAAACTCGTTGTTCAGCCTGTGGACCACGCGAGTATAATATACCCCCCCCCCCCCCACAACGAATCCAGTGCAGCCAAAAAAAAAAAAAATCTAAAAAAACTCAAAGTGAAGAGGCCACGCCTTCGATGGGATTCGAACCCACATCTCTTCCCTACATCAGCACACAAAGCACTCTTCATGCGGAGGAAGCGATCTAGCTTGGTCTACGAAGGCTTACAGACTTATTCTGACCGCGCTGTAGGTTCGAGAAAATGAATGGAGGAAATTTATGGTGCGGTACGGTGAGCAGTGCACTCAATTGTCTTGGGTTCAGCTTTTCAGCGCACATCCAATCGGGGTGCGTGTCATGTCCTCCGTAACAGAGCAAGTTGAAAGCAACGAGCATTGAGCGGGAATGGTGCCACATCCCAGTCAAATGGAAAGGGGTTCTTCCATCTGGACTCACGGATGGAATCAGTTGTGGCTGAGCACTGAGCGCTTGACGACGCACTTCTCATCGGATAAGACAGCGAATGGGGAATAAAATGGCTGGCGTGAGTCAAATCCTGCTCGATCCAAGTCAATGAGGCGCGGGTTCAGTTTTATCCACCAAGCCTTGATAGGTTGGGTGGAATCCTGGTAGAGCAAAAGTGCAGACTCATGGGTGCGGGAGCGCTACGCTTACGCCATGGCAGCGGAGAGCCTGTATCTCAGAAGAGCGTGGTGTGCGCAGAATGTGCGTGGAACTTTTCCAGCATAAATGGATACTTGGAGCTGACAGGAGTGGAACGCCCAGTGTACAAGAGATGAAAGTGTTGAAACCACAATTAGGTCTCCAGTGGGATATGATCCCGCGCCGTCCCATGAATGGCATCTCACCGCAAGATGCCGACGGATCGGTCTGCGGCGAAGGCGTTATAACTCGCGGTGGCGCTCTGCATAGACTCTCGTATCTTGAACGTTGCCTCATGGATGAGCCTGTAAAGGAATTGGAAGGGATAATGATAATGAGTCGTTTTCACCCGTCAAATCACTCACCTCTTCCGGCGAATTTTTCTAGCTTACTGTGCTTGGAGAAACCCTTGGGGTTGTGACATGTGGCAGCATTCCATCCTAGAACCATCCGGATAATCGACGCCCTCATTTCGCCCTTCAACGACGTGTACGTAAATTAGAAGCTAATTCGCCTGGTTAATTTGCAGCCCGCCTAGGCCGGCGAGCGTCAGAGTCTCAAGTCCTCTGCGTGTTGAATTTTTAGAGACGTTGCCGGCCGTTACGCGTCTCTGCCTTGCCACGACAGGGATCCAAACATCCGCGTGGGTCGTTTGAGCACCTCCATCAATGAGGCTGATAGTCTATTGACTGGTCCACTCTGGCGAATCACTCATACCGGGGGACGAGTTTTACTTCTATTAATATTGCCAGGTACTCGGATTTGTACCCTGCACAACACAATTCAATCCCCAGAACTCAACTTTCTCTCGTTCCATCCAAGATCAACAATAACGACCGAAATGTCGTCGCGATCGGCATCGAATTCTTTGGCCATTTTTTCTGCATCCAGCCCGAACAAAGTGTTCTTGATGAGAATCTCCGCCGCGTTGTCGCTAACTGAAAGCTTGATACACGCATGGCCCAATTGCTCGTTTTCCTCGCCATTCACCAGCGCCATGATTACATCCCAATGGTCTCCGGCTGGAATCCGATGCATCGAGTCGCGTAAGCCGTCGGATGCGAAGACCAGAATATCGTTGGGTTGAAGGTCGTATCTATGTACAGTCGGGGTGGCCGAGAGGTAGGGTGGAGTGTTGTGGTTGTTATTTTTGTCCATCCGCTCGTATCCGTCGTCTGGAATCGGGGAGGGATAGAAGTACTGCATGATACGGTGAGACAGCGACCGCGACTGCACTTTCATCTGATGATCGCCGAGTGCTTGAGTGCGCGCCAACTACGGGTCAAAACTACCCAAGGAAGTTTGGACGTACCGCGAGTGACAGCGAGCAAGCCCAGGACATGGCTACCATTATAAATCAGATTTTCCTCTCCGGGGTGCTCAGCCACAAGCCGTTCGACCTCCTCCGGGTTGGTGCAGTTGTGGCGGTCACCCAGCATAATTGGTCTCAGCTTCCCGCCCTGCATCCGCCCGCATACTGCTCTCGTCAGTTCAAAAAATAAAATCCCTATGGCAGCCAAATACGCACCTGCGTCGGAGTCACCCAGTGAAACAACCCAGATGTGCTTCTTGTCCTTGTCGATGATCCCCATGAGAACAGCATTTTCGAGCTGAAGAAGGTGTCGCCCTTCATGGTAGGGTAAACGGGGGATTGCCCAACAGCTGATAGGGACTGTGGGCGTCAAGTGGGCGTCGATTTGCGTCGATAAAAAAAATTAAAGGACTTTGTCGATCGAATCAACGGATTCTCGTCGCCAGGGGCAGTGAGACGACACAGGAACGCACAGGAAAGCAACACGATACGAGGGGACTAAGCACTGGAGACTGTTTGCAAGACAATGGTGGGCGTCGGGCGAAAGCAGAACGTGGCTTTCGGACCGATCCGCGACCACAACAAGAACAAATTTAAAGGCAACCTAGCCAAACAGCCGCAACTTTTCTCCTACTTTTCGCCATCATCATTCCCCAGCTGCGACGCGTTTTCGCCTCCCAAACCAGTCCACCACGCACATACACTGGTCAGTGTACACGGCGTGAAGCAAATTTGCTGCGTTTGGACCGTCCAAGGGCCCCCCGACTTGGGGTCTCAGAAACCCACGATGACCGGCGCGAGTGCTCAACTGTAATCACGATTCGAATTCTCACTCTCTCCCGAGGGCTCAGGCATGGAATATTGCCCTTGAGCTGTGCAGAGGCGAATGGGATGGATTCGATATCGCTTTGTTGGTCCGACTCGCATCAGCATCTTTACAAGTCGACCTTTTTGGGGCTTTTCGACCTTTTGTAAGGACAAAAAGGCTAAAAGGCCGAAAAGGTCTTGCTCCTTTTTTTCGCCCAATCCAGTTGCTTTTATAAGGCGAAAAAGGCGAAAAAGGCAACTAAAAGCTCTGGTATAAGCCGTCGGAAAAGCAGTGTGGGCATTGACCGGGTTTGGCCGGGCTTGGCCGAACGTCCATGGCCGTTTGACCCCGGTTGGCCATTTCGTCAACCGAATTTCCTTTTTTGGAAAACCAACCGTAAAACGGCCAGGACCGAGCCAAAAGAGTGCATCGGTGTCCAGATAGTGAGAGTAGAGCTACTTGTTCATTACATCTATGAATTCATTGCATCCTTTGGCCTACAGCGCAGTGAGAGCCAGGCTGTTTGAATAGCGCGGCAGATCATGTTCGAAAACAGTTTAAACATATAACTGGGGTCAGGACTGGACTGTAGATGCATATGCAGCGGATGACCTTCCGTCCGTCCATCCTTCTCGCTAACTAGCCCATCTAGGCCAGCTGCAAGGTCTCCATCATACCAAGTGGCATGCTGTGTGTCGGGCCTTGTGGACCGAGATAAGTTGCATCCGCAACTGGCCATGTGGCATTGCTTGCGATATACCCAGAATTCATCTCTGTGAGATCCGGGTTGAATCCATTCTGACCTGTCTGTGGGGAGTCTTGGATCCCATGCTGCTGTTTGCCACTGTTTCCGGTCTAAATTGGCCATATCCGTCATCCCAACGCCACAAGCACATTACGGAGAGAGCACTTTGTGGTTGGGTCGGGTCTCAGCCCACCGGACTTTGTGGGAGTACTGGACACTGTAAACTCGCAACTTCAACACTCTCGTTGGAGTTGCGTGTGAGTGGCTTCTGAAACTCTGATACTGTAATGAACATGTACCGAATCAACTGACGTTCAGCAAAATTCCCGTCAGTTGACAGATTTGAAAGCATGCCATGTATTTGAGGAACAGTTTTCTTCTAGACGTAGCATGGCAAAGTCATCCACGGCACGGAAAAATTGAAGTTGACCTGACAGCGAAATTACCGATCAGAAGGAGGAGGCGGAGGCGCACAGAACGGTGTCCCATGGCTGCTATACGGACTGGTAGACCAGAGACACTTGCTATCAGCTCTCTGAAAGCCCCGGTAACAAGTAATCACTGTTTCTGTATTCATTGTAACATACTATGAGCCAGTGCCTGTAGGACATGGTCCACCATCAATGTAGAAGACACATGTGATGGTTTAGAGTGTCCAGGGTGACTCCTGGATGCAGGAAAAGCAATTTACGGACATGGTCAAAAAAACGGCCAAAAACGGTCAAGGCCGGTCAAACTCGGCCAAAACGGCCAAAACGGCCAAACCTTTTGGGCCGTTGACTTGGCCCAGCCCACACTGCGGAAAAGGACTCTAAAGGACTTCGAAAAGCTCAGAAAGGCTCGGAAAGACCCGGAAAAGATACCAAAAAAGTATATTGACGCTACTAAAAACATGGCTACATATGATACGGGCTACGCGGAGACTCGCGAGGAGTGAGCGGGGAAGGCGAGCAGATCGCGAGCGGAGCCGGGGAAGGGGAAAGGCAGGGAGAAAGGGAGAGGAGACGCAGCTGATGGCGCCCCTCGGGTGCGGAGAGGAGGTTGGGCGCACTTTTGGCGCACGAGGGAGCGGGATAACGGACATGGAAGCCGTTGGGGAGATCATCGGATTCTGAGCCAAACGATCAGAATGAGAGGAATGTGCAGGTGGTGTAATACGCACGTTTCGCCTGGGTTCGTGAGGAGACGTTCAAGAACACAACACTGGATGGGAAAAAGGACCATAGATGGGCTGGTTATTATCTGCATCGCTCGAGGCCATGACACGCACCCATAGCGCGCTGTCCAGGAAAACCCCCACTGCATCGTCATCGGCAACGGAGAGACAGGAAGAGCTAAAACTGGGATAGGTTTGGAAATAATTGGCTGAGAGGGATGATATGGAACTCTTGAGGGTACGGCGAGACGAGTCTATGGCTTGAGGTCTTGGCGCTGAGGCGGTCTTGAGTGAAGGCCTTGACGTCGGCTTGAGGATCCAGACTCGGAAGCTTGAAGGTCTTGAGAATTCAAGGGTTTGATATTTGAGTCTTTCAGTAGCATTGGCGGGCACAGGCGACGCTGGGGGATGCGGGGAACGGAGGCGATGGAGGTGGGAGGAAGAAAGGAAGGTGACGTGGCGATCAACCAACAATCTATCAATCACGGGATTTGATGTGATGGGCGTAAAGCGAAATTCGCTGCCAGCACTGCCGAATTGCCCGTTACTTGAGATCATGATTGCTGGGAATTTGGAGCACTCGGTATGAGATTGGTATGTAAGTGGTTGTAGAGATGACCGAATAAACATTCGATCAGTGTATCCCCAGCAAATCGCCAGTGCGACCGTGGCAACGTGGAACTTGAAGAAAAGTGATTTGCGAGCCTTCTGAGCCTTGACTAGTGTTGTGCTCAGTGTTCGACCGAAGGGCTAGGCCTTATGTTCAGATAACCCTTATTAAGGCCTTCAAGTTAAGGCTTAACCTTGGGCAAGAAACGACCGAAGCCTTAATTAAGGCCTAATGATGGCATCATTTTGTCCTGATCTCCCCAGAAAATGACACTGTGAAAAAACCTTACGACCACGGCCGCAGCCTCCTCCACAACATGGCTTTTCAAGCTACCTGTACCAAACATGACAAAAATCGAACTGTACACCGGTTCAAGAATTGTGCAGCAACTTGAGGTTCAACACAAAAATCAACCACACACTGAGTTGCACTGCTTGACAGGGAACACGGAATCGGCACGATTTGAGAAGGTGTTGCGGCTTGTCAGTGGTCTGTACGGTGAGTTTTTAGGCTGTTACAGCGGCGGAGAAATTTTGAACATAAGGCCTTAAATACCCCTTAAGATGGACCCCTTAATTACTCGTTATTAAGGGCTAAGGCCTTAACCAAAATCCTGACCCTTAATAAGCCCTTATGGCAGAACACTGGTTGTGCTGGCTCTGGCTTCAAGCCAGAAGCCAGACATACCAAGCCATGGTTTTGTCAAGCCAGGCCAAGCCATCCCGCAGGCTTGATCTGGCTCTGGCTTCTGGCTTGAGATTTCCGAATCCAAGCCAGGCCAGGCAAGCCATGGCTTCACTTAGCATCTACTGTTTCACTAGCAAGCATATATCACACATATGAAATATGTTTCAATGTTCAGAAGTGGCTCTATAACATTCTGCTTACCAAAACCTCGACATTTCTCGAGAAATTTGGGTGAATTAGGTGCTTTCCCGGACCAAACATCCGAATTGGGATGTCCGCTTTCGGACAGGCATGTTGAAACCGTGCGGATTCGACCTGGAATCAAACTCTGTGAGCATTTTTCACAAGGGCATAGGTAAATATTGGCTCGAAAAGTGTTCACGATGGCTTAGAAACGTTGGTAATGGCCCGAGAATTTTCCCCTCCAGGCCACGGCCCAAGCCAGTGGTTTTGGCCTGGCTTGGCTTGACCTGGCTTTGGCCCTGGCTTCAGTTTTCCCAAGCCTGAACCAGATGAAGCCAAGCCCAAGCGATGGTTTCCGGGCCAAGCCAAGCCAGCACAACACTAGCCTTGACGTGAGTTATGCAGGTGATTATGAGGGAAGATGTGCCTAAAGCTATGCCCCAGAAACAGGAAAGGACAAAAAGGAGAAAGGAGATTTAAAGCCAACCAAAAGGCGCAAAAAAGGCCACGAAAAGCCGCGGAAAAAGGCGAAGACCCAAAAAGGCGCCAAAAGCTCCCAAAAAAGGACTTGTAAATTTGCTGATGCGGCGGGCTTGAGCATGAAGCTCGCAAGGGTCACTGCATGCGCATCGTCGCAGCTTAGAAGCAAACGTACTACCTGGCGGGCAGGCCGGCGACGCGTTCGACCGATTCCTTGAATCCGTTTGTTCTTAGCAAAAAGCGTGCCATCGTCGCGATTGTAACCTTTTATTCCGGGTCCCTTCAACGACGGCCAAATCCAAGACGCGTTTATGCTCTACACTGTTGCAAATCTGGAGGCGATATTCGATCATGGCTCCAGCACGAAACTTCGGAACACCAGAAATGGTACCTTCCGGTAGAAATCGAAGGATCGCCCGTCCTGTCAACCGTACATCTGAACGTCAACGGCTACGTGCTTCTATCACCCTCGTTCCAGGAAGATTGACATCCTGGCCTTGTAGTGGTCGCTGGGAACCCTTGTTCAGACGGTCTCGAATTATGGCTCTTGCTCTGCTTTTTCTGATGGTCGACGGTTGTACTACTGAGCTCCTAGTTTAGTGTCCATCTCGTCGGCGACTAGCGCTAAAGCCGCCACTACATCGATGGAACCGAGGCCTCGATGCCAGCATCAAACTCATGCTCTTAAGAACAGCTCGATAAATCCGTTCGGTGTATTCTATGCCTCTCCTCGACTGTTCGCAGAAAGGCGAGAATCCGCCTCAAGGAACATGGTTCTCACGTGCAGCATTCTGGTGTATCCATCCCGGCGCTCTGTCCCTCGCGTCGTCACCCGGGGTCGGACGCGAGATTCGAATGACTGTCGAAGGATTCGCCCAGTCACACTAGCTTTATGGTCTCCCCGCTGGCCTTCCTACGGCTCTACTTTGGCTCTCCCTAGAATTTAGATGACGGATATGAGTATTCTTCGCACCATTGTACTGGAATCTGATCGCGAAGTCGGAAGCGCGCCGCGACTATATAATGACGGTTGGCGCAGGCAGGTAAAAGAGTCATTCCCTTCCCCCCGTTGCCCACCCCCACCATGCACCTACAGATAACGCCCTTCGTCTTCGACTGCCCATCGGCATAGCCAGGATCCGCCCGGTCGCGTTCTCAAGATGACTGCAAAGACGTACTGGACGCACGAGTCTGCCGCGAACGACGAGGGGTTCAGCCTCCTCTTTGCGCACTGTATCGGGTCGCGTGCGTATCTATCCGCCCCTTTTCTTTGCTCTGTATTCACGCACCGCGCAGATAAGGAACAATGGGAGCCGCTGATCGAGCACACGTTTCGTGCCCAGCACGGTAAGGCGAGGCACCAGCGCGTGCGCGAAGCCTGTTCAATTGACTGGCAGAGTCACGGCGACGCCGCGATACTGAACCGCGAGCTTCGAGGACGTCTGTACGTTCCGTCCACCGTCGACTCAGGGTGAATTTCACTGATTTATCTTCGTAGCCGCATACGAATGGGCAACAGCCATCGCAGCGTTCCTCCGCTCCCCGCGGATGCAAGGGAAGCGAATAGTCGGCGTTGCGCATTCCGCGGGCGCGGGAGCCATGTAAGGGATCGTCGTGTTCATTAATTTCCGCCGGGACCTGACGGCTTCTATCCTGCTATCTAATCACAGGGTCATGTCGCTCAAGACGATACCTAGCCATGATATTCCCTACGTCGCGTTTATGTTCATCGAGCCAACGCTCGCGACGCCGGATGTCTTCTACAGGACTGCGGCTGCCAACACACCATCATACGTTGGGGCGGCGATGTCGCGGCGGGATCGCTGGCGCTCGCGGGAGGAGGCGGCGGCGTGGTTGAAACGCCGCGCGCCGTGGAAGCGGTGGGATGTGCGCGTCTTGCGGCTCTTTATTGTGCGTGCCAAACGTTTCTTACCTTCCTCCTATTTTGACTCTAACTATCCAACAGCAACATGGCCTCAGCAAGAACCCCGACGGTTCAGTGACGCTCAAATGCGACCGACGCCAGGAGGCTTTATCTTCTCCGGACGTGCATCCGCACTTCGACGCCGCTGCGGAGCTCCCGCACCTCGCGTGCCTCTTGCCCATCCACCTCGTGTAGGGATCGCGCAGCGAGTTTGTGTACGTCGCCTTTTCCTCTTCCTCTTCCTTCCCCTTCCCCTTTCCCCTGTCGTGTCCCCGTCGTTGTCACTATCCTCGTGCAATATCCTGACAATAGCCACGCTTCAGCCCGAAGCCCATGCAAGACGCGCTGGCGGACGCCGCAGCTTCGATTACGCGGATCGAGGGCGGGCATATGGTACGTGTTCGTTCTTCCTTTTTTGTCCTTCTTCCTGCGTATGAGCCTCATTTCCCCTCACCCCTTCTTCCTTCGCTTCGCGGCGCCCTGTCCTTCCCCCATCCCATACATTAGGGTCGTTCACAGTTCACTTTTTTCCGCCTTTTTTTGTTCCATTTTTTCTCCCTTTTTGGTATTCCTTCGGTTTTCTCCCGGATTTTTTTCCCCTTTTCAATTCTGTGGTGTAAAAAGGGTATAAAAGAGAAAACACCATCTTCCTAGGTGTGGAATTGGCCAAATACCAATGCAGAAAAGGGGCAGGAAAAAGTGAACTGTGAAACCCCCCGACCGCATTCCCTTTTTCCTCCCCTTTTGCTTCCTTTTTGCTTCCTTTTTCAACGATCCGTGGGCTGTATGTGTCCGGAGTCTCCTAGAGCCTTACATGACCCTCTCCCTGAGTCTTGGACTCACCACGACTTGAACCAAACTTCAAACACCCCCTATTTATTCAGTTCGTGGAAACAGCAAAAAGGGAGTGAAAAAGGGACCAAAAAGGGCTGGAAAAAGGGAACTGTGAACGACCCTATTCTTTCCTCCTCGTGCGTTGCGTGTAAGTCACTCTAACATCTCCCACTTGAACAGCTCGTCCAAGAATCCCCTACGCGCGTCGCACATGTAATCTCGCACGTGCTGGACGCCCTTCGTGTCAACATGTCCGTGGAGCGAAGCCGATTGTGACTTAGACTCGTAACCAGCTCTATGTTGAGTAACAATCCTAGTAGTGGTATGTCAATATTTTCAATTATATCGGAGCAGAATTGGGGGAGATAGAAAAAAATGCGCGAAGGGTTACTGGGAGAACTTAGTCGAGGAAAGCCACATCAAAGTTGTACGTAACCTAATCAATCTGACTTAAAGAAATTTCGATCTGTCGGATTTTCGACCTCTTCCGAATAGAATTGTGAGTCGTACGAATGGTGCGGGCCTCTTGGGGGTACCCAGAGCCCATGGTTTTAATTCCCCCAATATCAGAGGCTGCAGTGCATACACGAGAATGCTGAACTGAACGGACCGGCTCAGCCGCCCACAGCCACCCATCACTTGCCGCTCGTCGTCCATTTCGCAATGGTAACTCAGTGCTGCAAACATTTGAGGGTGGATACAATATTCTGAAAGGTGTCCGCAACTTTCCTCCGACTCAGAATTTCATTTGGAGGAGGAGGTCGAAAATGCCACACATCGAAATCTCTCCAAGTAAGATTGATTAGGTTACGTACAACTTTGATGTGACATTCCTGTACTAACACACCGGAGAAAGGATTTCACCGGTCTATATCGAAACGGTGTTGGAAAGTACGACTTTCAGTACGGAATTCAGAAATCATTGAAAGTAGAGCAATCGGCCTAGCTTGAAACTTGCTCTGAATCAATCAGTATCCGAAGCCCTTTCCGACGTTGCGGAATGTGTGTCTTTCAGCAAGCTGTGATAGAGGTGCCGAAAACTCGACTTCCAGGAGCGTACAATTGGTCAAATGAAAGACTGTCTTTCCCAATATTCCTTTTGTTCTTCTTTCAGACCATGTTTCGATGTGGAGTGAAAGAGCTTGTGATTGGCGGCCTGAAAGAAAGAAAATCAGGTGCTCTTTCAGATGGTCTTTCGGGCCACATCAAAGGACCTTCTGAAAGATGACCAAAAGAAAATTCATGAAAGATGGTCTTTCACTTGACCGATCATGTACTTCTGAAAGCTGATTTTTCCGTAGCTTTCTCTAGCTTGCTGGAAGAGGCACATTCCGGAAAGCCCGAAACACCCTCAGATATTGATTAATCCTGGGCTATGGCGGTCGGAATGCACTTTTATTAAAATCACTATAAAGTCTGGGTTTTCATCGTAAAATGTCGAAATTACACTTACAAAGTTGAGAAACACAAGTTTGTATACTTTGAGACGGCTCGTTGATACACTTCGAGAATTGTGTAGTTCAACTTTCGATCTCGAACTTTGTATAAACTTCCATTTCAGAAACTTTGTATAAAATGTCTGGGAAAAAAGGTTTGTATAAAGTTGAGCAGTTGTTCGAGTGTATAAAGTTGCGGTGAAGACTTGAACAAAGTCTCCTTGACGACTTTGTATAAACTGAACCCGGCGGTATCACTGATGGGCGGCGGTGCTAACCCGAATGATGGCATCACTGATCAATTCGGCCCACTCGGCAGTGTGCCCTCCCCTCCGTCTGGACTCGGATCCACCCGGGACCCAAATCTGAGAGCGGTATGGCGTCAAGGTGAGCAGAATCATCATCGTGAGTCCCATTCACGGTGCTGCTAAGGACCACAAGACATGTCCCCCATTCGGCTGGTGATGGCATCACTAGGGTTAGCACTGCCATCCATCATTGATACGACTGACTTCACTTTCTACACCGTCTTTCTTGAGACTTTATACGGTCTTGACAAAGACTTTGTACAGTGGAACATAGCCTCAACTTTATACAAAGTTTTTTCTTTAGACATTTTATACAAAGTTTGAAAACGCAAGTTTTTACAATGTTGAACTTGAAGATTGATTTATACATTGAGGAACTCACCCTCGGATTTTCAGCCACTGGCGCTTCTCGCTCTCAAAGTTAACAACATTTGGGTTTCATCAACTTTGTAAGTGAAATTTGGACTTTTTACGATGAAAACCCACATTTTATAGTGGTTTTATTAAAAGTGCATTCCGACCGCCATACTGGGCCGGTTTCAAACTGGTTGGATTCTACCACTTCCTGCAAGGTGTGATTCCTCTACTGAAATTCCTACTTTCCAGTTGTGGTTCGACTGGTCTTGACACTGGTTGAACATTTCAAATAATTCGCTGAATACTTTGGTGAATTTTGTTTTGAATAACACAGAAGTCTTTCGCCAAAAAAGTTGGTGAAAAACTTGAAACTTCTGTGTGATTTATTCGAACATCACCAAAAATTTAGGACTTTTTCAAACATAATTCACCCCATTTGGAAATTTCACATCAAGGTTTCGAGTTTTTTGCTTGTTTCTTGCTGAAAAAGTGCTGCGTTATCCAAAACAAAAATTCATCCATTTTTTCACCGAATTATTTGATTAGTTCAACCAGTGTGATATAATTCTTTCCCCGGCGTGTAAGTTCTCCCAGTCTCTACACTGGTTGAACATTTCGAATAATTAGCCGAAAGAATCAATGAATTTTGTTTTGAATAACGCAGCACTTTTTCAGCAAAAAGCAAGCCAAAAACTTAAAACTTTGTGGTGAACTTTCCAAACGTGGCGAATTACTTTTGAAAAAGTGCTGAATTCTGCATGAAGTTCAAATAAGTTACAAAGAAGTTTCGAGTTTTTCACCGACTTTTTTGGCGAAAAACTTCTGTGCTATGCAAACCAAAATTCACCAATTTTTTCAGCGAATTATTTGAAATGTTCAACCAGTGCTACGTTCGAGCAACCCTGCCGCCACTTTTTCTTTTCTCTCTCAGTTTTTGGCATTTTGCCTTAATTCTTATCGCAAACTACTACCAGGATTGTTGCTCAATGTAGAGACTGGCACCGAGTCTAATTGTGACTGTGCGCGGGCGAATTTTACACGGGGAAGTATTTGTAATGTCTAGTTTCCGTCAAAATTGTCTACGTACGCCGCTCTTCTGTGGGGCTACGCTCTGGATCTGTTGGATTTTGTCCGATCGACCGTTGATTGAGTCTGGGTACTCTGGGCCCCCGTTTTGCAAGATTTCTTCAGAAGAGCAAAGTAATTAATTAATTAATAGACAGGTTGCGCAAAAGCCATTGGAGCCATCTCGTGGCTTCCGGGCCGTGTGCAAAAATGGCAGGCGAATGGCTCCAAAACCCATATGGAAGCCATTTGCGTCATATTTTGGCGGTGGAGCCATTCGGGTGCGCACAGCCAAAATGCCATTACGTGGCCGATATGGCTCTTGCGCAACCTGTCTAATTAAAATACCAAACCTGGAACCAGCATTTCTCGCGCCGAATCTGCTACCACGTGCGATTTCACCCTTGCTTATGCCCACCATGTCAGACTCGCTACCTACTAGTCTGAAGAATCCCCCAACCCCAGTCATGGAATCCACGTTCAGCGAATATTTCTACACCAATTACATCCCCACCGACGCGGAGATCGACCGTATCCGCGCTTATTTGGAACCGCACGAGGCAGAGCTAGCGCGACTCGACTCACTTATGCGCAAAATCGCGATCCATCGTGAAAAAATCAAGGCTCACATTCGGTCACACAGAGCCTTGATATCCCATGCTCGCCGCTTGCCGCAGGACATCTTGGAACAGATCTTTCTAGCATGCCTTCCCACTCGACACAACGCTGTGATGAGTCCTATGGAGCCACCACTGCTCCTCGGGCGCATTTGCAGTGCGTGGCGGGCCGTCGCATTCTCAATGCCGCGGTTATGGGCATCTCTCCACATATCCGGCTCATTCATTTCCAAAAACGACCGGAGGAAAGCTGCAGTTGTTGATTGGCTGGCGCGATCGGCACCATACCCGCTCTCACTTTCCGCCAGTTACGACTGGCTGGAGGACCGGGCCATAACCGACTCCCTTGTTCAATCTTCCGAACGCTGGCACTCGATTCGTTTGTCCAAAGTGGGGGTGGACTTCTTGTCGCGACTGGCAGACATATGGCATGCACCATTGCTTGTCGATATAGACATCGATTTCGGCCGCTTGGGGGGAGACTTGATGAGCACTATTTTGTCATCATCCCTGATACGGGGCATGCAATCCCGACACATCACCATTGCAAGTCACTGCCACGACGACCTCGTCCCAAAAACACCGTTCAAATGGGACCACCTCACCAACCTCACGCTGGTTCGCAAAGAGGAAGATACCATCGGATTATCGGCTCCAGCTGCTTACGACTTACTGAAGGGGTGCACGAGCCTTGTAGCGGTTCGGTTCCACCTCGAGTGTGATCACGATGATCAGAATATGGCCGAAATATCTCTCTTACATCCATCCCTCGAATCATTCGTCATTGTAGGATTGGGAGGTTCTCCGACTGTCCACGAGCTGCTCGACCTCGTCGACCATTTGGAGATGCCACGCTTGCAGCAGTTCCATCTGTGCAACCTTCAGGAATACACCTCCCTCCGGCCGTCCGAGATCGAGGTCCTCCGACATCTGGCCGAGCGTTCGCCGCTTATCTGCGACCTCCACTTGTCCTTTGTGGAATTCACCGGACCCACCGTTGTCGAGACTCTGCAGCTTTTCCCCAATCTCTCCAATCTTCATCTGATATACCTTTGCCCGCGGCCAGGGTCTACGTGGCTCTTCGATCCCGACGCAGCCGCTGTCCTATCTCTCATCATCGCCAATTCAGCGACGCCGAATCCATGCCCGGCACTGAAGCAGCTGACAACGCAAGGCATGTCGTTTGACAACGAACTGCTGGTAGACCTTCTGCACAAACAGCCGGATTTGGCGCCGAATTTAGAGTGTCTTGAGCTCATCCTCTGGAATATCCCTCCTGATGGCTTGCCTGATCTCAGGCCCTTCAGCGATCGTGGGCTAGTGATTTTGGTGAGGACCCCTCCTCCCGCCGAAGGTAGCGCATGGGTGGGCATTGAAGCATGAGGGACAGCATGTACGTGAGTGTCCAGTGCTTTTTTTGCCATTCCTCCATTCACCAGCTTTCACCTCAGGCTCTCGTGAACGCTTCAAATTATAATGTTTACACTGCTTGTTTTTTGTTTGGAATCGCTTTCTTGGAGTGAAGAAATGCAATCAGACGACGCTCTGCGTCCATTGAAACGGTGACACCTTTCACCGGAACTAGGGTGCCTAATCACCGCTCTCAGCGCACTTGAAATAAAAGGAATGTCGTCTAGCTACTCTCCTCCCCACACGCCCTTCCGGTGTGAAGTCAGGTGTGGTATGGTCGTGCCTGAATACCGCTCCAAATACTCTGTGACTCGTACACGTTGGTTGGTGAGTCCGTGGTGGAGTGGTTCTTACGCTTTGGCAGATGTAATGTTCCGTATATGTTTGGCGCCATCTCGGGCCCTCTGTCTTCGCATCGAAGTGCAGTATAAACGCGGGAGCCGATCAAGCTACTGAATTATTTTGACCGATTTTTGTGCTGCCGGTCGACGGCCTATGGAGTCACTGCGTTCCGACCCCCAGTAGACCAACTTTGTCTACATTGTGGCTACGTTCGGTCTACGTCTGGCTACATCTGTCTACAGGGGGTCGTAGACCAATGTTGGTCTATGTTTGGCTACATTTGGCTACGTTCGGCTACCCCCCTCTGTGTACCTTTGTCTACCTCTGTCTACATGTGTCGACCGACCGTAGCCCAAGATTGAAAAATACAGCAATTTTCATTGAGCATGTTGAAAATTGCAGTCTATCCCTCGGTCTACGTGGTTCGAGGGTATGTCTACGTCCGTCTACCCCTGTAGACCGAGGTAGACAGACCCAAGAAACCGAGGTAGACATAGGGGTCAGTCTACCCCCTGTCTACCTCAGTCTACGCGCCTCGGTCTACACTGTGTCTACTGGGGGTCGTAACGCAGTGAGTCTCTACGCTTACACGGCCTGCAAGAAGTTCAAATCTTGCAAGATCTCACACATTTTTGAAAATCTTGCAAGATCTTGCAAGATCTTGCAATGCAAGATGTCGCAAGATCTCGTGCAAATGGCTGCCTGCAAAGCAAAAAATACCCTGTTGTCCAGTAAGGCCCTTCATAATGGTGGACAACTATGTCTCGGTGTCCAATTACTGTGAATGGTCTTGGAAGCTGCCGCTTGCCACCTGCGATCCTCCCGTCGATACTCGACTGCTCACATGAACAGTTTCTGTGCAGGCGTTCCCCGAATTTTGCGTCTCAAGCTAGTCATTCGCTCTCAGCCTTGGCATTCTTGCATATGTTGGAAAATTCATGATTAATCTTTTATGCTCCTCGCGTTGTCCCTCGGCGCGGCTCAAGCTAACTACCTCTCGGTGAACGAGTTCATAATCGGATTCCGATGCACCTCAGTTTTCGAAACTCGCCCTGATACTCGAATCAGTGTGTTGATTTTCCATTTCGGTAAATTCGGATTCTCGGACGGTCCGCACCCGCGACAGATACTGATGTCCGGGGCACTTTCTGCGGGGCTGCTCGTTCGACTCGATGGCAGGCCATGCCATGAAAATATCCGCCCCCTTTTTTGTTTCCTCTGTCAGATCCGCCCCTGCCCGCAACATGCCTGGCCTGAATTTCTACCCCAGATTTCATATGATGATGCGCTAGTTCTAGGAATCGTGCAGCGCCGCGCATCTCGATGCAGTCTTGTTTGATCGCTCATCCGCATGCTGTGTTAGGGCACCGACTCTACCTATGAATATAACGATGGTAAACGGCGGATGACCGATTATCGGAACTGCTGCCTTTACGGAGCTCGCGAGAGTTTTCGCTCTCCCATCCGGCAAAACGCTGGTGAGCGTTGACATCCTCCCCGTGTTAGCCAAGGCCATCGATCTGACTTGGCTTGAACGCGGCTCTTTGGTGGGTCTGCGAGCAACCCAAAAAATGCCGACGCAGTGGCGGTTTAGTACGGCTTTCGGCGGGAGTCGAACCCGCATCCCGCCCTCAATCATCCTTTCCGCTTTTGAAACAGGCTGGGCGTGACCTGCATTGGTCCACGAAGGCTTTGCAGATGAGTGCGATCATCGTACTACGGGCGCTGTTCTGAGCGGATTTTTCCGGTTCCATTCAGGCGGTGCGTAGGAATTTGGAAATATAGGCCCACATTCGAAGTACGCGCGCCATGTGTCCAATTCAGTGCACAAAGATTCTTCGACAGTTATAAACAGATTCAATATCCAACATACGGCTCTCTGAACCACGCAATCGATTTCGGATGGCATTTCTACTCCATAAAGTGCGGCAAAACAAAACCAAAAAAATTGGATCTTCCCACGTATGGCTTAAACCCGAATCGAACGGGCCTCATCTGTACTGCATGAAACAGCGCAAACAGAGCACAGATGTGGGTCACCCACCAAGCCTTACCCGTACCATTGGCAGCATCGTTTGGTGCGAGAAGTAATTGTTGAGCCTGACTCGTAATCATATGCGAGTGTTGTGAGGCTACTGAGCTCCCAATGGGTTCCGAGAGGCTTGGATGAAGCTATACCGAAAGGACAAGAAGAACGCACCAGAGAAAAAAAGGGTGAATGTTTCGACACACGGCTTAGCCCCGAGTCGAACGGGTTCCTCCTGCAACAGCGGAGAACGGTATTTTTCCTCCAGTCAGAGCAGATGCGGGCCACCCGCTACCAAGCCATATTTGCATAGCTCAACGGTGTGCATCGCGATGTTATTGGACGCAACTCGCAGAGTATTCGGCAATAAACGCCAGAAGATTCGTTGAGCGAAAGTAGATGGAGACAAGATTGAAGAGTCAGAGATCCGTTGATCAAAAGCTCGCGCACAAGAGGGAGAACCTGGGAGATCCGAGTATGTTCGTAGTCTTGAAGCAAACACCCAAGTCCTCATCATTGTGCAGCTACCGCCTGCACACCCCCAATTAACTTGTTTGTGCTTTGTAACGCCTTGTGCCCTCATACTGAGCAAATCTTTGCACTAAAATCGTGATATAGCATGCTGGGAGGTATCTGCGACAGATACCGAATTTAAGGCGCCCAGAGGACCTACAGCATCGCCAAAGCATCCCATAAACCACTAGAGTTCCGGATTAGGACTGCCGACGGATCAGCACGTGCGCGTGAAAACCTGCTGGGTCAATTGCTCAGACTTTGATGAGAGCTTGAGGCAAAAAGCAGAGTGCGGGCCGACTGATCCGCGGCCACAATAAGGACAAAGACAACGCAGCCAAACATCCGCAACGTTTCTCTCGCTTTTCACCGTCACCATTCGTTCAGCTGCGACGCGTTTCCCCCTCCCAAATGAGTCCACCACCCAATCAAACTGGCTACTCTATGCCTTGCTCATGGAGCGAACCAAATTCGCGGCCTCTGGGCGGTCCGGGCCCTGACTTGCGCAATTTTTGGCCCTTGAGCTCTACAGGCAAATTGGGATGGATTCGATATCGCTTTGTCGCCGGGCTTGAAGATTGCAAGGCTCACTGCATACGCTTGGTCGCAGGCCAGTAATTTCGGTCATCCACGGCGCGGAGTCAACTCTATGACACGGCGTGGAAGCCGGGTGATATGCTCAACCGATTGCGTGAACCAGCAGCGGAAATCGGTTCAGGCTGTTTTCCCTCCTCTTCCCGAAGGTGGGGAAGCAGCAGAAGAACAGGTTTACGTCCGCGCTTTCCTTGTCCTGGAGTATACGGGCAGCTCTCTATCCCAAGATAACGCCACACCGGTACTTCATGGTAGAAATCGGAGGATCTCCCCCTCAGCTGTACATTTCACCGTCAACTGCTGGGTGTTACTATTTCCCTCATTCCACGAAAATTCGGACGGTGCATCTCCGCTGGCTGGTGGGAACCCATTTCAGGCAGTCTCGGACTATGGCTCTTACTTTGGCTTTTTCTGGTGGTTACATTCTACTGCTGAGCTGCTAGTTTATTATCCCTTCCACCGGCGACTAGTGCCAAAGCCGCTACACCCCGATGCCAACACCAAGCATGGTGTCTCTTCACATCCCGAAGCAATCCCTCTCTCTCCCACCCTCCAGGTGAAAGGGTTGATTTCGCTAAGAGGAAGATTTGGAGGCATCGGGCGGAAACACCGAGCGCTGGGGTCCCGAAGGAAGATCTATGGTATCGACTCGTTGTTTATAGATCCCGAGATGTGTCGTGGGAGAGCACGATTCGTTCCCTGCTGGCTTGAGTTAACGCGAGGAAGGGTGGATTAACAACTTCGTACCGGACTGGTGGTTGATAATACTGGGTTGCTCGCAGAGATGTGATCAGCGGCGCAAAAAAAAAAAAAAAAAAAAAAAAAAGGAGGGAGTCAAACCCCCCCCCCCCGCTTCCTCCACGCAGCGATGTGTCGTTTTGAAGCCGCACCAGTGGGAGGCGACCGCTGTGGTCCACGATGGCGTTGATAAAGCCAGGAGTACTAGTGCCGGTGAACCGCTGAATTTGGGTTGACGACATACGTGGGTATCTTGGGCTGCTCGAAGATCCGGAGGGGGATGCGGAAAGAATACACCATTTGACGCATCTGCAGAGCACACGCATTCCCTGCTGATGTGGAATCAATGCGACGCGGTAGTCGCGAATGAGAAGTTATGAATAGCGACCGCCAAAAGTGGTTCGAGAGCTCCCCGGAAAAGAAAGAATATCACCCCTCAGCCATGCCGTCGGGTGAAGTCGAACCACCAGCTCCTCCCAGATGTGGAAGATGCTCACTTGTTTACATTATGGGGCGACCTCCGTGGTCGACGACGGCGTGCTGAGAATGAATCCGTGCCGCATAAGATGGTCGTGCAATTGGTCGGGTCCAGTTGCTGCTAAACGAGGTCAGTTGGCATTGGAACGAATCTTCTACAATCAAATCCATCCGTGCGATCATAGCGCATGATTCTCAGAGCAGGAAGAAGATTTCATGGCGCATACTCACAGCTCGGGAATGTCCTTTGAGAAGGCTGATATCCTGCGCGTGGTTGCTGTGTTTGGGCCTGACGAGATGGCCTGTGCCTGAAATTTTGACGTCCTGCCAGAGGGAGTAAGTCAGAAAAAAAAATAGACAGATAGATAAATGAAAAGAACCTTCGATCCAAACCATGCCGTCGGGTGGAGTCGAACCACCGGCTCTCCCGGGATGTTCTGCATGGGAAATTGACATACAGTCGGGGTGACCTCCGTGGTCAACGACGGCGTAATGTGAATAACTGAATGCCGAATGCCATAGTCGTCCAATCGAGACAATAAGGTCGAGGTGCCGATTAGTCCTGCTAAAGAGGCAGTGTTGCAGCATAAGAACCGAATTGCCCAGAGTTGATTCATACCGCCGAAGTACTCAACACATTTTGAGAAGGCGTTTCGTCGCACATGGCGAGTAGAAAAAGAAATCACAGCGTTGGGCGCACCAGATTGTACTCCGGGGTGGTTTTACATGGACATTGAAAAAGAGGATCCTGCGCGTGGACAGGTCAATCGGGTTGCCAGAGAGAGCAAAGGAAGCTTCGAAGTAAAAAGACTAGGCTCCTTGCTGATGCCATCTGCGGGAGTCGAACCCGAATCCTCCGTCCTGATTCCAATTCGCGAAATGGAAGTCTAGGAGATGACCGCCGTGGTCGATGATGGCTTGGCTGTTCAGGCCAGGATGATGCACGAGTCTGAGGAACTGAGATCTCTCTGAGTTGCTGAGGGTGAATCGAGATGACGACTTTGTAGTTTGGAGGCAGGAGTTCCGAGTAGTGTTGTTCGGGTCGGGTCGGGCCTGAAAGCCCGGGCTTGGGTCGGGTCGGGGTAGGGTCGGGCCTGGAAAATATCCTGAGCCCGACCCCAGGCCCCAGGTAGGGTCGGGTCGGGTCGGGCTTGGGCCTGAGCCCAGGCTTGAGTACCTTTTTCAGAGGCTTGATTCAGTGAGTTTCTTTCGATCATAAACATGTTGTATGACATATTCCTTACCCCGGGTACCCTCTTCCTTCACTCTGCAGTCCGAAACAAGCTTGCAATAAAGATTCAAGTTGAATCAACCCATCAAAATCATCGACAAATTCTGTCTTACTATCTGGCTTCAAATATGCTGGAGAAAAAAAATGTCAGTCGAGCACCACAGTCAACCCCACATTCTACGCCTGAAAATCACCGTTGAAACATTCTTTTTCGTCAGCCAAAGTCCGGTGGATAAGGTACACGAGCCGACCCGGGCTCAAGCCCGGGTCGCGGGCCTTGAAAAATCCCAGGCCCGACCCTAGGCCCGACTCAAACTAGGGTCGGGTCGGGCCTGGGTCGGGCAGGGTCGGGTCGGGCTTGGGTCGGGCTTGGGCCTAAGCCCTGGCCCGGGACATCACTAGTTCCGAGTTGAACTCCCGAGATGCAATGGGAATCAGCGCGGGATAGCGCGAGTTTAGAGCGGGCCCCATGATCTTGACCCCAAAGTTCGCCGAGCCCGTTGACGATGCGTCCGGATCGTCCAGAACTCGACCATGGACACCCAAGCTAGGACGAGGGAATGGCATCGGCTTCAGTCTCAAGTCCGGATATCTGGAGCCGAAACAGACAAGCGGCCGGAGAGCAGCGGATTTCGAGGCATCGACGTCGGCTGAAGCGGATGATTGTGGTGGAGGACAAGAGCCGGAGTGTGTGCTGCTGTTTGTAATCGACGACGATGACGGAATAGCACTGCCACTTTGCCTAAGGCTCCAACCCTTTTCGTTTACAACCGTTTGTAAACGGTTTAACCGTTTAAATTTACCGTTTAGTTTACGGACTCTGGTAAACGGTAAACAAATGGTAAACAAATAGTTTAAACGGTTGATTAATTCCCCAGATATTTCAGCCATCTGAGGAGATGTTTGACTGCACTGTATAAGGTGGGGTGAGTGATGCTGGCTCGAAAATTGCTGAATAGACATAACACAGCGATATCCAACTCGCCGTCACCCAGACTGAGCGGGATCTTCCTAATGGGGACCAGCTGATGCGCCTCGGCTAAGGTGCGGTGGAGAGAATTGTCAACCTGCATGTCCAGTCGGTGTGGTCTGGTGCAGGAAAGGCAATGGGGTGCTCGTGGAACTGTTTACCATCCTCCCAATCATCTCAATGCACCCAGATATGGCCCTGAAATAATTTTGCTGAAAAGATACCGTTTTTAAACGTTTATAAACAATTGTAAACCGTTTACTAACCGTTTTCGTTTAGTTTACGGGAATCCGTAAACGAAAACTAAACGGTTGGAGCCTTAACTTTGCCTCTTGCTTGCTGCGTCCACTTCTCGCCGCTCGCGAGTCTTTTTGCCTCCATTGGCGGCCAACGCCTTTTTTTTACCCATCTATAGCTCGGAAAACCCGGATGTGCCTTCGGCCCTTCTCACCTTGCTCTTGCGGCTTTTCAGTCCCGGTCGCGATGTTCTTGTCGCTTGAAGTGCATGGCTTCCGGAGTAGCGCCGAGTCCCCGGCCAGGGACCTCACCACTTTCATCATCTGGATTGCCGATGCAGCGTACGCATCCTACACGCCCTTCCAGCTGTTTGCACGCACATCCACGCATACCGTTACTTTTTATTATCCAGTGTCCCCGCGAAGTTTCAAGTAAGCGCTCGTCGTTCTCTTCTTCGCGCCAACATTCCTGGCCTGAGGGCATCGCGGATTCATAGTGAGGACACCCTCTTTTTCTGTCGCCGATGACCGCTTTTTTGTTACCCGCCTTGTAGCCGCCAGGTCTTCCCAAATCACGTCTCACCCGCTCGCGCTACCCGAACTGAACCCATGTTGTGCTTGTCGTTTAATCCTCCCGGCTCCTTGACAGGTTTGTGACCAAATATCTGCAGCACCGTTCCCTGGCGTTCTCAAACAAAACAATGCGCGGCGCTCATCGAACCCGCATTTTTTCGCTCTCAGAGGCTAGAGCGTACGGAGTCATACAAGTTGCGCGCGACCTACATTGGTCGACGAAGGCAATGAAGTTGAGTGAATTTGTCCCGCTATCGAGTACTGTTCTTACCATAAATTTCGCCTTCAATATAGGCGGCGGATTGCCCGTACACGAAATTTCATATCACAGGTATGAGCTTTACGCGTCTGATTCGCTCAACGGAGTGTGATACAACAAGATTATCCGAGGACAAGAGCGGCTCAAAAAGACTCGCCCCTGGCATATGTCTTCGGCGGGGGTTGAACGTTGAACCCGCATCTCCCGTCGATGCGGCCCCCTGGCCATTCATCGAATAGCGTATTGTAATGGATTTTTTTTTAAATAAGCGCCCTGCGAGGTATGCGCCCGACGTCGCCGAGCTATAGCGAGGCACCGATCAGCGCCGTAGGCGACCACCCCCGCACACCGTGCGCCACCGCCCGCCGTCTACACCGCCACCATCAAAACATTTACATTGCCCGGCGTTATCCACCCCTGTCCGTCGCTGTCAACGTCCTGCTGGCCGCTGTCACCGTCAACGTCGCGCTCACCCTCGTGCTGACCACCCTCCCCCGTAGTTACATCCGGCCAAGCCTGTATCGAGCGGAGGTGATCTGGCCTTGATCTACGAAGGCTTGTAACTGACTAGGTGTGGAGATGTACCATTTAGTTCGAGCGGTCATGCCATCACGGTCCGTGTGGAGAGCCGGCAGTCCTCGCCTTTGAACGCAATTTGTGGTGCGTCGCGGTGCCTCCCAAACACATCTTCCAAAATAACTCGAATCCTGCTGCACAGTTGCCAGTGACGCGCTGTTACTCGATGCCGGACTAACACGAACCACGGAGCAAAAAGAGCTGCAGGAGTGGCAGAGGCCCTCGGTGAGAGTCCATCTCGCGTCCGCTCGAGACCTTCAACAGTGATGGTGCTCGGCTACGGGGGCTTGATAATATCTGCGAAGAACTGGCAGTGTGTGTTCACTCAAGATCATGAAAAACAGGAAGAACACGGCCGATAGTTCTGAAGCACCGGTCTGGCACAGACTCTGCGTGCATGTTCTGTGGAATCTTCCTCGTCTTCTCTTTATGCTCCTTCCCCCGGGTCCAGTCCCCACCTGCTGCGCCTGACCGGCATGGACCCTACATGTGTAGAAATACCCCAAAGCTCATCTAACCAATGTATGAGGTACATGGCAGATGTGCGAACGGGACCTGGATGCTTTCGGGTAGTCCAACCCGAGACACGCTCCAGCGCACCTTCTCCTTAAAAAAGGCAAAGGCCGACCTTCATGCCTGCGGTGGGAGTCGAACCCATTGACACATCCCTCGCGTATACTCAGAGCGGAATTCCACGTCTCCAAACGAATTAGAAGGGCGGGGATTCAGCTTAAAGCCTTGATCTACATAGGACTTGGGCTTGAGGGCCATTGCATGCGCATGGCAGACCGAGTTTGGTTCTTTTTTTTTTTTTTTTTCAGTGTGCGTGTCGAGGCAAGGCAATCAGACACACCTTCTTCATATCCTCGTCATTCAGTAGGTGCCATAATGCTACTTGATGCCCATAGCCTTGCTCACCCTCGCCCGAGCTGCGCTCGGCTCGAGTTCGCCGGGTAAAGACTACAGTCCTAAACTAGGAAGCGCAACAAACGTAGAAGCGCAACACGCGCGTTCGGCTGTTCCCTGACCTCAAGTATACGCAAAATTTGGTACAAACACACTAGAAGATCCCCTCATGTAGCCTATACAAAGATCTGGCCAGAAAGTCTCCCTGAAGATTGAGAAATGGCCATGTTTGTTTGCCGTGTAAACAGCGTGTCCGCCACTGATCGCCGTACAACGGGGAGAATCGATTTAGGCGGCTGATTGCAAGGTTGAGCATGGCATAGGGTTTTCAGGGTCTCCCAGTACAGCTGTACAAATTTTCGTCCCAAAAGAAATAGCCTAAGAGGTCGGTTCAGCTAATTAAAGTTGTTGCGCTTCTACGTAATTTGTGCAAATTTGGTTGTTTGCAAAGATCGGGCTCGTTCTCAACAACTACGCGCCCAAACACCAAAGGGTGAGTTGAAGCGTAGACTTCGTATTCCAACGGTCCACTTCACAACTTGGGGTGAGTGCTTCCGTGAAGAATTGGCTGAGATCAAGGCCTGTTCAGCTTTGATGTTGCGCTTCCTAGTTTAGAACTGTACTGTCCAAGAAATGATTTTTCCGAGACATTGCTTTTTGCTCACCCTCGCCCGAGCTTCGCTCGGCTCAAGTTCGCCGGGCAAGGTGCCGAAAGCAGAAGACTGAAAAATTGTTGAACGTTGAACTTGCGTTGAACCAAATGATTTAATGAGCACGGCTAAGTGTAAGGCTGGGATGACTAAAGATGACTAAAAAGTAAGGGAATGGTCAGACAAAACAGTAAAGTAACCGCATTGAGCGTCAAAAACACACGATAATTCCCTTATTAGGGTTAATCTCCAACACGTTTGAACAACGTCATCGCTGCGAAAAACACCTACTCTGGCGCTAAAGCTGTGCATAACCGAGTTAAAAATAAATTTTTAAACTCGGAATCTGGCTGCGGTGCTCGCTAGTTCTCCGTATGGGCGAGCACAAGTTCTTTTTCCAAATACCGAGTAACAATCACCAGGAGCGAATGAATTTTACGCAAGAGAAAGCTCAGCAGTCAATGAGGTCAACGGAAGACGGGGGCAGCCAATTTTACGCGGCCGGCAATGAACAGCATGTGATTGCGTGTGATCAGATTCGTCAGCATCCGACACAACGCCAAACACCGTTTTTCTTCTCTCACTTGAGTCACTTCCAACTCACTTCCTCGCTCTCTGTTCCCTTTTCCAATGGCTGCCCTGTGAATTGACGGCAGCTGCCCTCAGACGTGGACGACGACAACCACCGCTTCGATGGCAATCCCCGTTTCCCTCTGCTTGCTTCATCCCGGATTCCCGCGTTCAATCTTTTCACCGCTACTAGCTCGAGAGCTCCGACTCCGTCCGCGCTGAATCCTTGGAAGTTGGGGGAGCAAAAACACCGTGAAATGAGGCTTTCAGCCTCCACCCCTTACGCCAGAAATCTGGCCAGTGCAATCGCCTGTCCCTATCTGTCCTTGATCCGCCAACCTGTTACTCCAAACCTCGCAAGATTGGCAGTCACCGGGCACTCGTGCCCAAGCAAGCGGCACGCCGCGCACCGGAGACACGAAGATGGATGCGTGGATGCGTTGATGCGTGGACCTGGTGCGCAGCTTTATCTTCTTCCTTCTTGTTCGATGGCATGTTAATTTGCGGTGAATGGTGTTGCGGCGTACGGGAAAGGCCCGCTGGGGTCCATTCCGAAAACATGAGCTGTGTTGCGAATACGGAAGGGAACTTCCAACCGGCGGGGACGGGAGAAGGTACGCGATTCGATTCATCCGTTTCTTGCTCAGTTGCGTTATCCGCGTTGATCCATTGGCCTTTTCCGCCTTCTGTGGGAGGCTGCTACGCCGTGCATTTTGCTCGCGCTGATTCTCAACACAGTGTGTTATCTGCATCTTAGCTCTTTTTTTTTTTTTTTTTTTTTTTGCGGGGTGGAAGGAGTGGATTAGGATCAATATTGCTCGCGCGCCGTTTTGATGACAGTCCGTAGCGGAGGGTCCGCGCGCGCAACGGATAGCAAGCGACTGAATATTCCGCGTGTCTGCTCGTTTGACTCGAGCTCGGGCCGTCACAATGCCGCAGCTCTTTCGCTTTTTCCGCCTCCCCTTTCTGATTTCTGGTTCTTCTCAGGTCGTCGATAACAGCTTAGAGATCATGAATTGGAAGTACAAAATCGGACTTCACAGCTGTACCTATATCAATATGGGGGCTCTAGAGCTCGTACCACTACTCGCCTTCTGTCTGAGCGCTAGCTGATCTGAGCATCGGTCCGCCCCTGGTGAGTACGCTCGCTCGAAGCTTGCATTGGTACTATAAGTAATATACGCATAGGCTGGAACTTACGTGTACAGCTTAGTACGAAGTGCCTCGGAGTTTGAATGAAATGATGGCTGTCCCCTGGCGTCCTTGAAAGGCCTCAATCCCCACGACTTTTTGCAGCCGTCATATTTCGATCAACATCAGGCGCCTTGATTTTTTTCAAGGGATTTGCGATGGGTAAAGAAGGAGCTTTGAGCATTTCTTTTTCATGCTTTTTGGGCGGAATTGATGGGAGTGACATATCACTGATATCTTGGCGTGTCATTTTTCAAACTCCGAGGCACCTCGTACTAAGCTGTACACGTAAGTTCTACAGTATACATCATCTGAACGACTGTCTTCAGATTGCTCGTTATACTGGAGAGGCTGGACAACGAGCCTACTATACGCATAGGAACGGCCCGCACCTGCACAACTTCAGTCGGGCAGAGTGGATTCTGCGGGGCTGCTCGTTCGACTCGAGCTCGGGCCATGACTTTGAGTTGTGTTCGCTTTTTTTTTCCTCCTCCCCTGGCACTCATCAAGTGCAGTTGGTGAATCCCGGTCTTGTCTTTTCTGCGATGGAACCTGAGCATCGAATCTCGAATTGATACAAACCTTGTCTGGTAGCATTCCCTGTGCTGTGACTGACCGGACTCTCATTTTAGGCCGTGTGGATAAACCTCGAAACTCCAGAAACTACCAAACCAAGTTTTACAGGTGCAAGGATACGATCAGGGCACGCACAGCGATGTCCACATTGCCACGTTGTTCGTTCGACTCGACATGCTGTCCAGCACTGCCGCCCATGTAAGTGCTAACTTGACGCATTGGAATTGGTCTGTTTGTGGTCTTGTTGCTCGGATACAGTTCCACTTATATTTCCCTCAACTTACTCACGCTCTAAAAGGTAATCCCGTTGAAATCACCGTCCCCTGATCTTGGACCCACACCACCACAGACCACCACCCACCACTCACCATTCTCCTGCCATGGACGTGGATAATGAACCCATTCCCACTTCCAAAGGTAGGCCTGCCTGCTTCAGGATGACGAGGTTCTCATGGCATTGTAGGCATCGACCCAGGCGAGGCCGCCGCTGCCGACATCTGGGCAATTTACGTGGCAGAGGCAGAAAAGTACGACAAAGGCCTCGTCGAAAGTTGGAGAAGTGACATGGACGGGATGCTCATATTTGTGAGTGTTCTACATTGCGAGAGACTTGTGACCAACATGACACAGGCAGGTCTCTTCTCGGCCAGCTTGACGGCATTTCTTATCGAGAGTTACAAGACTCTGAATTTGGACTCGGGTGACACTACGGTCAAGCTTCTGGCCCAAATATCCCAACAACTGGCTGCCTCTACGCAGGGCAGTGCATTGGACCTTCCAGCGGTGTCGACGGATTTCACTCCATCCCCAGCTGCATTGGTATGCAATGCACTGTGGTTCATCAGCCTCGGCCTCAGTCTCTCCTGCGCCCTTTTTGCAACACTTCTGGAGCAGTGGGCTCGCGATTTCATTCATCGAACCGAAATCCGATCGGCGCCGCTCATCCGGGCGCGCATTTTTTCGTTCCTCTACTACGGTTTGAAGCGCTTCAACATGCATATGCTTGTGGACATCATCCCATTGCTCCTTCATCTTGCACTGTTTTTCTTCTTTGCCGGACTCGTCGCCTTTCTGATTCCAGTTAATCTTGGGATGGCAATCCTTGCTGGTGGAATCCTCCTCATTTTAACCGCAGCATACTCGGTCTTCACGCTCTTCCCGTTAGCCTACCTACAAAGCCCGTATCGCACACCACTGTCTGGAACATTCTGGCGCCTGGCTCAGTTTGCCCAACATTGGCGTCGTGGACAGAGTCATCCACCCTCTGTCCTTCGGGCAGAGGAAACGATTATGGAGGCTGTATCTCGCGTGGCTACAGAGGACTCAGAGGAACGCATGGCACGGGACGAACAAGCACTTACCTGGACAATGAAATCCTTGTCCGACGACCAGGAGCTCGAACCCTTTGTGGCTGCAATTCCCAATATCCTGTGGGGACCTGAAGGTCGTCGAGACAGATATACGGCCGCTTTCCGAAGCCTTGCCACAAATCCCGAGCTCCACTTGTTCGATCGTATCAACGGTCTCCTAGCTGGTTGTGACACTGGGCTTTTGTTGCCTGATGTCCAAAAAAGACGTCAAGTGGTGCACCACAACGCTGTGTGGGCAATGGCGGCCTCCCTTCCACCTTCTGAAGCAACTTCGATCTCTACGGAATGGGCGCAGGGGATTCAGCGTATCACAGATAACGGAATTTTTCAAGCTGCAGTCTCCGCTAGAGCACTGATGCAATGCAGTCGTTTCCACGCGCATGTACCACGTCTGCAGCACCATCTCCGATATTTGGTCGACTCATTGCGAAGGGGATGCGCTGATGCTGCGTTGGCTCCAGTCTCAAACTCCATTGCGGAACTCATACCAGAAGGACATTATCCCGTGTCCGACCCGTTCGGGCCGTACCAGCCATTCGCCGTGGGGCATTCCGCCGAGGAACTTATTCATCAGATCGAGTGCGTTCTGATAGAGACCCCGTATCGCATCTTCTTCGAGTACCTTGTGTGGGCATCACGTCAAAGACTGGATGCCTTGCCTTATCGCTTTTACGCAACCTGCGAAATTATTCTCGCTTTCCCGCAGACTGTCACGTTGAAACTTCAGGCTGTATGGGATTACTCGTTGGCCGACATCGTGTCAAGGGTTCTGAAGGAAAGCAATGTCTCAGATCTCGTGTACATGGATGCACTTGTTCAACAGCTCATGTCCTGCTGGTCACCGCATGGAAACATGCCTATCCCCCTGATCCAATATATCGGTGACCGAGCGTGTGGTCAGGCCGTTGCTCTATTATTCGATCACACACCCGACATTCACCAACTGTGCGACGAAATGACACTGGCCCTGTTACACGAGACTTCGGAATCGGCGAGGAACAAAATCCTTACCGCAATGTGGCGTCTGATGTACCACTCCGGCTGGAGGGCGAGCACATCATGGTTGAGACAGCTGCATGGAGTGGTCACCGAGATGGGTGTTCCCTCCATCTCCGCATCCCTTACTGCCCTACTAAAGTGGCGCTATCTTCAAGTGCTCAGAGATGATGACCATGAACTTGACCCGTCATACCTGTTCGCGCAAACGTCAGACTCACTTCATCCGACAGTAACAGCAATAACTGAGCCACTTAGGCTTGAAGACGGGAATGACGCGGGTGTCAAGCTTGAGGACTACAAGTACTTGTGCAGGCGTAATGCGGAGGCCTATGTCCTGATCTTGTTAGAGTTTGTCGATGCGTGTGCTAGCCCGGAGCCTTTCCCATACAAGGTCGACGAGACACTCCAACGTATCACCGTTCAATACGACGCATCTCATTTTGTGGCTGTCCACGAAAGCTACCAAATTCGCCTCTCGAATGCCATTCAGAATGCGTTTTGCAGCCCGCGATGCGCACAATTGCGAGGCAGGGTGATAAACAGCACAATGTTCGATATGTATAGTCGTCCCATCTTGGGGTCCGCAGGGTGCCCCTGGCTAACCAACAAAGAGGCGCGAGAGAGAATTAAAACGGTGTTGGCTAGCTATGCGGATGAGCTTGCCTGCTCCCCTGAACAAGACTTCCAATTGAATTCCGATCTGGACCGCGTTCGAGCAATTCTGCAAGGACTCGAGTCCTTCCATACTACGACAGACAGTGTGTTGCGACCCGTCACTTCATCCTGGTTTGTAGGTGCTGAACTCTCCCCAGCTGTGGAGGGGTTGGACTCCACGGAAAATAGATAGATTGTCTTTGCAGACATGTGCAATCCATGGAAAGCGGGCGTATGGGTGTAATACTGTAAAATAATTACTTTGTGTAGCACCCCGGTTTTCTGAGAAAAAGTGACACCCTGGTTTCAGTTCGAGCAGAAAAGGTCAGCAGTGAAATGCGAACCAAAATGTAACAGGCGCAGTAAACCAAAAATGTAGCAAGTCATTCTGACAGCATTATCGCGGAGGAAAGGTCTTCAATGGGATATATTTTCCTTGAAACCTTTGTGCTGTGAGGTTAGCTTTGACCTGATTCTAGGTAGTTCAACGCTTTTACGAGCCACCAGCACTCTGCAATACCAGATTTCTGGCCTTGGCTCCACCCCCGAACAAAGCCCGCTATAGGTACTTCAACCAAGCTATCTGGCAGTCCGACGAATGGCCCGGGGTCCTCAAGTATTCAACAGGGTGCAACCAGGGAGAAATGCTTATTTCAATGTGTCCATTTACATAGTCCAGGTACAACATGAACTGGGTAAGCGACCATCTCTGCGGTCGTGGGTTGAACATTCTCGCGAGGAGGTTCAAATCACCTCGTGTAGGTTCAATGCCATCAGGGTTCAATGAATTATGTGCCATGTTGCGTACAAGTTTCTGGCAGTGCACGAAAACTTGCCTCGTTTTCCAACAAGCAACGTGCTGAATTTTTAACCATGTTCATAGTTGGTCACTTTTTCGTCTATATTGTGGGGTGTGTCACTTTCTCGAGCAAAATAATTATTTTACAGTATTCCCGCCATACGGGCGTTGGTATAGCTGGCATATTACCCTACAGCAATTTCTTTGTTCCGGAAAATGACACGTCCCAAGAGGAAACGTCGTATGCCGCGAAGGGGGAAAAAAAAGAAAAAAAGAACCCACATAGCGCCATAACAGGGAGTCGAACCCGGCTCCCTCCGTACCCGACCAGACTGGAGGTCAGCTCGGGAGGTGAGTCCGCTTCCATCGAGCAGCAGTGGAGCACTGGCGGTGCAGAGTCAAAAAATTAGATGAACATACGGAGAGAACTCAAATGGCAGCTATTGGCAACGGCAAAACAATAAGTAGCTCACAAGGTTGAAAGATGTGTCTGGGGTGCGGACGGAGAGTGCGGGCCGAAGCAGAAGGAAACGATGGGGAGAAATAGGTTCTATCCAGAAGCACATACTGCCGTCGGGAGACTCGGACCCAGCCTCCACCCTTCGAAATAAAAGGTTTCACAGCCTTAGAACCTCCGTTGTTGACAACGGCTATACCTATTCAATTTCTGTCCCGGATTCCATCAGACATGTCCCGCATTGGTCAAGAGAAAGAGCTGAACCCACGAGTTCACACTTCTGTCTGCTTAGGCGAAGTGAATCCGATGCGTATTCCAACTTTGATACGCCCGTCTGCCCCGCGATCCTGTAATATTGTTCAGACACTGGGTCTTCCTGTAATGTAGATGCACTGCAGAGTAAAAAACGTCGGGATCTATCATCTGATCCCATCGCGAGGAGTCGAACCCCGCCACGTAGACCCAATCTTACATCCTCGAACAACGGCGACGTGCAGCGACCTCCGTGGTCAACGATGGTGATATCGGGGATTGGGATTACTCCGATGAAAGCTCTGGGTGCAATCGCCAATTACCGGTGATTTTAAGGACATCAAAAGTGGAGGAACCGACACAGCCCAGAGCGTCCACGAACAGTCCCGATTCGAGTTGCGTCCGAAACAAATTGGAAGGCGGACGATCCCAGAGAAAAGTCTGCAGCCAGCCGCAATCAACTCCAGATGTTTCGCAACCGGAAGATGCCTCACCTGGTTTCCCGTTGCGGAGGGGTTTTTAAGTTCGTCGCCGCACATCCCAGGCAACGCACACAGAATAAGTAGACGGAGATGTTGGAAGTCAGCTATCAGATGGCCAGTTCCCGATTGCGTGACGCGTCCGATGAGCGAAAATTTAAAACTTGAATTCGGTGGACCACCGGTCCGACCGTCCGAGTCCTAATGCACGGTCGCGGTCTGGATGAGAGGAACATAACAGCCCAAAAAAAATTCGTCGAAGCAGAGAAGCAGTGGATTCGGCATAAGGATGGTGGAGGACGAGAGCAGGAGTGTGTGCTTGGTGTGTGCGGCTGTTTGCGATCATTATCGAAGATGACGTGTGCGGCACTGCCACGCCTCTTTCTTTTTCGGCCCCACCTTTGCCCCACCTCAACGTTCTCTCTTTCCCTCAATGGTGCCGGCGTTCTGCTTCTACTTGTCCTTGGTCCCCTCTTGGGACTTGCTCTACTGGTCAGCATGCTTTTGGATCCCCCTGCCGCAGTACTCTGGTTGCTCTTCATGAACTCGGCACCTGCCTTTCCGACGCCACGTGCGCATTCATCACTTAGCTGCTCCCCGATCCAGCATAGCTCACCCTTTGATTCACCTCATAATATCCGGCCTGTCCCCGAATCGCAGCTTCTCGAGGTACCTGTCCTTGCGGCGCTCACGTTCCTGCCTTGTTAGCGCAGCTTGCAGCCCTGGTGGAACACCCCAATATCGCTGAATTCGATCTATCACTTCGTCAATCTGTCACTGCAGTCGCCGTTCCTTTTAACCACCAAATCTTCCAAACTCCCGATTCCACCGCCTGTGCTGCCCGCACCCCATACTTTTTTTTCTCGGCCCTGTGTTGTTGGTTCCCTGCTGTGACTTCGGATAAAGTACGGAGTGGTCCTAAAAAAGACATCCAGGACCCTTACATGCTTTCGGCGGGACTTGAACCCGCATCGCGGCCTGAAAAGTCTCTCGTACAGTACTGAGTAAGGGTTGGGCGTGACCTACATTGGTCGACGAAGGCAATAAAGGCGAGTAAAATTACCGTGTTATGGGGCAGTGTTCTGACAGGATTTTTCGGCTTCAAATCCAAGGAGTCGTGCGCCGTTGTGGTGGAAGTCTAACGATATGTGCCTCTGCCTTCGCTCTGTGGCTTCCCAACGGATATTTTGATGTGCCGGATCTTGATTTCTGTGCGTGAATCCTCCAATTTCTCACCCGCCGCGAATGCGACTGGTGCTTGACTGGGTATGCTTACTTGATTTTCGGAATCCCGTACCTTGCGCAAGAACCAACCAACCGTATAGAAAGAAGGCCTGTAGCGGAGGGTCCGCATTTGCACTCAATAGAAGCGGACACATGTGCTGTCCGGGGCTGCTCGTTCGACTCGAGCTCAGGCCATGGTAACAATCCGTTGGTATTTTGTTTTGCCAGTCAGCACGAACCCTCCCCCGCTCACATTGTTGAAACAGCTTGTGTGTGTGTTTCGGGTTGTCTTCTATGCCCAACCCCTCCCCAATATCGAATCCTCGTGGATTGCACGGGTTCGATTCGAGCTCGGACACTGCGTTGTGCACTCCAATCTTTTCGAGCGGTTCGATAGTCAATGGAATTTTGGACGTCGAACCGAATTTCCACAGACGTAGCGGAGGGTCCGCACCCGCACCGAATATAGAAGTCGACGCGTGCGCTTTGTGCGCGATCGCTCGTTCGATCAGAGATTAGAGCTGCGGCAATACTCGGTGGCCATTCATTTTTGTCCCTCTTTCTTTACCCCATACTGGCCCGTTATTTCCCTGCATCGAAATTCGAGCATTTTGCGGTCCGTTGGGATGCACTTCTCTTCTCTGCTCTTCCTTTGCATGCCACTCCGCCGAACAGTGCAGATACCAGATACTGATGCGGAACAACTTCAACTGCGCTTCTGCACCCGCACTACTTCGTTTGATATCCCTTCAAATGGAGGATGGCGATTTATAAGAAGGCAAAAGATTCTTATCCCTTCTTGATTCCTATGTCGCTGATGATTTTCTGTCTGTTTGCACATGTATATACCCCGCCGCTTGGGTCCCGAATATCTGAACTTTCCCCATTGATATTGGTTTCAGGCTATGAGTTTGTGGAGTTCAACGGGAAAAGGGAAAACGCGTGCGTTGAGAAGGTGGGGAAAGGTAAACGAATCGGCGGTGTCCCGAAATTTCCTGGCTTCAACGTCAGTTACTCAGGCTCTTGGTTCCGTTACAGCAACACGCTTTGGGCTTAGCTCGCGTTTCTCCTGGATCCGAACTCACAACCATAGCAGCTACAAATATTCAACGAATGTGAGACGCACTCTGTAAGAATATCACATCCAAGGAGGGAAAAGGGAGGTACGATCCAATTCGATTCGATAATTTATTCAAGAAAACGGTGGCCTTTTATACCTCGAGAACAATGTACGATACATAGACAAACGGATGAGGTAGAACAATGAACCAGACCAGCTGAGTCACGTCTCCATGCCAAACACTGTGCATCTCCATGCCAGCGTATCAACGCGCAGCCAACCACAGCAATCCGCAGCCAACCGCCACGTCCATCCTACGTGTCGGCTTGCCATCACTCCAACACACTCCAACACACTCGGTATGCCACCCCCAAGGAATTCGGAGGTAAACGCGCGATGACCAACAAAAGAACACCGAACATGTCAGAAGGCCCTCGATGGGACTCGAACCCATATTTCTTCCGAATACATCGCGAAGGTGAAGCTTCATATTGCGGAAACGATCTCGCTTGATCCACGAAGGCTTATTGCCAAGTCTGTGGCGGTGATAAGTGCTGAAAATAAAATGATGGAAGGAGGATAGGTGGAGGTGCGTCGAGTAAGATTCATTGACTTTCTGCTGGATACCGGCTAGCATAACAAATGCGGATCCGGAGCTCCTCTACATGGTCTTCCGCACCCGCCTTGGGTATGCAAGACACAATCCCTGGCCGACTCGATCATGCCTGCACTGAAATTATATCCCATCTGGTTCCTGGAGAAACTTGCTGCTCTCTTCACTTCATCAATCTAGTGAAATGGGAACTCAGACATCACGGCATCGCCACCTTTAGAAAGGTCCACATGCTGCGGTAAAAAAAAAAGCAAGCAATCCCGCGGACACCGGTGGTGAGACTCGAACTCACACCTCTTCCGTGTAGTAGCAATTGGCGGTAAGTGGAGGAGGCGATCTACGTTGACCGACACAGGCTTAAGCTGTAATGCCAGCAAAGCTACATTCTATACTAAGAGACCGTGCCAATCCAAGAAGAAACTGGGCCGAAAGACGCAAGAAATTCGACGGCAATTCTTTTTTGCCGCCACTGTACGTCATCCGCACACAGAAGCAAACAGCAATTTGTGTCTTTCCTTCAATCTCGACGCTCGTCCCTCTTCCGTCCCTCACTTCTCTGCTCTCCCCGTTGCCGACACTCGAATCGAAGCACTCTTACCTTCCTCAAAACCCCACCGAGAGCGCAAGCGCGTTTGATCAGCCTTACACGTCATCCCGGGCTACAAACAGCGATTTTCGCAAGATTTTCGGCCTTCTTTTCTCGTCCCTTCAAGGACACTTCTCTGCTCTCCCCTCCATCGCCGGAGACATGTAGCCTCAGCCTCATCAAGTGATTCACGGCACCCGATTGCACTACGCCTTGATTACGCCAATCGATCGAAATTTGAGATTCCAAATTCCAGAATCCACACCCAGCGGGAGTGGATGCAGCAAGCTAGGAATGAAGACGGGGAGCGGAACAGCGGAGTGCGCAGGCTCGGATTTTGGGAGTGAGAGGAGGTGGACCCCAAGAGGTGCACAGCCAAGCAAGGTGAGTTCTGTTTCGTCGATGCCCGCCTCCATCCGCACTCTTTCCCCGAGTCTTGGCAGCTAAGTCTGCTGAGATATACGCGACGTCCGATGATATCGGTATTTTTCAGCGTGTTCACGAATCACAGATCCCGCCCCATTGCTGGTAAGGACGCATTCTTGGTCCACTCTCATAGTGCTGGCAAAGTTCGGTTCAGTTCAGGTTCGGGGCAAATTCTCTGAACCCCGAACCTGAACCCCGCGTTCGGTTCGACGAAGTACCGAACCTCGAACCTGGAGCGCGTTCAGGTTCGGTTCAGCGTTCGAACGCGGTTCGAACCTGAGCCAAATCGGGCATCTCGGGGACTCCAAATTCCTTGCGAGGCCGTGCAAAAAATCACTTTCGGTAACAGGATTAGCACTAAAGGTGACCTAAACTCAATTCAAAGGAAACATACCGGCTCTAGACTCATTCTTATTGGCTTTGGGTTCCCAATCAGCCAGGTTTCAGCAAAGAATTGTGCGGTGAAAACCCGGATGGCATATGATCCTCAAGGGAGCCCTGTAAATTGATCTGTCTGAGTCCCAGGTACAATCTGGAGTGCTGGATAAGTAATTCGCTGCTTCAAAGGGCGAAAGATCGCTACATTTTGACATTTTCAGGTTCGGCGTTCGAACCAAGTTCGAACGCACCCAAGAGGAGCGAACGCCGAACCTGAACCCAGCGTTCGGTTCGTGGCTGCCCCGAACTTTGAACCTGAACCTGGCGTTCAGTTCGGTTCGGTTCAGGTTCGAACCTTTTTCTGAACCGGACCTTGCCAGCAATACAGTGACTCTCAGCACCGTGTACGATTATCGAGTCACGTTTTCCTTCATTTGTACAGATCCTCCCACTCGCCCTTGGGATCCATATCTTCCGCTTCAACATACCCGCCAGTTCCGCACGGCCCGCGTTCCAAGCGCCAGGTCTTCCCAAATCACGCCTCACCCGCTCGCGCTACCCGAACTCAACCCATGCTGTGCTTGTCATCTTATTCTCTCCGCTCTTTGACAGGTTTGCGGTCAAAAAAATCTGCAGCACCGTTCCCTAGCGTTCCCAAAAAACAATGCGTACCACTGTTCGGCATTGGCTTCTTTCCCTCGGAGACGGCTTCCTCCCTATTTTTTTTTGTCGTTTAGTTTTTCCCTCCCTCGCTTTCACCCCTTCCCGCTCCCCTTTGTCTTCCTCGGTCTCCTGAGAATTATACTTACAAATCAATCCGCGTCAGTGCTTACTCACCTCGGGCTGATTAATCATAACCTTCTCACGGCAAGCTGCGTTACGAAGTGTTGCTTGTTCTCTATATTATGAAGACTGGAAGGCAAAGTTAGAGTCCGTCTACCCCCGTCCATTCTCTTCCGCTGCACCGACCTCTGCATTGTGAAATTTCCTGCTTTCGAGGTGGCTTGATCTGTCTGACTGTTTAAGGTAGAAAGTTGCAGCCTAACCTTTGTGACCCTTTAGACACTGTCGTTGGCCTCCCTTGACGTATGGCATCCTCCTCCGGATTGAGTCTGTCTCCGTCTCGCGCCGTTTGTTTGCGTCTCTTCACACGCGTTGCAGGTAGACGGCAGAAGAATTTGCTGGCCCGATCCAGTCGTTCGAATCCCGGTTCGCATCTTCTCGTTGCCGTGACCGTTTTGCTGACGGTTCCCATGGCAAGACACAAACCCTCATCTGCGCCGTGTAGCGGTGTCTTCCTTGACACCGCTCCCCATCCGAGCCACGGTGGGCGATCCTGCTTATGATGGTTCAACGTACTTCAGTTGCTATGAATTGTCCATCCGTTACTCGTTCTCGTTCTGTTCTCGTGAGCCGTACCTAAACCTGCACCCGGATGATTTTCACGTCCTCGGAAAATATCGTGCGGCTACTTGTGCCTGCGTTGCGGATTTCGTCGCGCTATTTCATCATTTGCAGTCCGATCACTTGATTCAGCTCATTCGCGCTCACGATTTGCAGGCATCCGGCCAGTCTAAGACTGCGTTGTTGAAAGCCCTGATCTGTCATGATTGCACCGTGGCTTGTCCTGGTGCTACCGCTATCCTTGTGTTTTGTCGGCTCGCGCATTACCGTACCGTCTATACCGGCATTCACCTCGACCCGGATATCCCGCGCCCAATCGTTAGCCGTCCTGTTCCTCGGTTAGAACCCCGGATTGGCTCTCGAGACCGCGTTGCCGATGTCCATCTTCGTGCACGCGACGAACGCCCTGGTGTGGTGATGCTGAGAAGTTCTAACCCAGAAGATAGTATCCTGCCGTTCCCCCCCACCGTCAGCTTCAGTGACAAGATGGAGATCGTGCGCGGATGGCAATCAGTCAACACTCCGGATAAATGGCTCCCTTCATCGTGCTCCGTTTGCGGGCAGAATTCCACCGTCGATCCGAGGACCTTCGATTTGACCCTACTGACAAATCCTGATTTGCCTCCGCATCTCTTGCCTTCCACGTACAACCTCTCTGCATATCAGCACGCGATTTTATACTACAAGGCTATGCACAGCACGGAGTGCCTCGGCCCTTTGGATATTTGTACATCGTGCTTGTCGTCGCTCAACGCCAACAGACAGCCCTTGGACCCTTGGGCCAACTTCCAGTATCACGCGTATGATCGGCTCCCTCCCCCAGTGGACTCGGCCTTCTTGAACGCGTCTATGTTTGACTTGATGCTTGTGTCTCACAGTCGCACCACTAGGGTAACCCATCTGTACAGTAACAAGAAGGGCTCGGTATGGCAAGGGACCAATGCGGCGACCTCCCAGCGATATAACCAGGGCAACGTGGCCATCATGCCGCAGGATATTGCGACATTGCGTCCTCTCCTTCCTCCTGGCCGCGAAGAGATAAAGGAGGCGATGTGTGCTCTGTTCGTTGGTGCATCTACGGTCCCCACCGAGGACACCATTCATAAGCTGAGCCCTGTTCTCGTTACCAAAAGCCGTGTCATCACCATGCTGGATTTCCTTTTGACTAGCAACACACTGTACAAGAGAGCTGCAACGTTCAGTCAAAGCAACTTGGATGATCTTTTTTCCTTTGCAAATCGGAAACGGGACACGAGCTTCCCCCATGCCGCTGAGCTAGCTTGCCTGCCGCTGAGTGATGTCAATCCCGTCGCTACTAGCTCTTACACTTCACGCTCTGACCGCACAGGTGATGATGACCCTGAAGATGATAATGAGCTGGGCAAAATTGTGATGGAGGCCGTTGGGTACGCTGCTGGTGAGCGAACACCCGAGTCCTACTCCGTGATGAAAGCCACTGCTCTTGCGTGGTGTTTAGATTGCAACAAGTTCATCCAGATGCAGACCGGTTCGACGTTTATCTCCGAGAACGATTTCGGTATGATCACCTTCGCGTTTCCTCATCTGGATCCGTACGGCATCGGTGGGTTCAACGAACCGTTGCGCCCTTTCGCTCAAAGGATATCTTTCGAGCGATACGTGAAGAATCTCTTGATGCAGCACCACGGCAGGTTTCAGAACGATCTGAATTTTGCTTACGTTTGTTGGAACATCATGCAAAAGAAAGAGGTGAACAGGCACATTGCTTTTCGCACCAGCGCGAGTTCCCAGGCGACCGTCGCTGCAGAAATCAAGGAAGTGGCGCCTGCGCTTACCGAGCTCATCCAGAAATGGGAAGCGGAACCTAATGCCAAGCCGTCCACAAAACAAGAAAAGCGTGCAATGCGCGTTCTCAAAAAACTGAAGCTCATAGCTAAAGACCTTAAAGGCAGTTCTGGTTACAAGCAATGCCGTCGTAACGAAATCCGGGCCCTTATTCGACAGATGTCGACACCTGCTCTATTTGTGACTTTGAATCCCGCGGACATCGTGGATCCCTTGCTCGGTGCTATGGGCGACCTGGACTTCGATACTTGGTCTTCGATGTCCCGTTTCGAACGGTCCCGATACGTTGCTCGTAACCCGGCGGTCGCAGCCCTGTACTTTGATCGCGTGATAAACGCGTTCGTTCATAGGATATTGAAGTATAGCTCGACAGGTTCTTCGGGGACGGACCAGTCAGCGAATGGTTTGTTCGGTCACTGCACGGCGTATTATGGCATGGTGGAGGCCCAAGGGCGGGGAACTCTTCACTGTCATATGCTGATTTGGATAGCTGGTAATCCATCGCCTCAAGTTCTTCGTGATCGCATGGCTGCAGACGATGGCTTCAAAGCTGCGGTATTCAGTTGGCTGGAGTCTATCATTTCCTGCGAACTCCCGGGCATGACAGAGGTACGCGAAGAGACTTGCGAGAAGGATACGTTGCCTCCCGAGGCGCCGTCTAACTTTGTAGATCCGCGGTTAAGACCGAGTCCCATGGCACCCGTCGACGGTGACTCTGCCACTGAGCTACAGTTTCAGCGGGACTTTAGGGAAACGGTCAAATCCCTGGCGATCGAATGCAATTGGCACGTGCACCAGGCCACTTGTTGGAAGCACTTGCATCCTGGTCAACCTCGCAATGACACGACATGTCGCATGGGGATATCTGGTACTACGCAGCGCTTTACTGAACTGGATCCCGAAACGCAGTCTATTTTATTGCGCAGATTGCATCCCCGAATCAACAATTACAATGACTTTGTTTTGTTTTTGCTCAGGTGCAACATGGATATTAAATACGTGGGCTCGGGAGAGGGTGCGAAAGCTCTTGTCTTTTATATTACTGACTATATCACAAAGTCCACCCTTCCCGCCCACGTCGGTCTATCTGCACTCGAGTATGCTTTGAAGAGGAACGAAGAAAAGTTCCGCGAACGTTTGGACGACGCGACCGAGTCGGAGATCGACCGGAGTCTTTTCACCAAGACCGTGATGTCGATTATGGCGCGGCAGGAAATATCCCACCAACAGGTCATGAGCTATCTCGTCGGCGGCGGCGATTGTTACCGAAGCCATTCGTTTCGTGTCGTCCATTGGGGGGACTTTGATAGGCTCGTGTCCAAATGGGAATCGACCCTTCCTCCGCCAGAGGATGATGGAGCACTGTCCGAAACGGAAAGTGACTACGACGACGAAGAATTAACGGCTCGCAATCTGAACGACGAAGTTCAAGTCACTCTTACGTTCAACGGTGAAAGTGTCAATGCTTCGAACGACTTGACTGACTACTGCATGAGGTCTACCGATTCGGAGTTTGAGTCCCTCAGCTTATGGGCATACGCTGCGGGTACAACCAAGCTGACAACGCAGAGCGACGAAGCGCGCCTCGAAAAAGCACCAGTCCGGGTCGCACCCAACGGCGCGATCAAGCCTAGACGAGGGAAGCCTGCTTTTGCGAGGGGCAGCTTCGCTCGGGACCATCCCCAAGCGGATACCCATTTACTTCGTTCGCGTTCGGCGGTCGTCCCTGTATTATTGGGGCCGACGTTGCCTCGCCCGGACAGGAGCAGCGCGGAGTATGAGAGATGGTGCCGAGCTATGCTGATTATATTCAAGCCCTGGCGCGTGCCCTCGGATCTGAAAGATTCGGCTCAATCTTGGGCAGATGCATTCGCGGATGCCCTACCCCATTTTTCGCGCGAAGCCAAGCGCATCATGCGCAACATGAACATTGAGAACGAGTGTCAGGACGCTCGCGACGAGCACAGTCGACAGCGTCAGCGTGGCGAGCGTGGCCTTCTTCGAGGGGGGGATCTTGGTGTTGGTGGTGGTGATATATTCAGCTTGTCCAATGCGCTGGATAACGACACCCTACTGGACGACCCCGACGACTTTGAAGAGGATCGCGAGGAGGGTGCTCGCGTGGACAGGGATGCGACACAGGTTCGTTAGCTTTTGCGGCTATTAATGTTGAAACCATCTTGACCAATTGACGCAGGTTACTGAGTTATCCTCTCTATTGGACCGTCTTGTGTCAACGAGGGAACGGGGCATCCGGCGTCGATCATGTGTTGACGACGGCAACGTCTCCTTCGGAGCAAGCCGCCTTGAACGCGCAGGCGGTACTAATGGGCGTACTGAAACGGGATAGGCGCCCGAGCAAAAGGAAAGCAGTGGACGACCTTGCAGATGGATCGCGCAAGCGGCTTCGCACGGTCGACCAAGACACGGATCCTTCAGCGCAGTTGACGATCTTAGCCGATGTGGGAGCCATTCAAGTGCACAACATCCAACCCCGCCACGTTACGTCCACTGAAGCGGCAGGTATCCTGGAAGACGTTATTACCGAGATGAACATCCGTGGTAACAAGGAGCAAGAGAGAGCTGTGCGCATCGTCGGCGAGCATTTCATTGCCGGTACTGAGGAACAGCTCCTGTTGTATATGGCCGGCGTTGGGGGCTCGGGAAAGAGCTACGTGATTCATGCGCTCGTCGAGTTGTTCAAAAGATGCGGTACATCCGATCAGCTCTTATTGAGCGCTCCGACGGGGTGTGCAGCGGTCCTGATCAGTGGCTACACCATCCACGCTTTAACCTTTCTACCGCGCTCGGATTTCAAGATCAAAAATCTCGCCGAGACATTGGAGGAAATTTGGCGAGACGTTCGCTATCTCATCCTCGACGAAATCTCCATGGTGTCGGCCAAGCTGCTCTCCCAGATTTGCCACCGTATCATGAAAGCTAGAGCCTGGGCCACTAAAGGCCGCGAGGTTGCGTTTGGTGGCATCAACGTCATTTACCTCGGGGATCTCGGTCAACTGAAACCTGTCCGGGCGCTCTCCTTCTTCAGTCACGAGTTGGTTTCCCACATCTTACCCAGCACCGTGATGACGATGGGCGGGCAGAGTGCCCTCATAGGGGCGTACCTTTGGCGAACAGTCAAGAAGGTGGTCATATTGCGCAAGAATTGGCGGGCCCAGACCGATCCGCGGTTCACGAATCTGTTGGCACGTATTCGGGAGGGAATCGCTTGGGATGGAAGGCAGCCCATGACGGCGAAACAGCGAGGCACGGGGGCCAATTATGTCGTCTCGGACTACGAGACCATCCAAGCGCGACAGTTTCACCTTCTCCCAAAAAGCGATCAGGAGCGATTCCAGAGCGCACCAGTGATTGTGGCGACGAAGGTTGTTCGGGACCTTATCAACAGTCGCTCAGCACAGGAGTTTGCTGCCAGGAAAGGCCAACCGCTCATCACTTACAAGTCAGCAGACCGTTTCAAACGCGAGAACGTAGGGCCGGCGCTGCAAAAGTGTTTGTGGAAAGTTCGGTCGAAGCTAACGAAAGATTCGCTCGGAGAACTGCCGCTCGTCATTGGCATGCCCGTTATAGTGACGGAGAACATTGCTATCAAAGCTAGTGTTGTCAATGGCGCACAGGCTATCGTCGAGCGCATCATGTACGATGAAGACAACGATGGCAACCGGTATCTAAAGTGCGTCTACGTCTCTATCAAAGACGCTGGAGTAACGGCGCATGGGATCGACTCGGAATTCATTCCTATCTTCCCGGTGACCACCAGTTTCGTCTACACTGCCAGTGATGGTATGAAATATACCATCAGCCGTTCTCAAGTCCCCCTGTTACCAGTGTTCGCGTTTGTGGACTACAAGGTGCAGGGTCGCTCGATGACCACGGCCAACATCGATATTAGAGATTGCAGGAGCCTGCAAAGCGTCTACGTGATGCTGTCTCGGGCCACATCGCTCGATAGTTTGTGCATTTTGCGTGCTTTCCCACCTCACAAGATTTACCAGCGGCTCGGGGAGGAATTCCGAGTTGAGTTCGAGTGCCTCGAGCACCTCGCTGACTTGACGGAAAAGGTGTGGGACGCACGCGGTGACAATACCAACATGCAATATTAGGTACAGGGATTCGTTTCTTTGCATCCCTCGTGTTTGACACCGTCACAAAAGGGGCAAAATCCAAATCATGCGGACTGACTGCCTCCCCCAGTACTGGGTGCGCTACGGAATAGGACCGCATGCACCGTCTGACTCCACACGTTTCCCAACTCCGTGGTGAGGACAGTGTCGCGCTCATAGACTTAGCTGACGTTCTTGTTTAGGGTACCCGGTTAATGCGCTTCGCCATTGGTGACTGTGCGTTTACGCGGCCTTTTCCCCCTTTCTGCAGTTACCCCTTAGTGTACTACTTTCCGGCTGATATAAATGTAAATGTCCGTGTGCCAGCGTCGATTTTATTGTCGAATTTCTTTCATCAATCACTCGGCATGTCCCGGCACTTTGATGTGATGGCGATTACTTATCAGCGTGCTTGCAAAGCACCGGTTACCAAGCGAAGAACCCTTCGGAGCTGACCCTGCGCTGACTATCGTGAATCTTTCCTCAGGAGGGAAAACCTACATCACCGCAAAGATGAATGGATGTCTTCACGCTACTTCTGCTCCCTCCTGCCTGGTACCTCGATGAGCGCTCCCAAAACACTGATGCGCATGAATTGGTCTGTCATTAATGAGACTAAGGCGCAGGTAGAAGAGATGAAGGAGGTACGTTAACTCGTCTCTTGTGGGCCAACGCGCGTCCGATCGTCTGTGATAGGTCCAGCCGATAACCCATGCAGCGTGGCTGTTCCCGGACACAGATAGTAACGAGCGCGTCTGGGTCCGCGTCCCGGTAGTCGTTGGCTTGGAAAAGGTGTTCTCCGCCGGGGAAATGGACACGGATGTGTGGCTTTCAGCAGGACGTGGCGGGACGGGCGCTGCAATGAATTATCTGGCGAACTGTATCCGTGTCGAGTGATTTCCCCCGGACGAAGTTTCGCCCCTCGACCACTTCTACAGTATCGTGGTTACTTCTCAGCGCGACACTGGGTCCTCCGTCCACCCGGTCAACTATTTGATCAGTAGTTGGCTACCTGACCTTGAACGGAAGTGGCGCGGAAACGTACTGGTGTTTAAGCACGGCAAGCGCGCTGGGAATCCTATCATCAGCATCGCTCGGGAAGACGAGGCTATTGTGAAGGCCATTCTAAAAAGGTCGCTATTATCTATGATCACCAAGCGCGGGCACTGACTGTGTTCACAGCGTTATCAGGGAGTGTTTGCTCCGTCGAGACAGGATATCAGTTTGAACGTGTCTATTATTTTACAACTCCTAAATCCCGTGCAATGGTCGTAACCCCGGAATTCGTCCGCTGTGTTCAATTTCGTGGCTACAGTACCTACGAAGTAAACTCCAACTCATGTTGCATGATGTTGGGTGCTTCCACGTCCTCTGAATTGTACGCCTGCAGCGCACGTCAGTCTCTTACTCAATTTCATTTGCCGTTCACGTACCCTAGTTTCCCCTTTGCGCAGTATCAGCACGTGTTCCAAACTGAAGTGAACCGCGGCTCTGCCCCCCCGAACCCCGGTGCCACTGCAACGAGACACGATGTCGAAGCTTACTCCCACGTCCACAAAATCCCCTGGTTGCACAGCGGAAGGACTGCATTGCACGTTGCTTGCCTTACCCGAGCTATCAGTCAATAGCTGACCCGCTTTCAGCTGTTTCAGAATTCGCCAGTGCTTTGCTGCGTTCCGTAACCACCCTCTCGGATCGTCGCCCATCCGGATGTTGTTTGGCAAGTGCTCGTTCTGGCTGTTTATCTACACCGACGTGACAGGTTAGCGTCCCACTCGAATTCAGTTCCGGGAACAAGCCTTTTGGAAAACCCTCCGCCTAAGCTTCATCTCGTGTGGGCCGTAAGACTCGTTTCTGCTGCTGCCTAGCAAGAGGTTGTTGCGAATGACGTAGAGTATATTTGCGATGGTGCTCATTTGCGCTGTCCACGCCTCGCCATCCCCCGTCAAGTTCAAAGTCTGGATAGTGCGAATGCACCGTTCCGGTTCCCTTGAGCGTCGTCAGAAGATGCGTTGGGTCAATACTGGTGCACTCCACTTACCCGTCCCAATTTCCTAACGCTCTCAAATTGCAGGACGAGACACTCCCTTGAATTCGGATTGATACGACGCACAGATTGCCGTGCATCGACGGGGGGGCGTGTCGGTAAAAAAAGGCATAGGGGCGACTCGAATCGTGCGATGCGGAGTTTAACCCAATGTATGCCCAATCGTCCACACCTTCGATCGTCGGCGGTACGAAGTCGCTGGAGTGCATCCTCGAGGTATCATTTGGGATGCCAAGTTCCTTGGTAAAACAAAATTCCTCGTCCCACAGATCACAAGCCAGGACGCAGGCCTCATCTGCGAGTACACCGAGTGTTTGTACCAAACAGATTGGATGCACTCCCAGGGCGCACCTTGCACGAAAGACATCTAGCAGTTCTGAAACGCAGCACTCGAACAACCTGCATTCAACTTATATAAGGTTCGTTGGTAATTCTTCTGGATGCAGATCAATCATGAAAACGCGACAGTCATCGTTGCTTTAAATTCAAGTACGCATGGTTTAGTCAGCCATCCAACCAATGTTCCGATGGCACAGGTTTGTAAGATCAGATACAGCGAATACCCTTGGTAAGCCATGCGTCCTGATTAATCTTCTCACTGATTACTGAGCAGTGGCCCGAGGGGGTCTGGGACCGTGCGAAGAGGTAAGGAGTCTAGGTCAGAGCAGGATAAATAGAGATCCAACCGATTCTCATTGCCACTTTGCATTGATATGTCGTCCCCTCGAAAACGTGGAGCTACTCAAGCGAAAGCAACGGCTGCGACTCGTAAGCGCCACAGGTTCTGCCGTCTCCCGTATCACTGGCCGTCCAAATGTTAAATCGTCCGTAGGTCTGTGGAGTCGGACTCCGGCGCAGTAGAAGAAGAAGAGGATGCGCCCGCGCCAACTCCGAGTCCCAAAGGTCGGCGGAAGGCCCCTGCCAGGAGCCCAAAGAAGAAAGCCAAGCGAGTCAAGTCACGTCCTGTTTTCTAACGCTGACTTAAGCATAGAATCGTTGAGGAAGAAGAAATACTCGACGATGAAGCTGCCGAGGAGTCGGATGAGGCGAAAGAGGAGTCGGACGAGGAAGGAGCAGAGGACGACGATGACGCCGACTCGACGGGTGTGAATGGCTCAGACAGGCACAGCACTCCGCCCACGTCGCAGTCGGACAGCGGGCGCAAGGCACCGTCGACTCAGAAGAAGTCACCTAAAGGTGGGAAGGTTCCGGCGCGAGTTACGTGGTGTGGTTAACAAGTTACTTTTTGGCTAGGCAATGGCAAAGCTGGAAAGACGTCCACCCGCAAGATTGCTCCTGAGGACATGCCAGAACCCGGTAGCTTGGAGGACGCTCGCTACCGCAAGCTGGACTCCGAGAGACTCGATTATTCGACGGCAGATGTGATCAGGCATGTCTTTGCAACCGGGGGAGCATTATATCGGACCTGACCTTATCGACGCTAGACGTGTAATTACAATCTCAGCTTTCCAAGACGCGGGCAAAGGCATCTATCCCCTAGGCAAGTGTCCCCCAGACGGAAAATGGAACTCCGTTCTCCCATGGGACAAGACCGAGTCGTTTCTTCGTCAAGGAAAGTCCGAAAAGCCTATCATATTGTGGGCGGTAGGCGAAGTCACCGACCGCTACCTAGTTGGATCCGGCGATATCGAGCCAAGCAAGATCAATGTATCCTTCAAACCCTTGGACAGTCGCTTGCGGCCCTACTGTGTTAAATTAATGCACGATCTCTCCACCCCGCCTGACTCTAGTGCGCTTTGCATTTCAATCCTTAGATTCACCGTCTCACCTCAACCGAATTGTTTCTAGCGCTGTCGGCGTACTGGATGGCAGATAGTATCAACTGCTCGGCATGGACGGCCAAGCGCAACGAGGAAGTGAGTCTCTCCTCCTGCCGACGTCCAGGTCGTAGTGCTCAGTGGCCACGTTGCTAGGCCCGCCCGTTCACGGAGATATATGATGCAACGGATCGGTTCCGGAGCAAATCGTCAATGAACAAGTTGGACCGCCAAAAAGTCGACATAGGGGACATAGTTCTGATGGAGCTGTACGTTTCACGCTACAGCAACAAAGATAAAGATAAACGAAAGAGCGGAGGCCCGTGGGGGACGTACTTGGCTGTCTTCTCGTTCAACTCCATTTCGATCTTGGAGAAAGCACCGCTGGGATGTAAGCACTTGTTTCGACCCACTTGCTTGAAATCCGCTGACAAGCGGGGAACAGTGCCCAAAAAGGAGGAGCCATGTGTACAGGCAGAAGACGTTGATGTTGACTTTTGAGCCGTTACTCAGCGCGTTTCAAATGTACCACTATTAATATGATCCGTTGCTTCTGTCTTGAAATCAGGTTTCTTAGACCGCCCACGTTCTCCCGCCTACGTTCTCAGCTGCGTCAACATGGAGTCGCAGCCCGTCCGGGTCGCGCGTAAAATGGAGCAAATTACAATCAAAGCGACCGTGAGACGTGAACGCTGACCTTGGTTCAAAGCTCATTTTGTCCTAGCGATCGTACCCCGTCGTAAGCGCCCTATTGTTCCCCACGGAGGGTGCGCGGGCCTGCATGGTCGGTGTGGCAGCAAAGTCTGCGAGGCAGATGACTTTCGACTTGGCCACGTTCGATGTTGGCTTCTGGGTGTCCTCTTGCCGCGACTGCAAACCCTCCTTCGTCAGCCACTTTCCCATCGACACGGTCCTCGCTTTGGAACACTCTTATTCTGTGGTGTTCACTTGTTGCCATGCTAGAGCCTTCCACACCGATAGAAACAGGTGCATCGCAAACCTTTTCACGGATTCCCCGCCTGCAGTCTACGGGGACGTGTTGGTTTTCAAGCACTGGCGCAGCGAGTCTCTGTATGCCTCTTATGACTCGATTGATATTATCAGCATTGAGGATAGAGACTTGCGGCTGGTCGAAGAAATCGTCAAATGGTATGGGAACTGTCGGCCCTGCCTTGGCTGTAGCTGACAAATTTCTAAGGACTGCTCGTCGATGGGCCGAGAACAAGGACCACCATCCTTACCAATAGCAACTAAGCCGTGATATTACTGTACCTTAAATGGTTTATAAGCTCCTGAGGCTGGGGGACGCAGGCTGATGGTTCGCCCAACTACGTTGATCGACGTTCAAACGATCACCTCTCGCGTCCAAGACCGTGCAATTGTGGGTGAGGCGCGTTCTCAGAGAACCCACGGTCTGACCGTGCGATAGCCATATACTCGTCTTTACCGCGGCGTCCTGTGCGGTACGCGAACAACCCAGCCTGTCATTGTCCCCATTCCCGTCAATCTCGGTCTCTACATCGCGCACGATACCGACGACCTCGATGTAACGCCGTGGATCGATCTCGGTGTCGGACGAACAGCGGGAGCCTTCGATTTGGGGTCGACATCGTTGCTCGTTGAACGATTTCCCGCTTACTCGGAAGAATATCTGCCGTATCCCTACTCGATCCTCGTCGCTTCTCAGCCCAATTTGGAACCGCAGGTTGCCAATTATCAAGCACACCCAGTTAATAATCTTATCCGAAAACGTTTGCCAACCAGCGAAATACCTTGGCGTGGGAACGTTGTAGTTGTCCGACATGATCGGAACGGGGTTTGTAATGTTGAAACCGAAGATTTGGCTCTCATAGACGAGATTGTAATGCGGTGAGCAATCTTGCTTACATTCTCAAGGAGTCGCCTGTCTTAGTAATTCTTGCAGCGTGGTTCAGGAGCGACTAGTCGGGTGCAGGGGTCAGTAAGCCATAAATACCGAAAGAGCCCGTGAATGTAAACTACAGCTTGACTTCCCTGCCCGTAACGCCATGTCTACAAAAGCCTTGCGGGTCTGCCCGTGGATTCTGCCTCACTGCGATCTTCTTAGTTTGGTCGCCATGGCTCATGTTTGCCATCTCATGCGGTATCACGTTCAACGGTGGTTCAAGCGAAGAACACGAGATGTCATCTCGCGCATCGTTGGCAGCACTATCGACGCCCGAGCAATGCTGGCGTTACTAAAGTCGACTCGCGGGGCAATCGTAGGCTCAGCAGCTCTTGCTGTATTGACTGCAGACATGGCAGTCCGAGATTTCCGACATTTGAACAACGTCAATATTTTAATCCCAAATCGATATTCCCGCCGATGGATATTGTTTTTTGCCCATGAGCGGTCGTACAGGTACAGGCATCGGTCTGCCGCTCGCGAACACAACTAATCTCAGATATATCTAGCAAGTACAGCGACGGTTTACGGGGTGTATATCAGCGCAACCACCGACGCAATTCACATTTTCACGCGTGAGGTGAGCCAGCCACGCCGCAATGTCTCGCATTTCTGACCCCGGTGCAGTCCAGTGTGGTAAGTGTGACATGCACTAGGAACGATTGCATCCTGCCTGCGTTACTCTCGTCATCACATACCGCCCAAATGAATGCTGTGACCGACAACTTCGTGTTGTGCATGTATCCGGATCTCACAGTAAAACAACAATCCCTTATGGGTTGGTGCGCTAATTGTGGCGTTCACATGGGACACATAACCACCTACCATCGAGATCGGCTTCCGAAACGGTCGCATCCGTTGTTCAAATTAAATATGGACAATGGAAAGTGGACAGAGAAGTGTGGACGCAGCTGCCCTGCGGTGAAGCGCCGCGTTTCCGGGCTGAAGGGTGTAGGACTCTTGCAACTGAATGGAACGCGGCCAGATGCTCAAATCGCGGAGATGGACCAACTACGGTGGGCCTGGAGACTGAGCGACAAATGTCTCAACAAATACTGCATGTACAGGCAATAGTCAGTCAATCCAGTTGTGATAGTTTGTAGAAGAGTCCAGTATGGCACTAGTCGTTCAGCGCCTTGCTGTTTACAAAATTCCAGAGCCATTGAGTGTCATGTCAAGAGCTACGACTGCACATATCGCTGGCTGGGCGTATGGCTGTAATACTGTAAAATAATTATTTGCCACTGGAAAGCGCACACCCTGGAATTTTAGCAGAAAAAATGACAACCTTGCCTGCGATGTCGGAGAAAATCAACCATCTGCAAGCTCCTCGGAAATGTGACACCCCTTGTCCAAGGATTCCAACCATACTTGATGGTGATGCATTTTCTGGTCAACTTGAAGTCATCCGGGCCACGGCGGGAATGACTCGAGATTCCGAGCGGCGAGAACCTCAGGGCTGCCTAAAGAAGTCTCAACACATCACCAGCCTGCTGCGGTGATCTGTGGATCTCGGGTACAGACAATTGTAATGTACATGTGTTGAACTGCACTAGTACTCTGACTCTCGATATCCCGATGAATGGCTTGCTCCGGTGCGGAGAGTTTAGTCTTCAAAGTTACCCCATCGCGGATTGAATGTTGTACAGCATCGGAATGCTATAAGCCATCCCATTTCACGATCCTAAAGAAGGCGTGAGCAAGACGCGAAGGATGAGAACGATCACAGATTCACGCCGTGTCGGGTTACGACGCATTGTACGTGCGCTTGCGCGGAGGTCATGTGCCAGGTGAATCGGTCCACTATGATGGCCATAGTACGAGTGCCACCTTTGTCAGTTCCCGAACTCGCTGTAATCGCAAAGGGAGGGGTATTGCCGTAGCTTTCTTGCGCGTTCACAATCGCTTGCCATAGCGAATTGAAATTGTCGGCGTGCTCCGGGTGTGCTTTCAGGACAACCACGAAAGGTTCTAGTCCGGATGGCTGCTATAGACATTTCAGTCGAAGCGCAGAGTTCTAAAATGCTGGCCCACCGTCGGGTGCTCGTAGAACTTTACGGGCGCAGCGGACACCAGGATACCCCGCAAAGTGTAAGGACGATAGTACTCCCTGTGGTTCGCTTGAACCACAGTGGGCACCGGGTCATCGATGTTGTCGAAACAGCTCTTGAACATTTTGACCGTGGTGAACTCATCTAATTCCCGACGTAGTCCGTGGCTCATGGCGTCGACTGGATGTGAGCAAAGCGTAGGATTGGGTGCGCCCGGGAAGGCTGCGCTCGGCTGTGGGTGATGAAGATAATTGGGGTAGTTCAGGGTGGGCGTGGTACACTGGTTGTCATAGTTGAAGTAATTGTTCTGCAGTACGTCGTTCAGCGAATATATGCAGCAGAGGGGTGTTTGCACTTACAAATGAGGTTTCCATATTTGCAACAGCGAGTGAGGTTTGCGCCTGTGTAACGCAAGATCGAACATATGTTGCGCTTTATATATGGTCATCTCCGTAAAATAGAGTAAGCAGCGAACAAGCGATGAAAAGGCATCTTTCAAAGCGCCCTGCAGTTTGGCGCTGCACCGTGAAGGAACGATGTTGTTTGTAATGCAACCGCTCGATCAGCCATACCTTCTAAGGATATCATGCGATCTGAGGTTCGGAAACTTGTCCAAAAATGGTCGGCATCGAGATCAAGATTGCTTATGCAACCAACATCGCATTGATTACAGAAGACCTGATTTCTCAGAAATCAGATTCCGCAGCTCGCTTTGGTCGTTCAGCAGCCGGGTCGCTGGGATCGTCCTCACAACGCGGGTCGTGGTCCTCCAATGGCAGCGGATAGGTTCGTCAGCCAATCCTGCTCTGTAAGTGCGTCAGGATGAGTGGTAAGTCCCAGATTATGAAAGCGAACGCGAGGTAGCTGTAGCCTTGCGATGGCGGCTCAGGCCGTCGATTGTCCCGGAGCTGCAACCCTGACCGCCCATCGTCCAAGATACTGGGTTGATGTGTTGAACGGACGACAGAACAAAGGTCTGCGGCAGGGGTATTATTAGGCAACCTGCGTCAGATGAATTTCGAAGGGTGGACGGGCAGTTGAAACTAGAGCCGCAGACGTGATATTGCTGGAGCTCATCCGTAAAGTGGAAGCCTGTGTTGTGGTACGGCTCGAGACGATAGCGGAGTGTCACGGGCGATGACAGGCCTGTACCGAATCGCAATTGTGCCGGCGTTGTGGTTGCCTGGCGGCCGAGCAACGTGAGGTTGGGATACCCATGCCACAGCTGTTTGTCGGTCCACAGACAGTACATTAAAGAACATGATGCAAAGAACACCGGATCCCTAGCGTCCGTGCTGAACGATTCCAGCACCACAACTGCCGGTTGATCTGAACCCAGCCGGGTCCGGCACATCCACCACATTCCTCTTGTCCCGTTTAAACGTCCGTGATCAGCAGAGAACGCACATAACTCCATCTCGGATGTGTTTTTGATATACTGCGTCACTTGGTAACCGTGGCCTTGCGCGCAATAAACATATATGTCCTTCTGCTTGTCGACTTTGCACGATTGGAAAAATTCTGTTAAGAACGGGCCGCCTATTACGCAGCCGACAGCCGCTTGCAACAGATTAATCGCAGCGAAGTCGAGACCGAAGGCGCGTACGCGGACCCGCAGGAGGTAAACCATCACGCGGTCAAAGATCGCCTTGCTGTTCCTGGACGTGCGGGAGAACAAGATGCGATCGATAAACGGTAAAGTGCCAAGAATATTCGCTAGGACTTCGATTGGTAGACGATGTAATGCGGGGCAAACCACGTCTGCTGACATCGGTAAGCAGACATTGGAAACCTGCGGTCACTACTGTAAGTATACCTTCTGTGGCTACCTCGTCGCGAGACAAGTACTGTCGAACAGAAGCTGCGACCCCTCGGTCTTGAACGCACAGGTCGAATAGTTCTGCCGCCGACTTGCCGTTGAACGGCATATCAGGGATCGTAGCAAGAGGTGTGCGCCGAAATCCGACTTGATGGTCGCTAAATATAGGGGACAAATATTACTAATATAGGAATGGAAAATTCGTCTGGAACAATCTCGATTTACGATCAAACTGGACGTGATGGCTTGGTGACCAACCGACGCCATGCTCTCTTGAATGCCACGATGTGCGATTGCAAACCATCCCCGCATCCGATTGCATGCCCAGCCCTGGCGGCTTGGTTCTCCCCCGGGCGCACCATTGACCTTGCGGAGATAAAACTGGGCTGCAATTGCGTCGCGCAAGAAATGGGGACCGACGGACTAGGACGGTGGTTGGTCCACTACAGATCAGCGGCCTGGGAGAGGGTCAGAATTTTTGGAACAATTGCAGCGACGAATGAATCTTTCCAAATGCGGTCCATGAATAAGGTCTGGATATATAACTCTGCGGCTCGTCAACGAACCACTCACGGGAATATTGCAGACACTTCACGCAGTTTACCTTAGAACGTCCCCGTCATCTGTAAGCCAAGAACTGCAAAAGCGCATTATGCGTGACATCATTTTGCAAGAACGTGAGGCTGACTCAGTGCGTTCCGGTCCTCTATACCTCTCTCGATTGACCTGTACCGCACTTGCTTGTGTCGTGTGAAGCAGGTGGGCTCGCTGCGTCCTCGGCTGTCGCAGTGGCTAAACGTCCTACGATTAATTGAGCGGATGGCTGAATATTAGCAGATGGAGGGGATCAAGGCGTTCTCGGTGAACGCCTGGTCAGTCGGGCCCGCTGATCTGCAACCGCCCATCACTGATGGGCCGAAGGGCGACTATGAAAGTCTGGCTACAAGTCTCATACCAATTCTATTGAAAACCTTGTGTGAAGTGAGTACACGAGCTTCCCATTCCCTCGGTTAACTTAACAGCGAAGATTCCCGATTGCACCCATTCGGTGCCTCCTAGTACGGCCTACACCGTCGGGCAGCAGGTATATGTGGATTGCTACATGGGAAGAATCAATGATCGACGCGGCCTCCGCCTTCTACGAGAATACTACTTGATGGCCCATCACATTGCATACGACAGCCGATGCACTACATCGCCGAACGATGACCGCGCTGCAGACGCCCCGGAGTGACGTGCCTGAGGTAGGAGGCGACTTTGAAGGCCCACTTTCCCAGTCTTCTTACGCATTCGGTGCTGAGCAAGCGGTGCGGCAACTATTTGACTGACAAATCTTTACTGATACGGTCGTGCTTCTGGCTCAGGTGCATTACAAACGATCCACTGGGGTACGATCGTCGAAATATCCATAACGGGCCAACACGTTGCTGATCGCGTGAGTAACACCAATAACGCTGACCAAGGTTGCCTTGACCGTGACACCAAACCAGATTACTTTACAGGCTGTAACGCGGAATGTACTTAAACAACTGGGAGTCGAACCCACCACCTCATACAAAACCCTTGCCCACTGCTATCGATATGACCACTTCCTCCGCTTCCAGCACTGCTTCGTCGCACGACGACAAGCCAGTCATAACATGGGAGAGGCTCACAGCGGACAAAATTAAAAGGGAAGCGCACGGTTCGTGGACGCGGGTATGCTATTCAGGCACCCACCCCCCCACTCATACCGAGGCAGAGGCGCGCCGCAGCCGCCGCGGGAAGCCTGCGTGAGTTCACCACCTTACACTGCAAGTCACCATCTCAAATATACTTTGCAGTACAGCGCGGAAACCGTTCGTTTTCGTCACTTCACTGGACAGGTGTGGTTTCACGCTGCGTTGTGGCATGCGACGAGCTCACGGACGTTGCTGCAGACCCAATGTGCTGCGGAGGTCGGCACGACTGGCGCACCTCCGGTCGAAGCAGGATGCATCTATAGGGAGCCGCGCGAAATGACATGAATTATGGCGACTGGCAGAGACGCGAACTAGCCGTTCGTCGAACAACTCGTCTTTGGAAAGAGAACATACATGTATTGTACTATAGCAACTCGTTGGATAATTGGAAATATGCCCGGGATGCAACAACACAACGGTCTTTGCCTAGGCTGCGCAGGCTCCCGCTCAGTTTTCGGGAAGCGCCCTCGGTGGATGCGTACAACACGCAACCTTAAGGCAGTGAAGACCTTGTTTTTCGATTTTCACGCGATATTAATCTGTCTGCTAATGGTCAGGCTTACAAGTCATTTCCACTCTTGCTAATTGTTATTGCGAAGCTGCTGTACAAAGCAGCGGTGTCGCGTGGAGCCCATGGATAGCATGAATAATCCACGCTTAATAACGAGACCTTACAAACTCGCGGCTTTGTCAATGCAACCTCGATTCATATAAATACTGCCGGGTGCGGGAAGCCTTCCAATAAGCTCAGCTGCTGCTCCTCCCAGGACCATCTTAGTTCCACGCTGAGTCCGGGAAACGGCCAGCACCTGAACGGTGGAGACAGTGAGGACATAGGTAGGCAATCGGAGTTCAGCCTTGGGGTACGCGCTGATGCGGAGTGCAACCACCAGATGACCACACTATCCTCGGAAAGCAGTTTGAATGTACCTTCGGTCGCAAGGCCCTCGCGTGAGCGCATAAAGTTCGCAGGAAACCGTTTACTGACAAGGTTGACAGGACTCATCCAAAGCACCTCTCGAAAGAAAATAACCGTTCACTGTTGTGCAGGCGAGCACCTTGACGCGAGCGACTGGGTGGTTCCCCACGTCCGCCGTGCACACGGCTTTACCTCTAAGGCAAAAAATGTTGAAAGGTCGGGAACTGTTTGACTATTGAACCAAATAATCAATCCAGAAATCCGTCGCTTTGTATTTGTTCGGGGCTCGGATCACCGTATGTGATCTTGTGCAGTCCAGCACTCCGTCCTTCAATCCTCGCGTCTCGCGCTCCAAAACCAAACCAATAAAACCAACACTGATATCCTCTTCTCCCGTTCGTCGTCCTATCCCAACTAGAAACCCAATCCAAACCCAAATAAACCAATATTCCTGCGGCCTCCGGCCCACCGTTCCGTTCCGTTCTGATTCAACCGTGCGACCTTGGGTCCAACGTGCGGCCTTGGGCCCAATAAACTGACGCGAGAGCGAAAGAGGCGGGGGGTACTATTCTCTTAGCTATTACATGACCGTCCTTTTATACCTAGGGAACAATGGGAACTCGAACAATGGAAAGCAGAACAATAAAGAATGCTGCGTGTTCGACACGTTCGTCGACACGATGACAATGCACAGCAAAACACAGCAAACCAGTGCGTGTTGAAACCTGTTTCAGCCACGGGTTACACAGCCTGGTTTCAATTGTGACAAGTTCATGAAACTCAACCCAAACCGGGAAAATATGACGTTTTCACGGGTGCGCGCATCCCGCGCTCATAAATGTCCGTGCCGGTATACGGATCCGTGCGCACTAAAAAGGCTAACCGCCGCCTGAGAGCAGCGGGCTGGGTCGTTGAAAAAGCAAAACCAACATCCAACCGCTCAAGACACAGCCGATCCTGAACTCCGTTGTACCCCATCATATGCTTCTCGTCTTTTTTCCTTGTATTTCTAGCCGACAATTGGGTAAACGCAAACCTGCCCACAGTCGTGTCAGTCGCGCATTTCGTCCGTCATAGTTTGCGGCATTGCTGTGCGACGGTTGCTATCTTTATTCCGTCCATCCCACCCAGTCTCTGAGTGCCATTGATCTACGTTCCGATTGGACTTTGGGTTATGAAAAAGCAGGAGAGATGAACAGCGACGTAGTAGTAGTCCAACGTGCAAAGCCCGGCATCGTTGTGATGCTGGAGCGTGCTCAAATACATTTATTATTTATCTTACCTACGCAACATTTGAAGGTGCTCCATCCCCGTGCCCTACGAAGTTGACATTCCCTCTATCTTTAGACGGTTTTCGGGGTGAAGCCAAACGTGCACTAAGGTGCGTTTCAGCAAAATATTAGTCTGATTTTATTGGCACAGCCGAAGCCGCAACTCGATTTTGATTCCCACGTTCCCAATCCGGTCTGCTCGACTCTTCTTCATGTTTTGCTATTTATTCAACCCACGTCTAACTAGAAAATGCACCGAAATCACTAGCATTGCATTGTTAAAGAGTCCTGGGCGAGGTTTTTGAATCTGTACCTCAAAAATAAAAGATTCACATCGTCTTATGGGCTTGGTAGGTGAAGCTCTCCTTATGCACTCAAATGTGCTTAGATAAATTCAGGCTATGATGAGACCCTTCAGTATACCATTTTACGCCAAATCTGTCCCTTTCCCACTTGGATGGGCACTCTGCAGCGAGAAACGACGCCGGTGTCCCGATTGGGAACGTGGGAAACCGCTCGGCAATCACGAAAATTCAAGGTTGTGGCTCGGGCTACGCCGATAAAATCAGACTCCACATATAAGTTTTATCGACTGTCATAAAACTCGTGGAGTCTGACTGCGGGAGACTAGCAAAATATCACTGATTGATGATGTCCATTTGATTGTGCGCTCGCTGAGAGTAGTGTTGTGCTGGCTTGGCTTGGCCTGGAAACCATGGCTTGGGCTTGGGTTTGTCTGGCCTAGGCTTGGGAAAATTGAAGCCAGGGCCAAAGCCAGGTGCAAGCCAAGCCAGACCAGAACCACTGGCTTGAGCCATAGCTTAGTGCGAAAATTTTTCCGTGCCATTAACAGTGATTCAGAGCCATCCTGGGTTACTTATGAGTCAAAGATGTACTGTGCCATTGTTCAAAGAGCTCACAAAACTTGATTTTAGGCTGAATACGCACTGTTTCAACATCTCTGTCCGAAAATAGACATCCCGATTTGGACGATTTGTCGCAGAAGGCGGCCTGGAGTCCCCGAATCCACCCACTTTCACCGACAATTGCTGATCGTTTGGTGCGTGGGATGGCAGAGGACTATTCACCATAATTTCGACCAGTAATATATGCTGGCTAGCGGAACAGCTGATGCTGACTGAGGCTAACCGAAGCCATGGCTTGCCGGGCCTGGCTTGGCTTGGAAAATCTCAAGCCAGAAGCCAAAGCCAGCTCATACCTACGGGATGGCTTGGCCTGGCTCCACGAAACCATGGCTTGGTCCGTCTGGCTTCTGGCTTGAAGCCAGGGCCAGCACAACACTAGCTGAGAGGTACATTTTCTTGATTACCGGCGTTCCGTACACGTCCTGTCTCTGATCGTTTGTACTTAATCGGAGTGAAAACGTTTATGCGTCGCTATTACACCCGTTATTGTCGCGCTAAGCACGTGACCTAACAATCACTTGTCTTCGATCGACCACTCGCGCCGTCAGATTTTTCGCGATGGCAACAACCCACCGTAGCGCACTCCCCTCGAAGCCCGACGCGTCCTTCTGTCTTCCGCCTGAACTTCTGGACCTCGTATTCTGGTTCTTCGTGGATCCCTATGGATATTGGATCGACGTCATAGATGAAAGATTTGTTGTACTCGCAGTGTGCCGCCGCTGGCGCGCCGTCGCCCTCGCTTCCGCGAAGCTGTGGACTCGCCTCGTTTTGAGGCGGTACATGCGGCCCTCTCACCTCGAGCTTTGCATCGAGAACAGCGGGGATAAAGCACCCCTCGAGGTTGAGATAGACTCCCGCGTTTTTTACAGTGTCGAGAACATGAGGGATCCGCCGGTCATCAGCATGTCCCTACACGACTTTCGCGCCACTATGTTGGAGCAGCTGCGCGTCCATCTTCCCCGCGTCACTACCTTGAAAATAGTCGGGTGCATCGAAACAGACGTGATACTTCGTGCAATCGAGCAGTTCCCCCCCGCTCAAATCGACACATTCGAGTTCACCGCGTATCCTCCCATCTGGAAACTCGACGACGGTCTTTCCTTAGCCCGTCTCCCCGGACGATCGCCTGCCCAAATGGTGTTCCTCTCCACCCCCCCTCTCTGGACGGAGCCCGAGCCATACAGCCGATTGGCGCGATTGGAGCTTATTTCCCCGGGCGAGCATATGGAACTTCGGTGGAATGATCTGCGCATGGTTTTGGAGGCGACCAACTGTCTCTTGGAGCTGATTCTGAACGACGTGGCGTGTACAGATATTTTAGGTCGGGAAGGCGCGACATTGCCCTCGCTGGCGGAATTGATGGTCGTGTACAGCGAAGAGAGATTCCTGGTCTGTGCTGGAAAGCTAACAGCGCCGAATTTGAGCTACCTGGACGTCTACGCGCGTGGAAACGGGACACTTGGAGCCGCCGTCGATTTCATTCCTCACCTCTTTCCCATCGCCTCCACAATTTTTTTGACCGTTGACGTTTACGAGCCCGGCGACCTCGACGATGTGCTGCCACTTTGCACCTCTGCCCGTCATATGGATCTCGTCGGCTGCTCGGTGCTGGCGCCTGAGTGTCTTGTGCACTTGGCCCGTGTACCAGGATTCACCATCCCGAACCTGCTTCAATTGGACCTGCGGGGAGACTTGGAAGAAGAAGATGCTGCAAGTCTTCTGACGGGTCAATTCGCCCCGGGCTTAGTGGTACGGACGGGGCTGGCGCCCAATGACTTTGCGATCGAAGAACGGGTCACTAGCTGGTTTTTAAGCGAGGGGTCTGTAGTGAGCAACGTGCAAGAAAGTGGCAACGTGGAATATATTTGAGCATCGGTCATACACGAGCACTTGCACGAGCATGGGTTACATTCTGGGAATACGAATGTTTTTCGCGGTCGGACATTGATAAGTAGAGGCCGGTTAAGTCAAGGGTCTGAACTCAAGATAAGCTTATCGACGAAGGATATTATAGGTGTTCACAAGGCCACGGCATGTTCCGACAGGAAACTCCAGCCAAGCAACATCAAACAAAGCACGTGGTTTCCGCCTTCTCTCTTCCACCTTCCACGTTCCCCCATATCCCCCCTCGTTCTTTCCTCACTCCTCGCCCCTGGTTGTCTGGTTATAATATGGTGCCCTCGCCGCTTATACGCCCCACGCACGCCGGGCGCTCGCTCGGCGCCAACCTGGCTCGTCGCTTTCCTCGCGCCAACCGCGCCGTACTTCTTCGTTTCGTGTAGGCGGAGCTCCTGGCTCCTGTGCGTTGTTCCGTCCCACAGGAGAACGGTCCAGCGTCAATGCTCACGTCCTCGTTTGAGATGGCTGCCGAAAGGGTCCAGCCAAACAGCAGCACCATCAATGCACAGCCGCAGCCGTGGTTTGCTTTCGACCTTCCTCTGCGTTCTTCTTCCTTCCTCCCTGTATCCGCTCCCATGCACATGCAAGTTCGTCATCCGAGGTCGGCATCGAGTACGTCTTCGTCTCCATTTCCACCACGCGCGCCTGCCACTGCCTTGCTGATTCTTCGCTCAGGTTGGTAGCCCAATATCCCATCATGTAGCGCGCAGCACTCTTCTCAATTGCATCTTTCATATGTTTTCGAGCATCGGATCGACAGGGGAGCATCATCGTTATTTTGGTAGTCGCCGCTGCTTCCATGAATTGTTTCAATTCAGTGCGCTTCGAAAGTCTGTTTTATTCAGGGCAGCTTCTCATCTTCCAGGGTCAACGAGCCAACGAGCCGCAGCGATATATAGTCTCCATAGCCTTTGCGACATGCACCAATCTCTCGCTTCCGCACTTCGACATGGCGCCAGTGCCCTGCAGCAAGATGTCCTTCAACCGTCGCGACCGCGCGCCCGCGAACACCAAAATTTTAGACAAGTTCCTGGCCACTGCCGTCTACCGACCCCAACGGGCGCCCGACGGGTACCAAGCGTGTCCGGTGCCGTGCTGCACCCACGTCCGTTATCGCGGCGGTCTTGCCCACTCGGACGACAATCGAGTTTATTACTACCTCGTCTTCTATGGGCCCGGCGGGTTTGTGGTGCTGTACACGGACCAGTACGCCTTCATTTTCTCGACGTACGTATTCCTTGTCAATCTCACTGCGAACGCAGCCCCACCGCTTCCAATGCGGGCTGCCAAACAAGGCACCTCGACCCCGTAACCCACAAGTTCAAGGATCTCGCGAGCCTCGATTCTTGGCTGACAGATAGGTGTCGCTCGGGCCACATTGACTGTCAGGCGTGCAACGCGCTCGGCGGGGGAGCGTTCGGAGTGTCTGTGTCAGGAGCCCTAGCAGTAATATATACACTAAAACAGGTGGAGCTAGCCACAGGTTCCGTTGTCTTTTGAGCTGGAGCTAGCCACCTGCTGGCTGGGACCACACAATGTTCTGCCTTTTAGCAGGGGGGAAAAATTTGAATTTTGGGGGCCCAGAATGCCCTTTATTTGCTCCCTATTTACTCCTTTTTATTTGCTGGGGATTCTGTAAAAAAGCGCGATGATGGCTATATTTCTCTGCACCCGGCTAAATGTCTCCCTCGCTTAGCGAACCGCTTCTGCCCCGGCCTGTTCCCCTTCCAGACGGGCGCCTCTTCTCCAGCGCTCCGTTTCGTCCGGCGCTTATCCCTTCTCCCGCCGCATCAGTTGCTTTGTCATCCTCTTTCTTCCTCACTGCACCCCGTACCGCCCGCCCTCACTGCGCCCCTCGTATCTCACCTCTTGGCTTGACATCCTGGCCAGTCAATTCGCCTTCCGCGCCCTCCTCGCGCCATCCTTGCGCCCTCCCGCCTTTCTTTGCAGCCGTTGCGTGCGGGCTGTTGCGCCCTCGTTGCACCCGCCCTTTTGCTGTTGCGCCCTGGATGTACGCGATACCCGTCGTCGCGTCGTTATCCCTTCGGTGCGTCGGTCCCCGCCCCATTGGCGTTGCAGCCGCCTTTGTCCGCGCTGTACCCGCCCTCCGCGACTTTCGTGCCGGATGCGCCTCCGCCGCCCTTATACCCGCCCCGTCTCGTTGTGCCCTCTTTGCGGTGCTCCCCGCCCTTCCCGCGTTGCGCGCCTCTTTTCCAACGCCCACCCTTTCGCGCTCTCCCGACGCAGCGCCCGCCGACCCCGCCGACCCCGCCTCGTCTCCGCCCTTCCAGCGTTTCGCGCAGTTTTTCCTTCGCAGCGCCCGCCCGCCGCTTTGGCGCGTCGCGCAGGGCACGGGCAAACATCCCTCAAGACGGATTTTCACCCTTACCTACCGTTGTACCACAGGATTTTTTTATTAGTTGTTATACATTACTTCGGTACAATGTTCGTCGTCCACCACCTGCACATGATGTCTTTACATAGGCCCAATCGTAACCACTGAATGAAGTCAAATTTCTTCTCGTCCCAGAGCAAACTACGTAGATATTACAAGACGACACCTGCGAAAGCCACAAAAACACCATCGAAAGTCATGCACTGCCGTTCTCTGCCTCACTCGTCCTCGCGTACTCCCTTATCAATTCCTTCGCCCGGTTGCGCGACTCAGCAATATGGATTGATGCCCATTCATCTCCGATACGTCGATGGCGGAGGCCCACTTCCACCCTTGGATTTATTCAGACCTCCCTGAACAACTAAGTACAAGGACTGAGTGGAGGGCTCACGGATTCTTCATAACCTTCGTGTCCCCTTCAATGATATAATAGATGTTCCCCTTCTGAGCCATTGTCCCGCTTGCCGTGCGCGTGAATTTTGAGGACAGGTGCGGTACACAGGGTAGATATTCCAGCATGCGCTCAAAGCTACGCGCACTCCAGACGGGGGAGTCGGACTGGTCGATCCCTTCGTCCTTCGTGTCCACTTCCGCCTGGTCGAACGCCCGCTCACTGCCGCCATTCCTCACCGTCAGCAAACAAAATAAGACAGAGAGGTTGTTACTTACCAGTCGCGCACTAACATCCCGAAGCACGTCAGATACCATGGGCCCCCGAACGCCGAGTCCAAAGGCGAGGGCACGAGAGGACGCAAGTAACAAGGAACACCAGAACCAGAGATAGAGGCTTGAGTGTTGTGGTGGTAGGAGGCCAACGCCATGACTGCGCGCCTCACATTCAGACTTGAATGAATCAGGCCGATCCTGCTTATGTAATTCACTTCGAATAAAATATCTTGTCAATTATCGGGGTGACTTGAAGTGTTCCTACATACTACAGCTAAATCAAGTGAGTAGAAGACAGCAGAAGAATGTCATTTCGACGGCGTCATTGACGCCTCCAGCCCCTCCACAACCCAAACGACATCCTCCACGGCCTCCCGCCACCGAGCCTTCAATGCCGCCGACTGATCTTCGCAAACACCCCAGAAATACAGCGACGCCACGACGCTCAGGCACCCATTGGGCCCCGGCCTGTCGAGCACGCCCCAATCCTCGCTGCCCCCGTATTTCTCATCTCCTCCCGACCTCCACTTTCTATCACTTCCCCGCCGCCGCCATTTTGGCTGCATTGAATCCCACCACGACTGCCATTGCCCCGCGTAGCGCTCTACATCCGCAATGCCCGGTACTTTCTTCATCCGTGAACGGCCCCTGTTGATCCAGTCACCGACTTGACTTGGGCGATCGTCGGACGGCAAGGCCCCGTACGTCTCTGGATCAAATCCAAACGCGCCCTCCATCCTCACCAACGCCGATACCAGCGCCGTGTATTGAGGACCCAGATCGTTTTTCTGCAGCCACGGTACGGCGTCGCGCAGCCACAGCGGCGCATTCGCGGGCACCGTGACCTGTCCGGCGGGTGGTGGAGCTGGCGTTGTCGATGCCGCCGACTGGGCCTTCTTCGCCTTTGCCTTCCCCTTCCCCTTGGCGCGCGAAGTCGATGGCTGCGTCGAGGGCGGAGGCGGAGGCGTCGAGGGCGGAGGCGGAGGCGTCGAGGGCGGAGGCGGAGGCGTAGTCTGCGTCGACGGCGGCTGGGTCGAGGGCGGAGGCGGAGGTGTCGAGGCTGGAGCCGTCTGCGTAGAGGGTGCCTGCGTCTGCATCGACGGCGGCTGCATCGAGGGTGGAGGCGGCGGCTCGGTCGAGGGCGGAGGCGGAGGCGGAGGCGTCGACGGCGGCTGCGTCTGCGTCGAGGGTGGAGGCGTAGTCTGCGTCGACGGCGGCTGGGTCGAGGGCGGAGGCGTCTGCGTCTCCACCCCCGTCTGCATCGAGGGCGGCTGCGTCTGCGTCGAGGGCGCAGGCGTCGGACCGGAGTGCGTCGACGAAGGCTGGGACGTCGACCCCTCCCCGCCATTCAGGCGTCGTGACTTGCGGGGGGCGATATCCGCACCAGACCCCTCTCCATCTTTCTCGTTCGCTCCCCGTTTCCTGCGTGGTTTCGGCTTCCCCGCCCCCCGCGCCCCGCCCAGCAGCTCGTCCATGTCCGAACGAATCTCGTCGCGCAGCGGTTCCAGCAATATTTTGTTGCGCGCCATATTCCATTCTCGCAGCTGGGTGTACGTCAAACCCTTCGGCGCCATAGACTTCACTGTCACCTCCACACCCGGTGCTGTCAACGTCTGGGCGATGATATCCTCCATGGACATCCCGCTCCACTCGTCCTCGGGTGCGACCGCCTTCTTCTTCCCAGCCGCCTTCTTGCTGGCCTTGGTGGTCGTTTTTGTTGCGGCCTTGCTCTTCTTCTTCTCTGTCCGCTTGCGTTTCTTCGGAGGTGCGTCGGTATCGTCCGAGTCCGCGTTAGAATCCGAGGAGCTTTCGCTCGAATCTGATGTGGAGTCGTCGTCGCTGTCTGGCGCCTCGTCGTCGTCGATTCTATACTTCGCGCCGGACAGTGAGTCTGGCAGCGCAGCTTCTGCGATATCTTCAGCCCCTACTCGCAAAGTTAGTCAAATCCTGGCGTCCCATGATAAAATACTCCTACCGAATGCACTTTCCAGATATTCTTTCATTAAATCCGTCACTTGGCGATCCCAGCGGTCGCCCGCCCACTGGGGGAAGTGCTGCCCCCCGACGCTCCTATTCCGCCCGTACGAAACGCTGGCACGCACGTTAGTGTTATTCGCGTCACCAATCCAAGCACTCACTAGACGGTTTTCAGCTCACCCCCGTACTTTGGGATGGGGCCACCCATCAGTACGACGGTATGGAGGCCGGTGCGCTCCAATATGCCTTGAAGGATAGGCCCGAGGAAGTTCCCCACCTGGTCGATACATCTGCCTTGTAATTAGTGTCGGACACTGGAACGAAATAAATAACTCAGACGTACTTTTGCCTCTCTTCCGGGGCTCTCGAAGGGGGATTCTTCAATCCATCGTCGTACACTTTACGCGCCAAAGCGGCCTCTTCTTTCGCCCGCTCGGCATATCCGTCACGCTCGTCATCAGAAAGGTCCGCGAAGAGTTCCCGCGCGATTTTTGCTCGGAACGAAGCGTCGGGTGTCTTCTTGGTCTGGAGGTTGCTGCCGTCTCCTTGTGCCTCCACCCAGCGCTCGGCGACAACGGGGGCAATATCCGACTGGTAATTTTCGTGCATGAACTGCTGAAAAGCTTGTCGAGCCTTCGGCGGGGAGTGGAAACCAGAGAGTTTCGCCAGTAAAAGGGCCCAGGGATCGTTTCGCGGGTCCAGTTTAGCCCGCAGAGTCTTGTGGAGACGACGAGCGCGATACTTTAGCCATCGACGTATACGCTGAAAGGAGGGCGGTGTTAATGCGACGATCACGTGCTCTCTTGTCATCCGACCGACCTCGTTCAGCAATTCCACCCTCGCTCGTTTTTCCTGCATCTCGTCGTCGTCTAGGTCTTCCACCGGTGCGGGTGCCCGTGGATCGTACTCTGGCAATGGTAGTTCTGGCTCCTCGTGGTCTTTCAAGCGCCAGCTGATCCGCGCATGAAACTCGTTGCAGACACTTTGGTGGTACTCGCGCTCGTCTCGCCACTTGCGGTTCAGCGCGTCGGTGTAAGCTTCTATGTGCGGACGCAGGACGGACTCCCGAGCGCCTTCCGCCCACATCTTGAGGTTCAGCCGCTTCTCTTTCGGGATACGTTTACGACCCATCCTACTGTCATCCATGCGGTGGTCAGTTCCATTTTTTTCCCGACTCGTCCTCGAACCTACCAGGTCTACCAGGTATCTTGAAGAAGGTGGTGGGATGAGACAACGTCCAGCAACCCGCGATCAAAGCTGGCGCAAACATCGGCTGCCCATGTTTTCGCCTTCTTCCCTTCATCGGGCCACCATCGGACAATAAATCCCCATTGGAGCGTTCACTACCATCACACGACATTAGCTCCTTTCCTTAAAAGATGCCCGGCCGCGCGCACCTTCTTCCTCTTTTTCTGCTTTCTCCCCCCAATTCCTCAACTTACCATGACCCACTTCAACTCCCCCGCTCCTGCAGCCGTTCCCACTGTTGCGGGAGCGGGTTCCCCCACCGCTGTACACCAAGGTAAGCTCGCCCCTCTCCGTCACAGTCTCCCTCCTCATGTCTTCTTTTTCAGTTAACGCGGCCTTCGCCGCGTTGGCAAACGCTGTCGATGGTCTCACTTCCAACGCCAATGCGCTGGTCTGCTCCCCCATCTCCGACAGTAAGTTTTTTGTCCCTTCCCCCGTTCCCCTTGCTCACCGGCCCGTCTTGCAGTGGGAAACGCTGTCGCCGCCATCTCTGCTGCAGCCGAGGTCGTCCAGCATGCCCAAGCCAATCTGTTCGGCGCCTTGGCTGGGATACCCACCGGCTTGCCGACCACCCCGGGCTTTGCCTCTGCCTGTAAGTGTTTCTTTTTCCCTCCACATAACCTCCTCTCTAACTTGACTCACAGCGGGCCTCGCTGGTTCCAACGCGTCTGCCGCCAGCTCCACCGTCGCCGCCGCTGCTCCTGTCGCCGCTCCCCCCGCTGCCCCGGCTCCTCCTTCCTTCCTTCGTTCTTCGGCCCCTTGGCTCGCTGGCTACCTCTACAATGTGATCCCCACCGACCACCTCGCCTCCGTCCCCGACAACGGCGACAAATGGTTCGCAATCACGCGTGGAAAGTATGTCGGCCTTACCAAGAACTCGGCGATCTCCCTTGCCGCCGTGACTGGCGTCTCCACTGGCCTCAGCGACAAATTCAATACGCAGGCCGACGCGCTCGATCATTTCAACGCCGCTCTCGACTCTGGCGCTATCGCTCTCCTCGTGTGAACCCTGGGTTTGTCCTCCACATGTCTCCATTTTCCACCCGATTGATTCCGTTTCCAGGCCCGCATTTCGTAGTTCACATGTTCCGCGTACAATAAATCGTGTTTGATGTTCTCGCCCGATGTGAATAAATGAGGAACTCGCCTAACGTTATAATCTCGCTTATCAGGACTTCCCAAACTGTCCTTGGATCGATCTAACTCCGTACTGCCCAACGTTTTCCCTGGGCCTTGGCCAATAATCACGCCCAATCCTTCCCAACTCCATCCTTTTTTTTTTTCCCCACGTTATCTCTCTCTCCCCCACTCTTGCACCCTCATTCCAAGATGCCACCGCTCCTCCCTCCCCCGCCCTACGAGGACGATGAGGCCATCCTCGGCAGTATGTTCGCAGATCTCGCCCTCGTGGATACCGAATCGCGCCCCACAACGCCGCCTCGTCGCACGCCCGTGTATGCCTTTCGGAGCCCGACCAGGACGGGCACCACGGCCTCATGGTGGGTCTGTGCGCGCTACTTCGTCACTTTCTTTCTAATCTCGAACCAGGTCCGAGGCGGCGGCTGAGACCCAGGGCGTTCCTGGAGCATCACCCCGTCGTCTGCAGCCCAAAACGCGCAAGCACAACAAGAACGGGGCCTACGTCGTGTTCTTTGGCCTGGTGCCCGGCGCTTATCGGCAATGGTACGCATTCCCTCCCTTCTTCTTTCGTTTCTGCTCATTCTTCCCTTTAAAGGTACGAGGAAGCGTACCCGCTTGTCAATGGGGTCAGCGGCAGCATCTACCGCGGGTATCCTAACATGCCGCTTGCGATCGCCGCCTACGACTACGCGCACGCCCGCGGCTGGACCCGCGTCCTTCCGAGCTTCCACCTTGACGTTCTCGTCTCCAGCGCTATACCGCGAATGCCTACTCCTTCTGGCCTTACCGACCCCACCAACCCTCTGCACACCGACCTCGATGGGCGTTGGTATGTCGTGTACTGCGGGATCACGCCCGGAGTTTACCAATCCAGGTATGATTTCGACGCGTTCTCTGCGCCGGCGGTTCATTTCTTCTCAACACCCTGTTTTTTTTTATTCTAGCTTGGAATGCACCCTCAATACTGTTGGCTTGAGTTGCGCGACGCACGACTCGTTCCCCACCAAAGAACTCGCCTTCACTCATTTCCGCGAAGCCGTGGCGGACGGTCGCGTTAAAGTCGTGTCGCCCAAATATTTTAGTTAGGCTCCATTACCCTTCATGTATGTACAATATTCTTTTCAATCAACGAGCAATATCAGTCCGATATTATCTCAAAGGCACAGCCACGTCGTGCTCATTCCTCAGACTTTCGGACCGCCCCCGCCTGACATACTATTTCCATCACACTCCTTCCCCGTCTCGTTGAGTGCACGTCGGGGACTGCCACTTCTACCGTCTGTTACCCACCGCTGTGACCACCGTCACTAAGCGGCGTCACTGTGCACGCGGTCCCGCTCTCTTACGATCTCTGATGTCTTTCACCTTCGAATTCGTCGCAGAATCCCCTCCGCGCCTTCTACCCCTGTCTGAAATCCGGTGCGCGTTCTTAAACACCTCAGCCGCGCCCTTTCTGATTCCGTCGCCTTCAGTGAGCTCAAAAAACAAGAGCAGCGAATGAAGTCGCGTCTTCGTATGGCGAGGTCCGTCCCGATCAATCCTTCTATTCCTTCTATCGATCTCGACATCCTCTTACTGTTTTGTGCGCAGACTCCGGAAGAAACTCAAACAATTGCCTCCCGAGCAGCAGGAACCCTACAAAGTCCGGGCCCGCCACGCCCGTGCCCGTTACCGAGAGACGTCGGTGTCTTTCACCTGTTCCTCCAAAGCCTACTCTAAACCCCTCCCAGTCATCGCCAAGAGAAGACGTCCTGCGTCGCGACCCCCGTTCCGTGACAGCTTGCGTCCGCTCACTTTACTTTCGAATCGCTCTTGTCCGTTACTTGCTATGACATTGTTATCGTGCCCCTTACACATCACACATCATGTACTTTTGCTCATTAATCGAGTGCTTCCCGCTTATTTGTACGATCATGAACCCATTGTATTGCATAAACAATATTTAAGACTCAGAATCCGTGCTCCAGCTGTTGGCGATACTTCACATGAAAAATCTTCCACTCCTTCCTATCTGCCGTTTCATTTTTGTGCGTCAGCTGGCACTCAGTCCGGTCGCACCCACACACGCCCCGCGGCAGGTCCTCGTCCGAATCTTCGCCGTTATCCTCCTCCAGTCCGCATGAACGCAGCGCGCGACATCGGATTTGATTCTCCGTCAAGATTTCGTGGGGGTCGAACCGCTTGCGGAGTAAAGCGCGCGGGCGGCTAGGCGCTGGCCGTCCTTCGTGCAACTTCTGCGTTTTGGCCATATGGCCTCGCTGCTGTTGCTCGTCGTAGGCCTCTGCGCTATTCTCCTCTATGTACAATCTGAACAAAATGAATTAACAAGACATTCACGTAGAAAATAACATGTGTGTTACTCAGCGCGACGTATTTTAGCTGCCTGGCGAATTTCCTTTCGCTTGCTGTGTGGGAGCGTGGCTAAGTAACCAGAAAGTTCGGCGGCGCAGGTACGTACCGCTCGCGGTACTTCGCCGCCGAAGCCTTGATACGTAGGCGCTGCTCGCTCGACACTTCCGACTGTTCCCGCAGCCTGAGACCAACGAGACGAGAATTGAGTTATGGCCTTCATTGTGTGTGTGTGTCGAAGGACGGACACCTGCATCCGCGCGCGCGCCGCGTCCCGCAGCTTTTGTTGATTCCTAGTTTTGAGGGGAAGCGTGTAAGGTAGAGTGAGATGCCATGCCGCGTTCGCGACCCACTTGGAAGCGTATCGTTGAAGACTGTCCTTGCGTCTGGCGGCCTTGGTTTCCGCATCAAGCCGGGGTCTGCCCCGAGGCATAGTGGTGCAAAGAACTGAGGAGTCGAGAGACAAGTTGCGTACGGCTTTCTTGATCTGGTCAAGAATAGCCACTTTTCGGATGAGTTCGCGACCGTTATTCTACGCTAAATTCCACAATATAATTGAGCCACGAATAAAATCTGTAAATATTTGAGGGCCTTCCGAACATTGTATTCCCGTAGTCGTTAATTTACTGTGGCTCAGGCTTTATGTATAGTCGAGCTATAGATTATTTATTTCCAGGCCAAAAAAAGAAAGTTGGTATAACCAATCTATGCACCGTATAAAGCATCCTCCCAAAATTCGAGACCCCCGAGAACAATGTGTGTAGAGATATTTGAGGATCGCGGTCACAGCGAGTTCGCGATCGAAAATCAGCGCTCAATCAGACTCGCTCGCTCACTTCAAAATTCTCAAGTGCCGTACGAAGTAGGAGTAGTAATTGTATTTCAGATGTACGCGAACCAATACAAGCACAATACGACTACCCAGTCCCTATGGACAAACTATGCTACCGGTCCAGGGAACTGCAGCCCCTCCCAACTGTAGGTGACGATGCTGTGGTCCTCCCAGCTCGGGTGGTCAAAGGCAATTGCCCGCTGGGAATCCCCGCTCACGATGGGCTCCTCCCTCATCGGGGAGGAACAAACCGGACACGTCCAGCTGTGTTCCAGCCATTGGCGGACGCAGACGTAGCAGTTGGAGTGGCCACATCCATACCTGCGTGCCAAGTCAATTTTATGCGGTGATTCGCGGTATGGCACGTACGCAACAGGGTGAGATTTAATGTTGAAGCAGACGGAGCATTCGTGGTGCGGAAGTGCGTCACTGTCAGCAGGGGGGCGCGCCTGCGTCAAGTACAGTTCGTTGACGGAGAGAGGAGTCATTCGGGGTTGACGGAAGCCCACGCGGTATTTCTTCTTGTCGTGTTTGTTGGACCCTGACGCGGCGGCGGCATTGGACGAGCCCGCCACGGGAGCTGAAGGCGTGGTGGCCAGGGTGGGGGGGAGCGACAGACGCGCCATCGCGCGCAGGTAAGGCCGATCATTAGCTTCCTCGCGCGCCGCTCTGCTCACGCGCATCCGCGGTATGTCCTGCCTGATCATCGACGGCGGGCCGATGCCGCGGATGCGCGGTGTCTTTTTCTTGGTCGTCGACGACGTCGGGTTCTCGTATATGCGCAAGCGGCGGGTAGAAGTCTTGGGTGGGGAGCGACCTAGAGACACAGGTAAATGGGTATAGAAAGAATGCTGATCATGGATACTGACGCAGCTTCTGTACGAAATTCCCGTTCTCGTCCACGAGAAAGGGATTCTCGGGAGTGGAGGCAGCTGGGACGTGGAGTGGTGAATAAGAATTCCATTTAAGAGCAAAATGACTAACTGAGCCCAAAGTGTCCGTTCTCGTCAACGAGAAAGGGATTGTTCGGCGTTGATCCCACTGGGTGAGCGGTGTTGGAGATCGCTCTACCAGGGACACGATCCATGGGAGGCCGGCACAGGGATAGGAGTGTAGGGTTTCTTGCGACGGTTTTGTTGGGGGGGTGTCGAAGTGCCAGGTCCGGGACAGCCGCATACTTATAGGGCGACGGTAAACGGGTGGATTGCGGCATCGGTTTTCCCACAGGTTTTTCACATTTTCGAGGAAAAGGACCAAGGCGGACGAGGAGATAAGTTAGAGAAGGGAGACAGCACCGCCACATGCATTGCCTCATTTGGACGTACTAACTACTGCTAATTCTCGCACTGCGCGTCAAGCTCCTTGAGCGTACCATACATCGCGGCCGCTGCTACAGCTTCACTCTTCCGCAACACGGCGCTCCTCATGCTTTGATCTACTAGGGCGAAGTCGGCAGCAAACCCGTTAGCGACAAACTGAGCCAACGATTGCTCGCAACTCTGAGCCAGTACCATCTGGTATCCTGGGGACTGCACGGCCGTGAAAGAATACGGGAGGCACGACGGTATCAGGACCGTCGCGCCGACAGGGAAGTTGATCACTGTCTTGTCGGGCCACACCACAATTTCGCCCTCGTCAGAGCCATCATAGTTGCCCAGAGAAGTGAGGGCGGTCATACTAGGAATGTAGGACTCCTCGCGGCGCGGAGTCCCGTTTGTGGAAAATCTATAGTCGATCCGCGAGAAGGCCGTGGGCCCGGTCGACAAGGGCACATGCAAACCGACGTTGTGTTCGACGACGGCTTCGATGATGCTATTGGCGGATTTCCATGCGCGGGGGGCGGTCTTGCGCAAGATATCTGAAACGCAAATGGGCCAGGTAAGCACGCGTTAACAGAAATATCAATCCACTGACCGTTTTGAAAGGCAATGATCGTTTGTATGCAATCCGCTTCTCGCAGTTGCGCAAGAACGACATCTTGCGCGCATATGACCCTATGCCCGCGCATCCGTTGAGGGCGCTGTGTAGAACGAATTGAGGGTGAGCTTTGCCTGCTACAATGCGATTCGCTTACCCTTCCCGCTGGCCCGGTGCACTGGATGCCATCGGATATCGTGTCGGGAGTGAAGCCACTTTTTTGCAGATGATCCCAGGCGTCCAGCATATGATGGCTTGCTTCAATGACACATCGCTGCCACTCAAGCGATTCGACGGGGCAGCCAACGTACATGAGCGCGACCCGACGATGAAAGTCTACCAACGGGCCCGCCTGACTATGGGATTACGGTGAGTTGTGTGCTCATAAATGAAAAATGGTTATTCCTACTCGTGCCATTTGATGAAGCGAAATTCTAGGAATTCGAGGTGCGCCCGACTGAAGGAGTCCGGAAAAGCGCTGACTTCCAGCACGGGCAATTCGTCGTCCGACTCGGATTCTGACCAAGTAGAGGACACAGAACATGCGTCCGACAGGTCAGAGGAGTCGTCAACCATGGCGAATTCAGAGGAGTGGTCTGGCATGTCGACGTCGCCATCAGAGGGAACATAGGACGAAACGGAGTCGGACGAGTATTCCGAAGATGGCGGCGATTGTGAAGACGGCGAGGACAAGGGTTCATCGTCGCTATCCAGGGCCTCCTGGAGACGCGTATTACGGAGGTCGCCGGCGAGGTAGTATTCTTCAATCAACAGATCCACAATGTCGACCTCCAGCTCGTGGAATCGCCCTCGCTGAGGGAGGCTGAACTGAGGCTGCATTGAGAAGCTGCCCAGGCGTGAGTGGTGCCGATTTTTTCTGGTCTGCGTTTATGACGGTGATCGCTTTTGAGCTCAAGGGCGTCACAGAACTGGTTTTCAGGGCGAATGTGGTCACGAAATAAGTCTAATGGGGTTTCAGTCTCTACATTTTCGTATAAATTGGGGGTTCGTTTCCACACATTTCACAATTAATCTGCCCGCTCACCTGTGAAACAGAATGAACGAAAACCTTTGTACGTTGTTCCCCGTTTACTGTGTTGCTCATGCTAATGAAAATTGCAGGTCGTGCAGTAGTGAAATTTATGCCTGTCTGGAGCCCGTCCCCAGAAACCGACGCGTCGGTGCTCATCGCCGACCCCTACCACGACATGCCGGAATTGGACGATGTGTCGGATTGCGACTCGGACGAAGAAGTCCCCGACCTGATTTCGGACGAAGTCTTTCTGCGTAGAAGCATGTGAGTCAATCCCTGTGCATCATTGTTCTCGTTTAACGGCCAGTGCCCAGTGACCAGATCTCTCTCTTCTCGATAGATGATGGTTACCCGTTTCGCTTGCATATGGCGATGGATGGCAACTTCCGCCTGCGCCGTCCCGTAACTTTCGATAGCTCGACGCTGCCCAGTGCGGACCTCCAGCGCGGGGAGGTATACGCCAATGAGGGCTTCCAACTTCTCAAGTGTGGGTCCGACAGCACCGTCTGGCACTCGGTCTTCACCAGTTACGATTCGGCCTGCCAGCACCGATGCAGATGCCCCGACAATCACGGAGAAAAGACGGAGCTTGCGTGGGGAAAACTTAAGGTCGGTCTTCCGGATTTTCGATCATGCGTGTGGTGATTGATTGCGAAGTGCAGGTGCGGGCTAAATTGTAAACGACGCGTAGCCCGGGGAATACCTATCGCTGCGAGGAACGTAGACAGTCCATGGATAGTGTATTGCTTGAACTTGAAAAAAAAATCCTCCCTTTCCAAAGCAAAAAAAAAATTCCGCGGGACCAAGTGAGATGTACGCGTGAGATTTAAGATCATGCGACAAACTCCTCTGGCTCTGATGGCCGGGGCGACGATCATCCATGTGAAAGGAAGCATAGAAGCGGTGTCCGGCAATACGCAGGCACGGAGCCAGTAGTGGGGCAGAGCGAGACGGCGCGATTCGCCCTGCAGTGGGATAAGTAATGGATGAATTCGAGGCCTGGTGAGCGCGGTACTCTGCGAGGCGGAGGTGGGCGGGGACGGGCAGAATTTGAAAGAGGCCAGGCCATCAGATCCCGGATTAGATTGGCAACGAGATTGGCAAGTGATTGGCACCGTGCCAGAATTTCGTTGTTTCCGACTTTGTTAAGCGGTCGCGGAGACACGCGGGGACACCTGATGACGCGTTGCCGGCGGTCCGTTGTGCCGGTTGACGGCACAGGAGTTTGTCACACAGCAGAATCGGGGAGAGGGAGGAGGAAGGACTAAAAAACTTGAGAATTAATCACAGCCAGAGGGGCTCCCTTTGACGGTACAGCACAGCGGCGGGGGGGCGAAGCTCGACGTCGGCCGCCCGCCTCCACGACAGTCCTGCGGGGATCTGATTCCGCTTGACATCACGCATGCAATTTGCAAAGGCGTGGCTTAGCTCAGTTAGCTAATAAATTGGAACACACGAGGTTCCGCAGGAAGTTCCTGGATAGCTTCCGTGGGCCGGGCGCCGATGGTTCGCAGTGTTGGTAGCCTTGGTTTTTCCGTTTCGAAATGGTGGCGTGAGAGGCCAAGGTAGGAGTTTGTCACAGATTTGGGGGCTAAAAATACAACAGAAGATTACCAGACGTTGGGGAGGCGAAGGACAGTTTGCATGAGCACTGGCAGGATAATATTTGAGGTTCGACTGGCGGCGGGTGGTCCTGTGGAATTGGTAGAGGACGCAGGACCGTAAGTGTGAGGCGAAAGAACCGGCCGTGTATTGACGTTTACCGATGCGGCCGAATTTCTAACCCCTTCGGATGGTCGGACTAAAGCGAGGAAAATCAAGGACAAGTAGAAAATAAATTAGAAAAACGGCATAATTTGGATCGCTCGGCTCTGGAACTAGACACACTTGTCCTCACTACTTGTCCTCACCCCCCTACTTTTTATCGTCTCTTTGCTGAATGCTACCTGGGACGCTGGAGAAGTCAAACCACGGCGCTGACGACTCGGAGGAGAAGGACGTACCAATGTCGCTCAGCCAGATCGACCAGGACGACAGCGCAGACGAGGAAATGCCTCCCCTGTGCGACTCGTCCGACGAATCCAGCGACGAGGAAGAGCGTCGACCCAACTCTCTCAGCCAAATCGACACCGACGACGCCGCGAACCATTGCGATATGTGCCAGAGGTCCTTGCCGGCTGATGACGCAGAGAGTCGAGTATTCCGCTGCTACAACTGCGAGCTGAGCGTCCAGTGCGAGACGTGCTGCTCTGGCCATCATATGAGCCGCACGCGTAATAGTGTAGAGCATATGCTCCAGGTCAGTCCACGTACGACGGTCGGTGTGTTCGACGGCTAACACAGTATTTCCAGGAGTGGAACCACACGTCGAGCGCGTGGAGCGAGAAGCAGACCATGGCAGCGTTCTTTTCGACGATGGTGAAGACTTGCGGCAAATGCGAGATGGAGTTGGCGACACAATCCGTGATGTTGCCGGAGGGAACGATTATGTGCATGGATTGTGGGCCATTGTTGTTGTGTCGTCGGTGCTGCTTTGAGGGCCACCAGAAATACCCCCTTCACAACATTAAGGTCAGTAAGCAATCAGGCGCGCGTACGAAGGGCTAACTTGGCCGTTCTGCGCTTTCTCTTGCAGGTCTGGTGTCCGCGGTGGGAAAGGTCGACGTTGGCGGACGAGGGTCTCGTCGTGAAGCTTGGCCACGGAGGCGCGGCGTGCATGATGCCCGTGGAGCCTCTGAAGAGCATGTCGGTCATTACAATGGGCGGCTTGCATCGCGTGAACATGAGGTATTGCGGCTGCGGACAATTCGAGGCTGGCGCAGCAGGGGATTGGGCACAAATCAGGGCGTATGGGTGGTACAGGGCGAGTTTGATGCACCCTCGGTTTTGCGCGACGTTCGAGGTCATGACCCAGGCCAGCGAGATGACGAACGGGGAGTGGCAGTAAAGCAGTGTCCCGTATTCTTCGATTAGTGGTGACAGCGCGTGAGCGCGTTTGTGACATAGGTCTTAGATGTAAACAAGGACAACCATTTCTCCTTTCTCTTGATGCATTTAATTGCATTTTTTCGATATTTCCCTCTGGGCCTGGTTACGCTCTTTGTTTGCCCGTCGGGGCTCGCTCGGGTGGGGGATCACTTGGGCCGCATGCCTGGGTGATTCCCACCTTATATAACGCGTCCCTTCCGGGTCTTTCTGCCTCAGTTTTTTCCCTCTTCGCCAATGGAAGAGCAGCCCGGCACCCTGTCATTTCGAGCTTCCCGCTTCGTCGACGCGGCGGTGGGCATCACAGGAGAAGATCAAACCCAGTCTACGCTGTCTGGCGACCGCGCTATCTTGATATCCGACGATGGTGCGAGGCGTGTCGAGAGCTTGCGAAACATAACTTACAAGAAACGGCGCCTTCGCCTGCGACCAGAAAAACTGAACGACTCGCTTGCCGAATGGATCCCGGTTCTGGACGACGAAGAACTGGGGGCAGAGCTGCGTGCTGCTCTCGACGGGATCTCCGGAGCGTCGGACTCTGGTAAACGCAAGGCGTACCTGAGCTCAGTAAGTTGACTGGGTTCCATCGGGTAGATCTAAATGACGCTGAGATGCTTGCCGCCAGGATAATCCAATGGCGGAGTTCAAGGAGATTCAGCAAACCGTCTTGTACGAGATGATGCGCCTGTGTGGATTGGGTGACTCTGCGGAAGACCCCAAGTGCGCCCTCTGTGACAAGCATCTCGACTCGGGTGTACCACCCGTCGAGGAAGACGAAGCGCCTGACAACCGAATCTTCAAGTGCCCCGACTGCGGTGAATTTCTGCAGTGCAAAGACTGCTGTCTCAAACGCCATTCGATGACGCCTCTCCATTTCTTGAAAGTACGTGTAATTTTTGCTCAAAGATCAATTGTCGCTGACGGCCGGTGTGTAGATGTGGACGGGAAGTTTTTGGGCAGACACGCGCCTAAAGGCTCTGGGTCTCGTGTACCAGCTGGGTCATCAAGGTGGACGTTGCGTCGCGCCCAACAACGTCGTGCGTTCGCTGGTGGTGATAGACACCACGGGCATCCACGAGATCAAGTATAGACGTTGCGGGTGCGATCGTTCAGACAACACCAACCCCATACGCGAATTGTTGCGCAACGCCTGGTTCCCGGCGTCGGCGACGGATCCGGACTGCTGCGCCACGTTCAAGGTCATGGATACTTTCTGTCTATTAAACGTCGTGGGCAACCTCAATGCGAATGACTACATCAAATCGCTCCAGCAATTGACGAGCCCCGTGGCCTCTACAGGGATGGAGAAACTACCGGTAAGTAGCCGGCGATCGTTCTCTCTCGTTGGACGTAGCGCCTGACGAGTAATCAGGACCCGTACAAGGCGTTCCTCCGGATGGCGCGTCAATACCCATTCTTGAATCGGACGAAGCGCGCCGGTCGCGCGCATGACCCGGCGGGCCTGGATGCCACGGAGCAAGGGGAGTGCGGGGTCATCTGTTGGACTTGTCCATTCGACGGTCGCAACCTGCCGGACAATTGGCGGGAGGTCGACCCCAAGTACGGGTAAGCGCACAATTTTGCCTGACCTTAGTCGACGCCATGGCTTACACGTTTGAAAGGTATCTGTACAGATTAATCCTGGCGATGGACGCCAATTTCAAACTGAAAAACCGCATCCGAGCCAACGAACGGGACGATCCTTCGCTGGGGCCTGGATGGGGCGCTTTCGTGGAGCCGACAAGATACAAGGAGCATCTAAGAAAATATGTCGCAGAAGCCGATGTGAGTGGTGGCCCCTCGTCGACGAGCGCGGTTTGATACCTACCTTTTCTAGGTCAGCACTTGCATAGCCTTCGCGGCGCTGGCGCAAAAGGAAACCCGAAACACGGCAGGTCTGCGCGTGTCAGGCGTCGGGGGGGTCGTGTGCGCCCGTCACGAATGCGTGCGTCCGAATGGGATAGGAGATCTGCAGAAGGGCGAGCGGTAAGATTACTGGTCTTGTCTTGCGGGATAATTAAAACTGACGTCTTCGCAGCTACGCGAACATGGATTTCATCGTGATGTCGTCGCTCGCAGGATTCGACCTCAAGGAACTCACTATCTCGTACGACATCGCGTGTCAGTGGCGCAAGACCTTGCTGGAGCGCATCACGAAACTGCCCGACGATTTGCAATTGCCTTTCAAGAATTTTTTGTTCCAGTGTGGATTGCCGGTATGGCACGCGTCGTCTCACGAGGCCGAGTGCACCAACCGCAACAGTTTGAGTTTCGTGCCTGGGGTGGGGAAGAGCGACGGAGAGGGGATTGAGCGTCTGTGGGCAGAGCTCAACGCCTTTGCGTATCACACGAAGAACATGGGCCTTGGGAATCGTGCAGACACCCTGGAAGACAAGATCAACTACCATAACTACAGGAAGAACTTGGCGCAGCGTGAGCTTTATCTTTCCTGGTTTCGAGATTACGCACTGACTGACCCTCCCGCCGTCAGCGGACATCTTGCGTCGAAAGCTCATGGTGGCGATCGCTGAGCGGGCAAAGCAGGTAGAGGCTTGGAAGGAGGTCAATAAGAGCGTTCCTCAGGAGGTGCGAGCTGCGTGGCAGGAGCGGGTGGACGCATATCTCGCAGACCCGACGACGAAAGAGAACCCCTACATTTTGAGCGGGCGAGGTACGTCGGGGGGACGGGTGTCATACACTTTAACAACTGACACGTTTTGCACAGATGCCCCGAGCGAGGCCGAGATTCGCGTTAGCTTGAAGAAGGATGAGGAGGAGGCGGCCGCCAAAGGGACGGCGCCGTTGCACGGAACGAGTGCGACCGCCTTCCTCACGGCGGGACTCCAGCTGGAGGATACTCAGTGAGTCGTTCGTACCAAAGGCAAGGTGGTGTGAGACTGACGAAGTGGATTGCAGACGTCGAATCAAAGCCCAGCTTCTGGGGACGACGCTCATGACGGCTGATCGGGAGAGCAAGATACAAGAGCATCGACTGGCCCTGCAGGCGAAACTGAGGGCGTTCCGTGTTTTGCAACAAGTCTACACGCCGGGGGCGATCCGTCGGGTGGAGGCTCTGGAAGCATCGCGAAATCCAGACGCACCGGCGGTCAAGCCCGAGAACATCCGCCTGTTCTTGCCGTCGGAACTCTCGGAGGCGGAGCGCGTCGCTGGGTGCAAGGAGGGCCTCGCTGAGATGGAGGCCAAGTTGCGGGAAGCGCAGTGCGGGGACGGGCTGGTGAAGCTTCGGAGCACGCTGCACGCCAAGCGGCATGTGCTGTACTGGAAGGGGTCAAATACCTCTGGGCAGCACGGCTCTACGCGCTCGCAGACTCTGATCAGCGTGATCGGGGAGCGCGTGGAGGCGACAGCAGAGAAGTACCGGGATGCGCGGCGCGCTTTGCACAATCTCAAAGGCCCCACCTACGCACCGCACCTCAAGCCACTGAAGGCTGCGGACCTGAGCCTCGACGGCGAGGTACAGGACGGCGAGAGTGTCGCCCGCAAGAAACTGGCCCTGATCGAGGCGGGGAAGGGCGCGAGGACGCCTCGGCACATGTCGGGGGGCTCGAAGAAGGTGCTGTCGTGGATCTGGGCGGCGCAGGGCGCTCTGGATTCCGAGGAGGAAGAGCTACACGAATGTGAGTATACAGCCTTGGACGACGGACGCAGTCACTGATTGAGATGGCAAAGCTTTGCGGGTCGAATGGGCGCGCGCGAAGGCTCGAAAGACCCGGTGGGAAGAAGAGGTAAACATCATCCGCGAGGAGATGCGTCGGGTACTGAGGTACCTGGAGTGGGAGACGCGCGTCTGGGAGGAGCGCGCCGCGATGGTGCGGGACGACGTGGAGCCGGCGACGCAGGGAGGCTTGAAAGCATACGCACTGCGACAGGCGCATTTCGACCGAACTCTCCGGGAGTTCTTTTTCACGCAGCTGAGCGTCCCTCTGAGGGAGGCCGCCGTAGAGCTGTCGGTGGCTGACGCCGATTTGCCTGGGCTATTCGAGCAAGGTGTGTGGGTCGTGAATATCGTGACATTGAGTGCTGATGAAGTACACAGGGACGACGGCAGCGTAGCTGCCAGTGAGGACTACGTCGATATCTATATGCGCGTAGTTACACGATACGTCCATAGCTGCATGTCGAAAATGGGGAGAATCTTTTCTTTCGAAATTATTTTCCATTGATTTGTTTGGATACACGTGATTGTGAGAAAGGAATAAGCGCTCTCCTCTTTCCCTCGACTGCGACATCCTCGACTCACTCATCGTGGTTCTCGACTGCACGAGCGCGCTGTCTCCTGCGCCCATCCTGCGCCGCATTGTGGGGAGCGTGAAAGAAGAGCTTGACTAGCCGCGGCCGTAAGTCATCGAGATTCTGACGTTCCACCTACTGACGGATACCTGGGACTGAAAGACGTGTTTTGCGCCATCTGGGGCCGCTGCTCCTGGGGGGTTCGGTGGAGAAGCGGACGGGGTAAGTAATGTGCTATCTCTTTGCCCTTGACATGTTTCTTACGCTTTGCTATGTAGGTCGTTTGACGTCAGTATCATTGCGAGGGGCCCCGATGTACTCGTCTTCCTGGTTGTGTGTGTGTCTTCCTGGTTCGCAGGGCGGGAACGCTGCATGGGTTGGTCGTCGGCTGAAGCACGGTACAAACGATGCAAAGGTGAGAGGTGTCATTGGCGTTGCGATAGCCTTTGACAAGGATTCTTCTGACAGGCAGAACGACATGGACACAGGTAGCATGCGTCCACCACGATCCGCGGCCGCGCCCGTCCCTGGGGCTCCTCTTGGTGTGTACGTGAGTAGACGGTGCATTCTTGCCTAACTGATGCTTGACCAGTGTCCCAGCCGCTTCGCATGGGTCACCACCGTGTTCCCCGAACTTGGTACTCGTAACAGAGAGGGCCGACGTGCGCCGGAAGGGAGCACTGTGCGACGTTACCCCGACCAAGTGCAGAACAACGGTTCACGGACTCCATTCACGGACTCTATCTAGCTTGAACGACCACTACCGTTACCCGTGTACTACCTTTCTGGCTCGGATGCAGCCGTTCTAGCTACAGAATGTAGGCATATTCATGGAAGAATGCAGATAAATTCTACGCGTAACGACTGAAGTAATTGAAAAGACGGGCGCTGGACGACACGATGCGCGATAGTGTCGAACGAATCGAACGACAATGATGCCCGAGGATGATGGGCAGGAGCGGCGCTGGCTTGTGCGGTGGGCGGCGGTTGATGTACGCGAGTTGGGCGCCCGGCGCGGATCGATATATGATGGCGAGAATAATGAAATGCCCGATTCGGACAGTTGTAAGCGTATAAGATTTTGTTTTTGGGCGAGACTCCCGATCGGGATGGCTGGCTAGGCGGGAAATAAATATTGAGCAGAACTTAGTAAGCAGAGAGGCGCGGCAACGGCCGATACAATGCTGGTCACTGCAGCAGGGAGTAGAATTTGGCAGAGAAAAAGGGCCAGCCTGCGGCTGGCTGGGTCCACCGGTACAGTAAACGGACGCTCTGGCTAGCTCCAGCTCCGTAGGCTAAATGGTACAGCGAGGATTGCTTGGCTGACAGATAGGTGTCGCTCGGGCCACATTGACTGTCAGGCGTGCAACGCGCTCGGCGGGGGAGCGTTCGGAGTGTCTGTGTCAGGACCTGCATCGAGCGCCTCTGGGTCGGGCGCGTCTGGGTCGGGCGCGTGGGGATCGGCAGCGCTGGGGTCGGCGGCGTCGGCGTCGGCAGTGTCAGGGACGGCGGCGTCTGGGTCGGGCGCGGGGGGATCGGCAGCGTGGGGGTCGGCGGCGTTGGGATCGGCAGTGTCAGGGACGGCGGCGTCGGGGTCGGGAGCATGGGGGTCGGCAGCGTGGGGCTCAACAGCCTCTGGGGCGGGATCGCTTCCGTCCCTTCCATCACTTCCGTCGCTGGGCCTGCTGTGGTCGGGAGGCTCCGTCGATCCCACTTTCTTGATGAACGCGTGGTGCATGTGGGAGCGTGGAGAGTGGATGTTCATAACCCGTGACAAGTATGTCGTCTTTCTCTTCCTTATTGCGGTGCCCACGTTGAAGATCGCGCAGAGGCATGGTCGGCCGAATGATGGGTAAGGGGGTTCGGATGGCTGCCCGCTCCGCCTTTCGTGACGCGGTGCGTTACGTGCACGAGCGGAAGAATATCGTCCCCGACGCGTGCATGTACTTCATTCAACAAGACGGGGAGTTGACTAGTGACGAGTGAGGAGTTTTCCCTGCGCTAAGAATCGTCTCCCTAAATCCCAAGCTCAGGAACGAAGCATACCAAACGTACCTGCAGTCGGAGTCGCAGAACAGTGTGGTTTGCTGTGCTTTAACCATCGACAGCGTCAACTCCTACCTCGCTGATCTCCAGGTCGTCGCTCTGATTTGAGGTGCATCTTTCCTTTGTATTTATCTCAGCTGTCCTCGTCTAACCGAAACCAAGTTTCTGACGTAACGTGCAGACGAACGAACGGACATCTCGAGCCACGAACGAACGAAAGTTCTCGGGCCTCTTCGCAAAAAAAACCGACTGTACTTCAATACATGTATATACGTACCGCAGCTACAACCATGTATTCATTTTTCACCACCTATGTGCTTCTGCTTCAGGCGCGAGACCCAAGTAAGCAGCCAGGAAGAGGTAGCGTTTGTCAGGCCGGAATTGCAAAAGTTGCTTCATTGATACACGAGTTTCACGAAAGGACCATAAAAATTTAGGTACAACCAATACATGTTAGAGGAGGGAATCGGACCCACACCATCTGTGATAGATAACTACTGAACTAATTAAGTACGCTCTATGTCCTACGCAAGAAAGAAAACTTCTATTTACAATGCCAATGTCGCAGGTGGGAGTTGAACCAACAAGCGACATCTTGGTGTCTGTATCTTTCCAGCGACGATGGCAAGAGTATATACAAAACACGGACCTTACTTACATTTCGAAACCCGGTACATACCGATAAGACACGGTACATTCCCGCTAATGTGCCGTCTTTGAGATCAAACCCGGTACTTGCCATATTGGAATGTACCGTGTATCTCATTTGTCGTGGGACAATAATGGGACACCTGGAAGTCACGATCACCGCCCCCTTTTTTCCTCCTTCCACCACCACCGCCGCTCAATTCCTCTGTCCCCGACGCGTCAAAAGCGCGTCAGAATGCCTCTCGACCTGAACCACGATGGCGTGCAGTTGCGTTCTCGTGTTCAGTGTGCTTTTGGGGGTGAAATTCCCCAATGTTCTTCTCAGGTGTTGCGGTGCTAAGCATGGAATTGCGTTCCCAGGGGCCGTGCGGAATCACAATCCAGACGTGAGCCCAAAACAGGCTGCCTGCGGGGTGCGCTGAGACTACCTTCATTCGCGTACTCGGTTTCATTTCCTGGCGCGACGAGCTAGGATACGGACACGATGCATGCAGGGAGATTTTTGCGGGCAGGGGGTGCAAGGTAAGTGTTTATTTTGTGATATTGTTCAACTCGTTTTGAAGCACGTTGCCTCAATGGAGTGTCTGCAGCACCTCAAGCCTCGATCTGCGTTGCGCACGCAATCCTGGAAGCCTAGGAAGCTTCGGTTCAATATGACCCGTCCCTCGAGTGTAACCATCATTAGATAGTCAGTCGTCGGTAGTAGGTGACCAGGAAAGCGCCTCAGTCTCATCGCACACGACGTGGAAGATTTTTTTACCGGCTTGTATCGCGTGCAGGGGAACAAAAGTAGAAGGAAAAAAAAGTCGCGACTTGTCGCCAGTCACGGGTGCGTGAAGGGGGCTGATGACAGCTGATGGCAGTGGATGCCGGGCCCGGCAACGACCCGAAGGAATGTACCGTGTTTTGAACCAAGCCCGGCACATTTATAAGATAGGTACCGGGCTTGAAGCAAATGTACCGTGTCTTACCGGGTTTTGAAATCCAAGTAAGGTCCGACTTTTGTTAATCCCGCGATGGCAAGGGGGAAAAGTAACAGCAGAAGCACCATTATCTGGTGCGCGAATCGGGGTTGAGGTTCAGCCCACTTAAAATGAGATCGCGAGCGAAGGAGGCAGTGGCGTCTGAACATGTACAGTTCCTTCCGTTCTCCATGACCTCCACTCAAAGGAAAAACTTCTACTTACAGAGCCAAACGTCAGGGGGAAATCAAGGGGAATTCGGACCCGTGGGCTCCGTAATGTACAATTACGTATCACTAATCCATTGCACCCACACAGAGTGAGAGTCCTAGGCGCATCTGCTCCCTCGTTAGCGAAAAGAAGATAAAGAAACAAGATTTCTACTTACAAAGCCACGTCGCAGGTGGGAGTCGAACCCACAGGCCCTTCAGATATGATTACAACGCATATCACGGACACCTAGACCCCTAGGCTACCTATGCGACATAATCGAGCTCGGTAATATTTCCAGTGACGATGGCACGCATGCAGAAACGCAACAGCAGAAGCGCCACAAGCGCTGAAAAAATGACATCGCGAACAAAGGATGTAGTAGCGTCTAAGAAAGTAAAAACTTTTACTTGCAAAGCCACGCGTCGGGGGGCAATCGAACCCGTGGCTCCGTAATGCACTATTAGGTTACCTCACAGACTCCTAAACCATTAGGCTACCCAGACGGCAACGCAGAATGAGAGTCCTTCGGGTAGGCTAGGCGTATCTGCACCAAATCTGTACTTGGCAGGAAAAAAGAGAGAGAAGAAAACCTTTATGTACAAAGCCACACGTCGCAGGTGGGAGCCGAACCCACGGGCGCTCCAGATATGACTAGAGCTCGTATCACGACCACCTAAACCGCTAGGCTACCCAAGCGACGTCTTTCAGACGGGTATGTTTTCGGCAACGAGGGCACGCATGCAGAAAAGTAACAGCGAACCTGCCACCCGTTTTTTTTGCGCGTATCGAAGGCATGATGATCATGAGACCCATGGGCCCCTCACAAACGACGCAGACCAAACCTGCCAGGCAGTGCCAGGCGGATCAAGCTGGCCATCAGTTGCCGGCTGTTCCCGTGTGAGGCTTCTCACGCTTGTCCTTCACATCCCAAGTTAACACCGGTGACCATGGTACCTTCGGACGTCGAGCTCGACCACTTTATCGTGAAACCAAAAGTCATTCGTTCCGAACCCAGTAACGGACGGGCTCTATGTCCCGCTAACGTGTATGCCCCTCCGTCGTGGAAGCCCGACGAACACGAGTCTGATACAGTTTGGCTCGTGAAAGGAAGCAAAAGGGATGGCATCTACGCCGACAGGTAAGTAACCAGTTAAACACCGCGACAAATCTAGGGGTCGGTTTTGCGGGTTGGGTGCAAGTTGGTTGCTTGCTTCTTCTTGCGGTTGGATGATGGATCTGCATGTTCGGTACTTACACATCTCACACGATGGGTCGTTTCAGACAACAAATGAGCGGCGTCACGTACCTGGGGCTCGGACTCGCACTTACGACAGCCTGGCAGAATCGCTGTTAAGCCAGTTCGTTCAGTGTCAAAAATGGCATCCACAGGGTTGCATAGAGGGTCATGCTGCAGGGAACAGCGTCGACGAAGGCGACGAATATGGTGGCGAACCTGACACAAGGTGGCCAGAACCCGACCCAACGACATACTTTGTGCGCAAAAAGCTTGCATCCAGCGGCACGTCGGAGGCGGAGTGCGATTTGCTTCAAAACGGACAGGGAGGGAGCTTCGTGTCCGAGGTGTCGGTCGATTCTGCGTCGCACCGCGCTACGTACCAACGCTCCTTCGCCGGACTGGTAAGAAAAGTCGGAGGACTCGGATATACGAAGGGAGGGGGGTTCAACACAATATTCCACAAAAATTGACCAGCGCAACGTGGTGGGAGGGGCACTTCAACTGAAGAAGACGAAGCGGGCTATGGGACGGAGGCCTGGAAACCTATGTTCGAAAAGATGTAGCATTTAATGGAAGCAAGCTTCACGCGTATCTGCTACTTGGGCCGCTCTTCTGGATGGATGGCTTAGGATGACACACACAAAGTATAACGACTCGGTGGGTGCGGGGAAATTTGCCCTTGCGCTGCGCCGTTCGTTGGTACAAGGTGAACAACATTATAAACAGGGAGTATAACGCGGAACGGGAACCGTATACGGTCCTTCAGGGGAGAGCGACGAGGTGGTGCGACGCCCCGTCACTCCCGATCGCCAGACTAAATTCAGCATTGAGTGAAAGCAATATGGTGTTCGAGAGCACTGACCCAAAGACACACGCCTGAACGTTCTTCATATCAGACTCCTGCACATCAAATGGGCGAGCACGCTCGCCGTCCTGGCGGTCAACCCTGAAAATAAGAACATTGCCACGGAAAGGGGGGACGCCGGACGGCTGCAAGGAATCCATGAGAGCATTCACGGGATGAACGAGATCCGGGGTTCCCATTGGTGAGACACGAGCAGGTCCAATCACATAGTACTGAACGCCATCCACGTCAAGGTGCACGTCGTCGCAACTAGTAAAGGGATGGTCGGGGTCGGTAGCCATCCAGACACGCATGTCAAGGTCTTCGAGCACGGTGGCGTGAATCGAACGCTGTGGTACACGCACAACGACGGGCTCGGTCATCCCCGTCGCAACTAGAATAGCACGTATAAACGCCGGGATGGGCTGAGAAGCGAAGGTACATAAGACATATGGGGACCAAAACAACACCACAAGTGTACCTCGAGACCAGGGACGACGGCATGACGGTCCATGTCTCGGTCGATAGCATCTATGGTGCTCAAGGTAGTTAGACGAACGGTTGTGGAGGCCATGCTGAGAGAGGGGGAGTTTCCCGCAGGTTTATAAAGTGTCCAACTGCCGCTAATCACAAAGAGTAAAACTAAGCATGCCAATAAAGACAAGAAAACGGCAAGACTACTTGCGCATCGTCAGCACGCAGGGTTGGTAATAAGGTTCTCGAGATCAGGTTCCCGTCACGTGGTCACAACGCGGAAACGCGCAAGCAAGCAACAACCGATGCAAATAACCGGAACGAATTGCAAAAGACCATACGCTCATCACTCTAAGCACAAGGATCCCGCCGACATGTACAGCGGCCTCATTTCACCTTGGTCAACGAAGCTCTCGGAAGCATATCCTCTTGACGCTAGACAACTATGCGATGACTAGGTTTTGTTCTTCATGTTGATTTTTCACCCGGCCCTGTTGTCAGCATACGGGCTCTTGGACTGCAGCCCAACCAGGGTTTCACTCGATTGAGCTCTTGCGCTGCCGTGCGCTTTGTAACTCAGACAAATCCGAATCCGACTAAGCAATAATCTGCCATCGTGCCGAACAAGCTTATCAATCGGCGGAGTTCCAACGCATCGATCATCGGAGTTTAAAAGACTTAGACGCACACCATCGAAACTGCAAAGCCGCGCTTGCAAAAAAAAAAAAGTGGGGTTGGCAAGCAGAACAAAATGGCAAGCAGAACAAAATTTGAAATTTGAAACGACATATACCAACCGATAAATTCAGACGCGATAGAACGAGGGATCTGTACGGATCGCCAGCTGGGTAGATGTAGAGCGCGGATCCTGCGCCTCCGACTCGCTAGGAAACACGCAGATTGCGGATCTGGCGCTCGGCAGGTTGGACATGCGCTCAGCCTCCGCGCTATGCACATGTGGGTCAGTGCTGGGTAAAGGGAAAATAAAAAAATGTAAGAGCTCGCATGTCGGATGTCACGCGCCAAGCATGAGGGCGCTCCAAAACGACCTTGAACCACAAAGGCCGAACTTGCTGGACCTCGTCGTCGTCGTTGAAGGAAAATAGGCCACTAAAATCTTCGTCGAAGACGAGGTTGCGAACGAGAAGCGGGAGCTTCGCCGCCACCGTGCATGGATAGTGGGGGGTTCCGTATGTCTGCCGTTCACTGTAGCCAAAAGCCTTCTTTCTAGAAGGCGGAGAGGGAGTGAGGTGAGAAGGGGTGAGGTAGCAGCAGCGTGCTCACGGATCGCGGGTCACATAGTTCTCGACGAGGTAATAAAGCTTAATTTTCTCAGGACCATATACGGAGGAGTTGCTCGAACGCTTGCCTGGTCGACCACGTTTGAGACCCCCCCGAATACCCCGTGCTCGGCCTGTCGAGCTTGCCTGTATGTGGGGAAGGCTTGGAGCCAACTGGCAGTGCGGTTGTCATACAGGCGCTCCACCTCGGTGCTGTAAACACTTGGTGGGTAGGGCTGCGGTCAGGAAACGTCCAACAAACCAGTCCGCTGTCACAACACCCCGGATGTTGAACCAGATCAAACCGACTTGCTCAACCATATCGTTGTCCTCCGTGAAAAACAGATCGAAAAAGGGGGGATAAACCGCCAAATACTTCAGCGCGGTAGAGAGCGTCGCGGCCGCATACGTCGGATAATCGCCGTCACACGCGAATTCCCTGGACCAGGAAGCAAACTGATAAGCAAAGGAACGCCAGAAGAACAACACCAGTCGCTCACACAGAGCGGGTGAAAAGATCACGGTACAAGAACCAAGGGCGCTGGTTGAAGATCAGCGGTGATATAGATGTCAGGCTACGAGGACCTTACAACCACTGTGTTATCGACAGAGCGGGCGGGGCAGGCTCGGGAGAGAGAGGCCGCAGAACTGGCGGGAAGGGCGGGAGACGAGGAAGACATAGTGGTCGAACACAATGAAAAAAGCGCAGTCAAAGGAAAGCACTAGAAAACATATGCAGCAAAAATAGAAAAAGAAGAGCGGTGCCGCATCGATAGAACCCTGAATCAACGCGAGCTTAAACTGGATGAGGCGATGGGCATGCCAGGTACACAAAGGCGGTGTTCACTTGCCGCGGCGAACTAACAGCGAGGCGAAAAACCTTCCGAGAGAGAGTTGGTGGCGGTAAAGGGTTGTAAACTAGCCAACCAAGAGTAGATGGGGAATGGAGGCCACAGCGTCCGTTAATGTAGACATCTTCAAGGTGAGAGCGTCACAGATACACCGCGTAGCCATTCCTGGCGCTGACAATACAGACCTCCAGCACCACAACGAGTTGGTGGTGGCAAAACGGCGAGCATTTTATACCCAGGCTGTGACAAGCTAACGCGTGCTTCATCAATGGCAAAGGACGGAAGGGACATAATAAGGACCACAGCGCAACCAAACGAGGGGGGGAGCGGACCACGGGTACGGGCCGGAGGAACCAGGTCTGCCCGGAGGGCCGCAAAATTGGTCAACGAAGGCAATAAAGTTGAGTGAAATCTTCGTGCGATGAGGCGCTGTTCTGACAGGATGTCGCAGGCTCAAATATAACGACACGGACGCACACTCGCTCCTGATCCGCAGATTCGCGCAGCGCGCTCGGGCAAGAACAGTGCGCCGGAATCAGGAGTGGATTTGCTGTGAAGCAGCGAAGGCGTGCACCACGCACACACCTGTGCGGACGGCGAATCACGTGCCGACACTCTCACTCTTGGTTGTGCTGGGGCGCTCGGTGTAGGGGATAAGCGCTTAGGTACAATGTGTTGCACTCGCTCTGCTTTACTTCTTTACTTCCGCTTACTAGGCTGACTTCTTGTGCGCAATCCACGCCAACTCAATTCATTCGACTCGCGCGCCGTTGTGGTGGTAGTCTCGCCATGTGTGAGTCTGTGCTTTCCTCCCTGGCTTCCTAACGGACTGATGCCGCTTGCCTGTCCCACCTGCTCATTCTCACATTCGCTTGGAATTTCGGTAGGTTGAACACGCAGCCGCTACAAAACAGCACACCCTCTGACTTGTGGTAGTCTCAAAACCCGTTGCAAGAAACCAGGTTTTCACGCCGCTCAGCTGTATATTCCAAAACTCTGCTTCCGTCGCTCGGTGCATCTTGATTCGCAAGTCGTTTTGACGATGGCATTCTCAAGCAAGGTATCCCGGAGCTACCACCTTTGCTCCGTACCAGACCTTGGGCGTTTTGCAATCGAAACGGTGACAGCGGGAATATAATGACTGACGAAGACGTTCAAGAGATAATGACCGTGGCCGCTTTGCTTCCTGCGCTTTCCGGCCGCCGTGCCTCGCGTTTCCGGTTCTCGTTGCTACTCCTTCGGAGGGACTCGAACCCGCATCCCGCCCATAATAAGCACTTTTTTGGGTCTCTACATGCTGTGAACACGTAGGGCGAGACCTCCATTGGTCGACGAAGGCGATGAAGTTGAGTATGATTTTCCTCTGGGACGCCCAACGGTTACCAGCGGCTGGGGAACAAACCTGTTCTGAAAACATTGTTCAGGTTCGATGCAAGCTGTGCGTATTCCACGCGCAATCAAGCGTCCATATTCCAGGTATGATCCGTTTTCATTGACTCCAGTTTAAGTCGGTTAACATTGTGGGTTTCCAATAGAATGAGGTAAGGAACTCCGGTTCAAGATCAGCTTCATAGCAGCTGACACCGTCTCAGATTAGGCACGGCAAACGGATTCTCCTGTACGTACCAGCCAAGAGTGGCGGAAACATCAGTGTCCGAACCTAAATCGGAAACACCGTTCTCTGATCATGAGATGGCAGCCCTCCTCTTCTTCTTACGCCCACCATGGACCAAGACCCGGAAAAGCCCCCAGTGGACCACGATAAAGGTTTGCTCTGTGGCTCGGGAATTTCAAATCTGACCGGTACCAGACGATCCGACGCATGATGCGGCGGCTGCGCCTCTGTGGGCCGTCTACGTATCGGAGGCGGAGAAATAGGACAGAAGTTTGGTGGAGAGTTGGAAAGTGACATGGAGGGCATGCTGATATTTGTGCGTCGGTTCAACCTTTCCTTCTTCCGCTCAGGGCTGAGAACTATCACAAGGCGGGGCTCTTCTCCGCCAGCTTGACTGCTTTCTTGATTGAAAGCTATAAGACACTCGTCCCCGATCCCGGGGATACCACCACGACTCTGCTTGCGCAAATCTCGCTACCACTCGCGGCTTCGGCAAATGGGACCACATACCATTTCCCGCCGCCAGCTTCCTTCAAACCGTCGACGGCGTCCGTCATCTGTAATGTCCTATGGTTCATCAGCCTTGGGCTCAGCTTGACCTGTGCACTCATTGCGACCCTCTTCGAACAGTGGGCTCGTGACTTCCTCCACCGCGCCGACATGCGCTCTGCCCCAGTGATCCGGGCGCGCGTGTTCTCCTTCCTATACTACGGTCTCAAGCGCTTCCGGATGCACACAGTAGTGGAAGTTATCCCTCTCCTGTTGCACGCATCGCTTCTGCTCTTCTTCGTTGGCCTCGTGGCATTCCTCATTCCAGTCAACATCGCCATCACCGTTGTGGTCGCCGTGATTCTACTCACAGTAATCACAGCTTACGCCCTTCTCACGCTCCTCCCCCTACTACACCTCGACTGTCCGTATAGAACCTCGCTCTCCAGCGGGCTTTGGCGTCTCCTCCAAAACGTACGGAATGCGCTACCACACTACCGTTCCCTAGTATCGAGTTCAGAACACGGGGGCGAGAGCATGGTTGAAGCAGTGTTTCACAAAGCAATGAAGGCCTCTGACAAATGGTCAACCCGCGACCGAAACTCCCTGTCGTGGACACTCAAATCGCTTGCGGACGACAATGAACTGGAACCCTTCATTGAAGCCCTTCCGGATGTTATTTGGGCACCCCACCGGCCGGTCGAGTCAGAAATGTGGCTGGGCGGTCCCTCACCGGAATTCGAAAGGCGCTACGTCTACGATGACAACATGCGCTGCCTGATGGATTATCCCAATATCGGGTTGCTTCATCGGTTAGAGGCGTTCGGCAACAGTTGCTCCAGAGGCATCCTAAACCCTGAAGTTCGGACGCGTCGCAAAATAGCTTTATACAAAGCAGTATGGGCCCTCAGCTGTCTGTCGACTCCTGGCTCGTCTGGGTTCCGAATAACAATGGTGCGGGATGATTCACTGGCACCTGAGGCTCGCCTGTACCAGCATTCCGCTGCTGCAATGCAGCAGTGGGCAAACCTCCGCGCAGCCCAAATTTTATTGGAAGAAACATCCCTGCACCTTATGTCTTGCAAGCGTGCCATGACTGCGAAGCAGAGCCCTGATACGGCCCGGGTTTCTGAAACCGTACTCAGATTACAATCTGAGTACAATCTACTCTGGTCCGACGCTCGGTTCAACCCCTTCCCAAAACCGATTGAGCTGCCACATCTCGAAACCTGGATAGAAGAGCTCCGTGTCTTACCATTGAATATCTACTTGAATTACCTCGCGCGCATTGTGGAATCAGAGGCGCAACCGTATCGCTTCGACTTCACCCTGTCCCTGATCACTCCCAAGCACAGAATCTCACCGTCGAACGAATCTGTTCAGCTCATGGAGCGTGGTTTGCAAACCACGATCAACAAGCACTCCCCTCTTTTCAGAACCGCTGAGGAGGTTCACTGGCTAGATCAGGTGTTTGCGAAGATACTATCCCACTTTGAACCGCCCAACTTGACCCGACTGGTACGCTTTCCTGGGTCACAACGTTCTCTCCCAGTATTCTTGCCATCGGCGATGGTTCATTATTTGAACACACGCCAATCTTACCACGCTGTGGGTATAGTGGTGCACGCACTACCCCGACGTGGTTGGGGATGTATAGCTGGCACCATTACACCATTGACCGATGTCAAATGGTTCTTAGATCGTCCACCTGTGGATCAATGTTTGACTGCTTTGTGGACAATCTTCTCGGTAGCTTCTCCTCTTCTAGTGCACACAGATGTTGCGATTTCCGAGGGCATCTTGCGTTCGGTGTGCCAGACGAACATACCATCGATTACACCATCTGTAATCACAATGGGGAAGTTCTTTCTGTTGTCGGCACTTCACCCTACCGGAAAGCACACAGGAGAACATGTCTCATCCGCGATTATGGAGGAAATCGTCTGCAAAAATGAATACGATTCCCCGGAAGATTTGTGGGATGACGCTGTGCTGCGTACAGTCACAGAGTTCATCGGTTGTTGCTGCACCAGTACCTTGCCCTACAAAGCTGCAGACACGTTGCGTCACATTGGGTATCACTACCCACGCGTTGCCCACCCTGTCAGTCAACTCGAATTTGCCACGGCGCTAATGAAACTTTGCAAAGACGCTCTCGACTCCAAGTCCCACGATACACTGGTGCAGGAAATTCTGGAAATGCCCCTCTTTCAATATCCCGATGATGGGGACTTCGGCCGTCCTGATCATACCCCTGGGTTGCCCGGTTGGCTATCTGACTCAGAGGCGCGCTGCACGATGAAGACTGCCCTCACAGGCTATCTCGAGGGAATTTCTACCGCTGGGGATTCACCGAAAGTGGTCCAGTTTGTGGAGAAATTCCTGACCAAGTTGAACACGTTTGTGGGAGAGAAGGAGCCCTCGGCCGCGGGTACGTCCAGTCCTTTCGCGTTTTTGGCATCTGAAGGGCATGTTCATTCAAATGTAGAGATCACCGAAGTTTCGGGCGAGATCGACCCCGCGACCTCGAGCCAGGTAAGTTACAAGCTTGCTTTTGCACTGAACGCTGAGCCGTATTTTACGTAGCTCCTCCGTGACAGTGATTCGGGCGAAATGTCGGGCGGTTAGTCTATCGACACTGTGCTATCGAGAATGGGGCCGAGTGCCAATTATAATTTCTGAAATTGCCCGCCGGGTCTGCATATTTCTTGTTTCAGACTAGTGCTGGCAAGGTCCGGTTCAGAAAAAGGTTCGAACCTGAACCGAACCGAACTGAACGCCAGCCAGGTTCAGGTTCAAAGTTCGGGGCAGCCACGAACCGAACGCTGGGTTCAGGTTCGGCGTTCGCTCCTCTTGGGTGCGTTCGAACTTGGTTCGAACGCCGAACCTGAAAATGTCAAAATGTAGCGATCTTTCGCCCTTTGAAGCAGCGAATTACTTATCCAGCACTCCAGATTGTACCTGGGACTCAGACAGATCAATTTACAGGGCTCCCTTGAGGATCATATGCCATCCGGGTTTTCACCGCACAATTCTTTGCTGAAACCTGGCTGATTGGGAACCCAAAGCCAATAAGAATGAGTCTAGAGCCGGTATGTTTCCTTTGAATTGAGTTTAGGTCACCTTTAGTGCTAATCCTGTTACCGAAAGTGATTTTTTGCACGGCCTCGCAAGGAATTTGGAGTCCCCGAGATGCCCAATTTGGCTCAGGTTCGAACCGCGTTCGAACGCTGAACCGAACCTGAACGCGCTCCAGGTTCGAGGTTCGGTACTTCGTCGAACCGAACGCGGGGTTCAGGTTCGGGGTTCAGAGAATTTGACCCGAACCTGAACTGAACCGAACTTTGCCAGCACTATAAATTCAGACTTGTGGTCCGTTGTCAGCCACGGACACGACGCAAGATATGGACAGTCCTTTGAAGAGTTGAACTTCAAGTAAACCCGGAGTACCAAGTTCACAGCAATCATTCTACTTGTCCTGGGTTTTTTCACCACATACCTTGAGTGCTACTGTGCACGATCCCTGCGTGCACTTACCGGCGGTGCTGTGGCTGAGCGGGGACGCGCCGGCATCGGACAATATTCCGACCAAAAGAAGGAACTGAGGGGATAGGGGCATTGCAAGCACCCGAGAGCGAGACAAATTTTTGAATGTGTTACTGCATTGGGAACCTCGTCTCATGAAGCCGGTCAGCAGCATGAAAAAGAATACAGAGCCATCTCGCGATGGCTTGGACCCGAGTCGAACGGACGCTCTACAAGAGATACGTAGCCGAAGCTCTATGGGATGCCGACCACCGGAACCAAGCCTTACCTAAATCCTTAAAAAACTCGTTTTGTGCCGTCGGTTTGATACAACGTCCGCGATTGACAACGAGAAATCACGCACCTTGAGAACTCTCGAGATCGAAAGGCTACGGGGCAGGAAATAAAAGCGGGCCAAGCTGCATGCGATGCCTGGGCAACATCCTTGAGGAAAAAAAAAACGCTAGACTTCACTACATGTATGGCTTGGACCCGAGTCGAACGGGTGACCTCTGCACATGGCAGTATTTCTGCTCACTTCTTCAAAGAAGGGCAGATGCGGACCGCCCGCTACCAAGCCATATTAGTATAGCGCAAAGGTGAGCATCGGCGTATTCCGAATACGACTCGCGTATTCCTGACGGTAGGGTGTGTGGCTTGCGCGGATCCTCAGAGGAGATTAAGATCTAGTTATCAAACGAAAGCACGAAAGAGCCATTGAAAAGACACGAAAGCATCTGTAAGCAGGGTTAAGGAAATTTCTGTGCCAGATTGAACGCACATACAATCCACAGTCCCATTAGAGAAAGATGCGGCCGAAATAATCGAAACGAGATTGATGCGGCTTTGTGAGTCGTACAGTCGTATGTGGCAGAGGGCACAGGTGTGTCGACCTCTAAGTGGGTGCAGTTAACTTCGTGCGTGGTTTACGGTAAGCACGGAGGCAGTTGGCTCCGCCGTCATCGCCGCGGAGAAGCCCAGAGTCATAACCGCCGCCTCTAGCGAGCAGCACGGTCTGCACGAGCGGAGGGTGCGCTAGTGTGGTAACCATAGGAGATCCACTAGAGAGGTCGCAGGAGCAGAGCGTCATTCGCCGCCGCGCAAAGAGCGACGGAATAATCAACTGACGCAACCCCAGTCTCGGGAACGCTGTACTGGAGGGCAATCGACGAAGCTCAAGGGTTCTGTTCCACACCCTGAGCCTGTAGAGCCGAACGCAGAGACCAGTACTTCTGTGAAAGTTTTTTTTCAAAAGAGCCCCATGTGAGGAGCGGGAAGGCGCGGTGATCTCCGCGTTGCGCCATTTTTTTTTCTTGAAAGAGGAGTGCAAAAGACCAGAATGAGAGGTTCACCGGGAAGTTCAGACATCGTCCAGAACGGCAGGAGAACAGTCAAGAAAAGATTCGTACAATCTGCAGAAAAAAGGAGTTTGGTGCTGCTTGGCGAGGGTGGAGTTGACAGCGGACCAGTCGGTACGAAGAGTCCAGATATCTACAGCCGAGGCAGACTGCCGGAAGAGTGGCGCTAGAGCATCGGATTTTGAGGTGGTGGAGGACAGGAGCAGGGTGTGCGGCTGCTTGCGATCAACGGTGATGACGTGAACAGCACTGCCACGCCGCCTCTTGCTTCTCGCTCTCATCGCCGTGCTCAAGCCGTGCTTGTCCGCCCCCCGCTGTGTGCGCGTACCTATTCTGGATTGCTCCGTTTTCTCGCTCCTTGGACCTGCCAAAGCAGGCACTGCCGCTGCCTCGCCACTTTCCCCCGATTTTGCTTGCATTTTCCCAATCACTTCCGTCCAACTTCCGTCGCTTCTTCAAGTCTCGGACAATGGGGCACCCACACTCCCTGGGTATCTGATGCGTCACAAATGCGCTGTATTCGTCGCTCGGCACATGTTGATTCTCGCTGATATGGTGGGTGACGAGCCACCGGTGAAAACCGCTGGTTTTTGCATCCTTTGAAACACCTATTTGCGGGAATGTAAGGCTAAGTTGTAGAGTATATGTTCTCCTCGGAACGGTATACTTGCTGTTGACAGTCGAAAGCGGGCGGGCAATCACGTGTTCAAAGGACTCAACACTGAGCCCCTAGCTCAGTGGGGCCTCCAATGTACCTAACCGGCCGGCTCAGAGGGGCGGCTAACCACCGAACCTTTGTGTACTCGAGGCGAACAAGAGGAACTACTATCTTAGAGTGAGCCGCCCACTACCGGGCGGAGTGCTAGCTACGGGCGGGACAATCTTAGAAGATAAGATTCGGGCGGACGGTTCATTCGGCCGTCCGATAAATCCGAGAAGACGCAACCGGCCGGCTGGGATCTAAGAACCTTCATCAGCCGCCCACACGCATGAGGATCCACGATCAAGGATCGTTGTTCCTGGCGGCTGACAGAAGATGGTTCGATCCGGCCGCTGGCTCCAAGATGAGACGGGCGGCGCGCACCTAGGAAACACGAACGAGGCACAAGATGAGCTAGAAGATACCGGCCGGAGGGCTTGAGCGGGCGGACGCACAAGTCCCCACACCAAGGAAGAGCAGGCGGGAAGGTTGCGACCGGGCGGAGCTTCGTCCGGGCGGCCTGACAACCTTCTTGGCGCACAGCCGGCCCACATGGACCGCCTGCTGACTGAGACGATTATACCCACGGATGAGAATACCCCGGCCGCCATTGGCCACACTACTGATCTTTACCCACACTGTGTTCCGGACAGTTTCCTTATATCTCCTTTTGTGACCCAGCGGTTTGTATAAAAAGACTCGGTATACCCTGTAATTGGCCAGTAGACTATCCCCCCCACTTTACGGGCCATATAGTAGACTAAGAGGATTTGAATAGACGATTTGATAGACGGAAGCATTGAAGTGAGAAGCAGCCAACGTGAAGTAGTGTCCGTTGTCAGAGTAAGAGGAAGTCCGCCAGACTAGACCGTCTGCCAGCCTAGCCTTCGAATCCGAGCCGCCGGCTTTTCAGTGAAAGAGTCGCCCGCCTGGGTCTGAGTTGAAGACACCTCGTCAATCGTCCGGCCGTCGCTAATTCCCTGGCACGGTTTAGACTGACCGCCGGTGCCGCTCTCCCTCATTTCAGACGTTCAAGTCTCTCGTCCGCCCGAAAAGCAAAGTCTCTACTCGCTCCGGCCGGTAGTAGCAACTAGACGCGCTGCCCGCTAGCTTTTCATAAAGAAAGTGTCCGCCCACTCTTAGACTGAAGTACATTGTTTCGGACAGACTATACTGGTCTTACTTCCCCGAACTCACATACGCACGCTGAAAGGATAACAATTGAAGCTTGAGTTGTGATAAATATAAATTAGATCTTAGGGTTTTTGTGTTGTGTTGTGATTTCATCGCTTCGCATCTTGAAATCTTGGGTCTTTGATTACACGGCTACTTTCCAGTGCGCCGTTACATCGCGTTTTGTCGCCGATGGCATCCTCGAGTAAGGCTGCAGGCATCGCGGAGTTGGTCTCCCCCAGGTTGCTTTCACTCCGTACCACGGGGGCGTCACTGAACTTGGGCATGGCTCCGACGAGAGTTGCGCAACAAACACACTGAACGACGAAGGCGTTCGAGATATAGGTGCGTGGAATTATTTACCCCAGCATCCGGAATCGCTAATTGAATTGATATCATCCGGAAGTGCTCAGAGGTTATCACGCACGTCGAACCAATGCTCAACTAACATTTGGAGGTATGTGAATACGGCATGTAGCGGATGGTCCGCGCCTGCAATCGTATTGTACGCTGCCACTTGCCGCCTGCGATCGTCGAACTGATACTCGAAAAGTTATCACGGTTCGAGTCAATACTTTCCCCTCTGCACTTTTAGACTGTAATCTGTGGTGAGTCTCGCCCCATAAACCCATATTCCGCAATGACTAGCATCCATATGCACAGTTTTCATTGGCACGCCCTTGCCCGATGCCGAACTGACACGAACCACGGAGCAAAAAGAGCTCCAGGAATGGCAGAGGCCCTCGGTGAGAGTCGATCTCACGCCCGCTGGACCCAAACTCATCTTCAACAGTGATGGTGCTCGGCTGCCAGGGCTTTCTACTTTTCGACCTCCGCTCTCATGCCTTCGGCGGGACTTGAACCCGGTGCATCCCGCCCTCAAACGCTTCCTTAGCTCCAGTACATGTAAGTCATGACCTGCATTGGTCGACAAAGGCTAAGCTTGAGTGTGCGAGTATCGCACCATAGGCTGCTGTAAGAATATCACATCCAAAGGAGTGGGGGGGGGGGGGGGGAAAGGAGATACAATCCGATAATTTATTCAAGAAATCCGAGGCCTTTTATACGTCGAGAACAATGTACAATACATAGACAAACGGATGAGGTAGAACAATGAACCAGACCAGCTGAGTCACATCTCCATGCCAGCGTATCAATGCGCAGCCAACCGCAGCCAACCGCCACGTCCATCCTACGTGTCGGCTTGCCATCATTCCAACAGCTGCTGTGCTAACAGGCCTAGGATTCGTTAGTTTCAGTTCGACCGGTACACAGGAACATGGCGATATTCGAAGTCTGGGCTTCATGTGTCTGCTTCGCGCAGCGGGCTTGCTACGTGGGTTCAAGGTCCCTCACGAGTCACGACCAGAGACCAAACCCGAAAGAAACAGAGAAACGTCAAGCGCATGCCTTCGGCGGGAGTTGAACCCGAATTCCTGCAGAAAATGGCTTGTGTGGGTTCCTGTGAAGAAGAGCTGATCTCTGACGCATCTACGAAGGCTTGGAGGCTACAACCTGCTCTCGGAGTCGAACAATTTGGTTCGAGGCTATCGGGCGGTGAGTCGCTGTCCCCAGCTCTGCGCATTTCTCGACGACGACCAACAGAGTTCTTTCCCTCAAGTTTGCCGTTCAAATCAGGGCTGGCGAAAAAAACCTGCCCCGTACCCGTAGTGCTGTCGGTGAGAATCGATAGTGTTGTACCTTGATACTCCTCCGCAGCAGTATTATCCTCGCTCCATGTCAGTCTATCACGCTAGCTGCAACGAAATTGTACCTACTGAAGACACTGAAGTGAAACAAAAGGGTTGGAGCGAGGTGAAACATGCCTTTGCGGGAATCGAACCCGCCCAGCAACATCCGATACTGAGGAGATGAACTCGGTCCTACTTGAACAGGGAGCGGAGAAGGAGATACTGGGCGATCAGTGAAAATTGCGAAGCGGACCGACGAACGAATGGGGCCCGGGTGCGTCTTGTTTCTTATTCTTGCTCTTCCTCACCAATCTCATGCGTTTGCGTGTGCCTTGGGCTTGGTGACATGGTGTGTCGACACCTGCATCTCGAGCGCGGCGATCTCCTCCATGTCCACCAATGGAACCACCATAACCGCCTGCAATATACGCAGACTCACGCGTGTGCTCAACGACAGCGCAATGCCAACGCGGACGGGCGGCCACGTATTTTTGTCAAATGAACAGCACGCTTGATATCCTACACAGTCAATATTGAAGTGCTATGTTTACTGGCGGTTTGTTCGACGCGCGAGGAACTACTTATGCACCATACGATTAATATTCCCAAGGACGGTCCAATCTCTCAATCGTTGTACAACCGCTTTGCATGGGTTGAGTTTTAGGTTGTCAACTCAACCTGTCGGCCTTCACGTTGCTCTGTTTTGCATGCTTTTCGTGCGCCCTGCGCCTAAGATCTGCTCTGGCTGTTCTCCTTCAATCTTGCTTTTTGACTCTTTCCGGCTCTTCCAAGCACTCGGTCTGTACCCCGCCGAGTGCATTCGAGGAGACGCTCCTGGAAACCTTGTTATTCACGTCCACCCTCAATCTCCTGCTCTCGAAGTCTATGCGCTACGGTATTAATATTCAAACTGGCTGAAATCTCCACGGCGCTCTCCCTGGACCTTCTCGCGCTGGCGCGCTCATACCCTCTGTTCGTCTCGGCCCGATGTGCGTGCCTCCTGGTGGCCGGGTGAGCCAATGAATTTTGCCACACCCATGTTCTCCCGCGCTCCACTCAGTGTTCTGCGCCGTGCTAAAGCTTAATCCGGTGAGTCGGTTGAATCCTTTGAGTCTCACTTATCTGCGTCCGAACTTACCAGTTTCATGCGCAGAGGAAGAAGGTCTGTAGCGGACGCTCCGCACCCGCATCAAATGCATCTTTGATCCGCGTTTGTGGGGGGGCTGCTCGTTCGACTCGAGCTCAGGCCATGCGTACGGCGTACGAATGCGGGGTTTTTTTTTTTTTTGGCTTTCTTTGCTTAGCCATCCACTCGGGCACGGTGAAAGTGCCGCCAACAGCCGCCATCACCGCCATACCGCCGCCAAGTGCCGCCAGCTGGTGGCACTTCTTGTCACATAGCCGCCATGTCACACGACGGTTCCCGCGATTCATGGATACCAACTCCGCCAACAACGTAGATATAGGTAATGATTTCAAACCCAGTTTCAACCAAAATGATAGGTGAGACTAAGGTGACCCGCTGTTCTATACCGAACATATTTTGTGGCTCACGCTCCTGAGGCTGCAATACAACGCGGAAGGGTGAACAAGCTTAAGGGTAATTCAACGTATGTTCAATGGTTATACAGCGCTTAACAACTCTGCGCTAGGAATTTCGCAGTGGTCAGAGTGAAGGACATCAAAATTGGGATTGCATTTTTTCTACCCCAACGATGTATCAAACCTATAGGGAGACACCCTACGATACGCCGGGCCAAAAAAACGATTTCGAGACGAGTAAATGGTCAGGCGGCAAGTGGCGGCACTAACACAGCCACAGCAAGTTTGCCGCCAAACCTGACGATGTGATGGGTGTAAAAGAATTGGGATTGGTTTTTCACTGTCTGATCGATAGTTTGGATATAAAATTCCCCAGTGAGAAGTGCTATGCCTAGGAAATGACCGTGAGATGAGTAAATGGTCGAGTAGGATTGGCGGCACTGACACAGCCACAGTTCAGTTTGCCGCCCCTGATCGGATACAAAAAAAATGGGACTGATAGTGTTCTGTATAAACTCGATGTACACGGAGTCTTGGGTGTGATAAAAGCATGGCAAGCGGTGCCAGCGTCAGGAGATGATTACGATACAAGTAAATCGCAATTCGGCTGTGTGGCGGCACCACAGCGACAATAGTGAGTAGGCTCGCTGCATCTTGATTTTGTGTAGCAATGTGTGCCAGAGATATTGCGTGGCTATGTTCAGCCTTTGACGCCAGGGAATTCTCAGCGTGGGAGAAGTGCCGCCAGAGAGACGGGCCGGGAGTGGCTACCGCCAACTGCCGTTGAACTTGGTTGAACTACCGCGAAACAGTTGCCGCCAACTGCCGCCAAACTGTCACACTACCGCCATGTCACAAGTAGAAAGTGCCGCCACGTACATGGGATTGCCGCCAAGGGACCGCCGCATCGCCGCCAGGTGCCGCCAAAGTGCCGCCACTCTGCCGCCAACTGCCGCCAATTTTGTTGGCGAGTGCCGCCAAGTGCCGCCAAAAATCGGTGACTGTTGAGCCTTATGTCGCCTCTGAAACGGTAGTCCCGATACACGAGGCGGTATTTGAGTGGTAGAGAGTCCCTACTGGTCTTATATGAGCCGACACAGGCCTCATTGTCATGGAACGCGGTGGGGGAATTTTTGAATTGCCGCCAACTGCCGCCAACTGCCGCCATGGCGGTAATGGCGGCGAAATCTCTTTGCCCCATCCACTCGAGCTACAGGCCCCGCAACACATCCCAGTCTTTTGCACAATCTGCATCTCGCTACTCGATGTTCATCTGCATTCTTTCCGCTCGGGGCGCACCGCACAGGTCTCTCGTAAACACCTGCAACCTTCCTCGCTCCGTCTGGGTCTTCCAGTAGCATACTTGGTCTATTCATCGTCTTCGATCTGCCGTGATCGATGAAGGCTCAAACCTTTTGCGTTAAGTCCGTACTCGACCGGGAAAGTGATGATGTTGGAACAAGTGAGGTGAGCAGCGAAAATTCAAAACAATTCCGCGGTTGTTCCGCTTGAAAGGAGAGCCGATCGGTAGAATCCGCCCCATAGTTCACAGCAGATCTCTTCCGGGATACAACACTTCGGCGCCACGCAAAATGACCTGAAAAACCTTGAATTGAGCCCCGCCCGATCGATATCCGCCCGTACGTGGGTGCCTGGTTGCGTGCGAGCCACAACAAGCACAGATGCAGTCATACTCTTCTCCCGGGCGTGCAGGTTACTTGAAACGTGTTCAGTTTATTTGCTGAACTGAAGAAACGTAGGCATTGAGGGGGGAACTCGAGTGGTTGATACACGAAGAAAAAGTTCGTCATCGGGATACCCCATGCCTTCACTGGGACTCGATCCCACGATTGCTCAATCGGCTGCGGCAGAGGATGCAAGGGATGCAGATCCGATGTGAAGGTCGAAAATCCATGACGGAATGTGTATTGAGACCGTTGATATTTAGAGCTTGTCCGACCAACGGATAATTTAGGAGGGGCTCGGAATATGCGACTAGAATATGGGTACCTGAGAAAGGATGAGCCGGTGGTCCAACGTCGGCCAGGGATTGGTACAGTACCCCTACAACTATCCCCCAAAAGAGAAACGGTCAAGCAATTTTAGTGTGTATCTGTGTCTGAGTGGCTACCCGATCATCTGTGAGGCAATACCGCGCAAGTTCGTCTTCTTCCAGGAAATCATTTCGAGAACTCTGCGGAGCAGAAAAAGGGGTCAAGCCCTCCAACCCAATTTCATACGAAGCTTATGCGCGTCCAGAACGGAATGAACACGCAATCAAAACGACATGTGATCGCGTTTGATCATCATTCATGATCCGCAAGCACGAGCAAACATCATTTTCGCTGTCCTTTTCTCCTCTGACCGGGGCCCTCGAGCCCCACGAATCTATGTCTCCCCGTCTCGCTTTAGGCTCGTGCGACCACCATTTGACAACACCGCTCTACACTCCGGCCACGGTCTTGCAATCCCACCCACGCCGTCAGCCAGCTCGTCCCCCGATGTTGCGTGCCACCCAAGGTATACACCCAGTGCTACAAGAGGAGGGAGGCCGGTGGTAAAACCCGTAGGAGGTACCGCGATTGGTTACGACGACGCCGGATACTCGATTGTTCGATAATACGGACGGCGGTTTATCCGTGATGATTCTGGTGCTAGTCGCCCTCGTCTTGTCTTCTACACGGCGTGGTGCCTGCGAAGGTAGTGTCGATTACGATGACTAGCTGGAGTGTAGACTTGGGATGCCTGTGGTGGGGGCACCTTGCAGAAGGAGGTATGAGAGTAAAGTGACCCTGGTGTGGGACAAGTGAGGGGAGTTGTGGTCAAATGCGTGAACGAGGACTGAATTGCTTGTGGGGGTACAAGTGGGGGAGGGAACGAAGCCCAGTAATTGACTGACTACCTCCTACTTTCGCCTCTCCTTTTATATCTCTCCATCCTTGCCTCGAGGCGCCTTCTTGTGCCTGGAAACACCCTGTAGCACGCGGCGCCGGGCGTCTCTGGGAACAAAGTAGCTGCCTGAACGGTTTGGTCGGAAGGTTATTAGGTGATTTGGTAGCTGGAGGGTTCGTCCGAAGACGGTATTTGATATTTTCCTTGGTTTGCCGAGTGTCCGCCATGTGGAGCACTGTCCGTACATTTTGTCCGGTGAGTTATTACGATATAATTCGGTGAGAGGGCGGGGTGAGGCACTGCGGAGCCGCGTGGAGGTGTCGTTCATGGGAGAAAACGTGTTTCGTCGTGCGCCAGAGGTGGTGGCAAGTTCGTCCAGAGAGCTTTGTTACGTTATAGTTCGGTAGGCGAGGATTGAGCTTCGTATGCGTCTGGAAGTATCGTCCCATCAGGTCATGTTGGTGGAAAGTAGGGGGAGAGCGTCGTTTATGGGTGGAGAGTGTCTGGAACTTGTTTCCGGGGACGTATTGCGCTGGGTTTCGGTGTCTGAAGAGTTTCTGCGCCACTCGATTGAATGCGGTAACTGCGTTTCCTTTTTGGGCGTGTCCCGGTGAGCGTCTTCTTCAGCTTCGCTTGGAGGGGCCATGAGGCGGTGTGCAGGGCGTAGCACCAACACCAGCCTCACAGCGGCCATTCAATGATCGAATCCTCTACTACTTAGTTACTTGTCTTGTACCTGCAATGCATTTTTGAAAGCTATTCCATCTCGTGTGATCAATCATATCAATCTCATCACTAACGTCTCTCTCTCTCTCTCTCCCACCATGGCTGTAGCGGCACCATATGGCGAAATTCTCCTCTGTTCCCCCATATATGCCTAAGGATCACCAGGGGTAGAGGTATACCTCCCAAGGTACGGTGGGAGGTACGGGGGAGGTAGAGGTAGAGGTTGGGACATTCATACCTCTGGCCAAACCTCTGTCAACCTCCGGAGGTACGGAGGTACAGAGAGGTATTGGGGTGTAGGCCTTGGAGGGTCATTCTGCATAACTTTTTGGGTTAATTTGGTCTCTATACAGCTAACTGCAACAATGGAAAAGTGCCGCTGAAAAAACTGAAGGGTTTGAGCCATGTTTGACCCCAGATCAGAATGATGACAGAATTGGAACATCTGCCATCTAGTCAATACACAGCTCGAAAGCTGGAAAGAGTTCAAAGACCCATGTAATAGGTGCAAAACACCCTATACAGTACCTCAGCACACTGTGAGTGGTTGTTTCCCCCCGAAACCTCTCTCAACCTCTCCAGAGGTACAAGCGAGAGGTACAAGGGTTTGTACCCCTCTGTACCTCCTGAGAGGTAGAGGTTATACCTCTCTAGAGGTAAGGGTTTGAGAGGTAGAGGTAGAGGTTGACTGTTTCATACCTCTACCTCTACCCCTGGTGAACCCTATATATGCCCCGGACGTCGGCCACGAAGACAGATGGAAACACACCGGGCCATTCTACGCGGTGGTTTGCAAGGAATGGAGGGGTGTGGTAACTTCGCTGTGAGTTCCGAATTGTTTGTGCTCGGCCTTTCTTCTCAAAGCTGTCCAGTGCATCTCGCGAGCAGATGCTGCGTAAATACCCGCGCGCGCGTACATGGGAGGCTCCATCCTGGCGGGAAATGGATCGGATGTGGAATTTCGATTGCACCGAGTATCATTACCACCATGGTGAGCACCCTCTCGGGGCGGCGCATCTCAGCAATCCCAGCCCTTTGCCATCTGCTGCTCCTCCTCCGTACGCGTCTCCCAAGCGTTCGGGCCGTCCACCCTCCTCCTCTTCTGCGCCATCTCCACGCACCTCTCCCATCAAAGCCTCGCAGACGGCCTTGGCTCTACTTCCGACTTCCCCGCCCGCCTCTCCCACGAAGGGGGCTCCAAGTTCTGCTTCTGCCCCCATCTCGCGGTCCACCTCCGCTGCACCATCTTCGCCCACCAAGGGCTCGCGCAACGGCCTGAAGCTGGGCAAGGATGAACTGGCGTACCTCGCCGCATTCAGGCCCAGGCCGGGGCCCATTAGTCTGCAGAGACTAAACCAGCAGTTTGCGCGGGTGCTAGGGCCACGAGCTGTGGCTCCGCCCTCCGTTCTACAAGACACAGCAGCACGTACGGGCGCCGCCACCCCCGCCGACACTCCCGACGTTCCTGTAGCAGCTGGCGCATTGCGCAGGAGCGATGGGGCTTCCAAAGCCGCCAGTGCAGGGCCAAGCAAGCCATTACAGGACGGGAGAGATGTGCGCGTCCGCGTGCGCAATCGTGGAGGGGACGCGACGGAGGTTCGTGTGCGTGCGCGTAATCGTGGCGAGCATCCAACAAAGGTCCATGTGCACGTACACAGTCCGCGGGCGGTTGTGTATATTGAGGACAGGCGCACCACTCGTGCTGCAAGTCCGGCGCCTGTTGACGAGGAGGACGAGGGAGTCCATTGGCTTTCAGAGGGCTTGCGGAATGGAATGAACCTTTAAGTAGAATGTTTACTATGCTTACATGTCTGTATTATTTATCACTTGTAATATTTGCTGGCATGCACGACTGGGGCTTGTAAAAATAAAATTCAAGTGTATATATCCTGTGAACATGGATTTGGAAGAGGTGTGAATGAGTAAATGACCGCAAAAGAGCGAAGCGAGAGAGAGACTCGTGAAATAAAAGATGTTCGGAAAATAAAAAAAAGAAATCCTAGCCATTGGGTCGAACAAAAGACCCAATGGCTCAGGGTTTGGGCCGTTGAGATGCAGAGATAGTGATATCTCTGCAATTCAAGCGCCCAAACCACTGAACCATTGGGTCGAGGTTCAATAACTATTTTATAGAATAAGTCGTAATTCTGATTGCCTTCTGACAGTTTGTGTCACTGTCAAGAACGCGTTTGTGTATATCTTGATCCACTCTTCCTCCACCTTCTAACGCCGCCGTCAACGCCGTTCTTACACAATGCCGACCCCGCTGAAACCCAGGAAATTTGTTTGCTTTGAGGTTACCTCGGGGCTTGACGTTGGCCGGAGGATTTAATTCGGAAGTCGGTAGTTCACAGAGACTCGCTCTGCCAGAAAATTCAGTAGATCAGTTAGCGGCGGACGTCGGCAATCAGTGACTGTGCGGATGCTTAGGCTTAACGAGCGCGAAGCGTCCTTGCGGGGACTTGAACTTTGACTCAGTTAAGGGAGAGACTACTTGGTAAAGCTGTTTCAGGACACTTAATAGCACAAGTACTCGGGTAATGAAGCGAAATAGATTTATTCGCGTGGTGGCTAATACAAGTATAGAAGTTTTCCTGGAGGGGAAAAGTTGGGCATTTCTGCCCGAACGGCCGCCTTATATACTATTCAAAAATCCCGGACCCGAGACGAGTCAGATTTTTGCTGACTCGTCTTGACTCTTTCTGACTCATTTTTCTGACTCAACTTGACTTGACTAACCCGCAAACCGAAATTCCCGCACGGCCCGGCGGTCCGGTTGATCCGCATTCCCACGCTCGGTGATTTCCGAAGAATTGATCTTTACAAATATCTTGTTCAAAATTTGGACTTTATGGAAAACATTTTTTCTGGGGGACATCTGCGGCGGACGGAATAAATCCAGACTGTCCCCAGTCTCCAGTTCAAATTTTGAATCCAAGATATACATTTCTTCGTTCGTTGTATGCAAATTTGTACAATTCGGTTCCCATTCGTATGTAAGTGCCGCTGCTTTACTCGATCTCGAAGGTGCGCGTGGCCATCCTGCGAAGCTTCTTGAAGGTTCTCTTCACACGCTCCGTCCACGTCGGCGGACGAACAAAACGGTTAGGGACCCGAACAATGGTGTTGTAGCGGGTGTCGTGGTTGACCCACTTCCACATCACATGCCCGTCCTGCTGGTGCATCTCCCCAGTGGCAAACCATACTCCCACCATATCCCCAAAGCAGACTACCCGCATCCCTGGTGCAAGGAGTTCATACGGGCGCCGGTAGACCTCGAAGTGGTCGCCATCTGAGTCACGGATAATGACCTTCACATTCTGCGTGAACGGGAACGGCGAAAAGATTGTGGCCGCATGCTCCTGGTATTGGATGTACGCATACTCTGTCTCCAGATCCTTGGCAGTGCGCTCATCCCGGGTCATAGTAGCAGTGAGGGGCGGGCGGAGGTAGTTGTAGCCGCGACCTTCTGGATGAGCGTCGGCAATGGCAGGGGAAAGCGGTGGAGTGGACTGGTAAGTGGTGTAGCCCACACCATTTTCGATGCTGCCGCTGATGATCGGAGAGTAGGGAATGCACTCCGTGGTGCTGACGGGCGAGGCGAGAGACCCGTAACGAGAACGAATAGGAGAGTGGTACACGGATTCCTTTTCGCGGGCAAATTGAATGAAGGACACGGGTTCGGAAAGAAAACGCTCGCGCTCAGAAGTAACGAATGTGGTAGCGGTCTGCTCCAGTCATGAAAGTCATGAATAAGTTGTGTGTACATCATGTCGGACACGTACGCAAATAGAATCAACGTCTTCAGGTATCTGCTGAGTCTTAATCTTGTGCCGCCTCAAGTTGGGGGTGCTTTGTGTACAAGCTGGGGAGGAGGCATATACAGGGGACGGGCGAATTTTGGAGTAGAGAGGAGTGGGGCGAGACATGAGCAAAGAAAGTTGTAGACTCAGTGAGTGAGTAAAGCAAGGTGGTGGGTCCACAGCCGTAGTCGACTTTGTCTTCCTTTATATAGTTCCGTAGGCTTACTTCATTTCGACCCTGCTGATTCCACTTTAACTTTCGAAGCCATCTGTCTATGTTCCTTCCGCACGCCGTAACTTGGTTAAATTTGGAGATTCACCACGTTTAGTAGTCTCCTTCCTCAGAAGACTCAAACAATTCTTCGCCCTCATCATTTGAATCATCTTCATCTTCTTCTTCATTTAAATACCCGTGGCGCATAAACCAGTGATTTCGGGTTATGTAGGGAAGCAAGCGAAAGGCGGCCGTCGGGTTGTGTCGGAATACCGAGCCGTCAAGCTCCTTTAAAATGTATGCACCTCCCTGATTTTTTCGATCCACTTCATATGGTCCAAAATAGCGGTCATCAGTCTTCCGGCGTGAGCTTACTTCCATTTCAATCCCCACATTGCGGACCAGAACTAGTTCTCCCTTTTTGTATTCCTCTTTCTGAAGCTTCTTGAGGAACCTCCTCTCAAAATGCTGTTTTGATCTGAAACGGGACTTTCGGAGGGTGTCCACAGCCTTTTTGACGTCCCTGTCATGCTTCGAAAGTTGTCGTATCCGTAAGGTAAGCAACTCACTCGTGGACATTCCAGACCTAAATCCGGTTACCAGGAAAGTTGCTTCCGTAAGATCGAAGGGTAAGAGTGGGTCCGTTCCATGCAATAATTGATAGGCGGAAAAACCTGTCACACGGCTTACCGTGACTCGATCGGCCAGCAAGGCTACCGCCAACTTCTTGGGCCACATTTCCATCTTTCCGCCGCAAGACCGAACGATAGCCTCACGCAAAGTATAATGGCCCTGTTCGACCAATCCGGTTGCGTGCTTGTTATACGTCGAAATTTTCACATGTGGTACGCCCATAGTTTTCATTAGTCGCTTGAATCCTGCTTTGACCTCCGACCCATTGTCAGTGACTACTTTCCGCGGGCACCCGTATCGACAATAAATGTGTTCCCAAAAGAAGGTAGCCAAATCTTCGGCGGTTTTGGTTGCTAAGGCTTTGGCTTCACAGGCTCCAGAGAGGTCATCCCGGGCTGCCACAATCATCTTTAAGTCATCAACTTCAGGCATCATCATGATATCAATATAAATGGTCTGGAACAAGGCTACCGGCGCCGAAACAGTCGGCGGGACCTCCATTTTCTTGGTACTTCTTACTTGACAGCGATGGCAGGACGCAATATGATGCTCGATGTCGTTGTGTAACCGCGGCCAGAAGAATCGCTTTTTGAGCGTTTCCCACATGGGTTCGATACCTCTATGTCCTAAGTCATCATGGGCTTGCGTCAGGATTTTCAAGCGCCGTTCCGGTTCAAGAACTACCACCAACGGCGGCCCTTTCTTATTTTTCCGCATGAATTTGCCATCCTTTATCAAGTATCGCGTAGCCTGCTGGATGAAGCGCCGATGCTGCTGCGGATTTCGAAATATCGGCGCGTCCAGAGTGCTCAGAAATCTTTGAATGTCTCGAAGAAGCCGTTCCGTCTCCACGCGCGTCATAAAACACGAGGGCAAGGTTAGTGGATCATACAAATTCGGAGGGGCGCTGGAGCTCGCGTAGAGCGCAATGTCGTCTAACCAAGTGTCGTCGTCACTTTCTACTTCCTCGTGTTCTGCTGGCTCTCTTCGTGATAGCGCATCTGGGCCTTGGAATTTGGTGGCAGGTACGTGAACCAAAGCAAAATGAAACATCAATATCCCCTGTATCCACCTGTTTACAGCTGCGTCGGGCTGAAGATCGGGATTGTTCAGCAGTCCTTGAATATATTTGGCATCCACTTCTACCTTCAGTGCATTGACGCCAATGATGTATAGTCTCCAGTGTCGCAAGGCTCGGTACAGCCCGAACAACTCCAATTTGGGCTGTGAATACCGCGATTCCCGGTCACTCATTGGAATGGACCCGTAACGTGCGGGTCTCCGCCTTCCCAGCTCATCATCTTGGGCCAGTATCATGCCGGCTGCTTCGTGACTTGAGTCCACAGACAAGATAACGGGGTTTAGGGATTCGTAGTCAATCGGTCTAAGTGCAGGTGCGCTGGCTACCAGACGTTTAATCCCTTCAAAAGCTTCTTTTCGTCGTTGGTCCCAGACGAAATCGTAGAACTTCCGGTATAGTTCAGTAAGTGGCCGGATGAGCAAGGAATAGTTCCTGATCCATATTCGCACAGTCCCGCATAAGCCCAGGAAGCGCCTTACTTCTTGCGGCGTCTTCAGATCTGGCCAATCCACAATTGCAGAAACCTTCTTTACATCTGGTGTTCTTCCCTCCGGAGAACACGCTTGCCCCACGATCAGCGCCTGTCGTTGACAACACTGCACTTTCAAACCCGAGAAGGTAGCTCCCGCACACTTAGTTTTGTGCATGATTCGGTGAACGTCATTTGCGTGCTCCCAGATGTACCGTCTAATTCTCGGGTTTTCAGGTATGCATTCCGGAATTCCGTCCTTTCCTAAATATCTTGACTTCGGGCCTTTGATTGGCAGGTCATCTATGAAGACGTTAGCGACATGTGGTATTTCATCCTGAAGAATAAACACCATGCACTTTTGGAATTCTGCAGGCGAATTTGTATATCCGGTCGGCATCGATGTGATTCGCAATAATCCCAACGGGGTCATAAAAGCGGTCATATCACGGCTTTCAGGTTCCATTTTTCGTGCGTCAAAGCCCCAATATAGGTCAAAAACGGTGTAGCATTGCCGTCCGGCAAAACCTTCCACAAAATCGTCTACAATTGGAAGCATTCCCGCGTCCCGGATTGAAACTTTATTCAGCGGCTGCAGGTCGTGTACAATCCGTAACTTCCCGTTCTTTTTGACCACACAGAACCATCTCGAGCGGTAAGACGATTGACACATTTCGTATACTCCTGCCTCCATTTTTAGCTTCAGGACCTCAATGACCTTGTGCAAAATTCCGGGAGGGATTGGGATGTTCTTGTACTCCCACGGAACATGAGGGACGGTGGCGATCTTATATGGTGAGAAGTATTCGTCTTTAAACGTTCCTCGCTCCGAGTCTTCAAATGCCAAAGCGTCCTGATTAAGCCTCATTATGTGGGCGAAGAGCTTTTCTTCATCTTCACTCAGAAACCCGTCTTTATTTATTTCCAGCAACTGGAGTCTTTCCCTGGATAGCCGTGGAGATGGAACAAAGTCTGGCGGATTGGGAGGTAAAGGCTGTAAGGTCGCCATGGGATCTTCGGGGATCTGGCGCTTGACCTCATAGTCCGGAGAGAAGGTGGTTGAGACGGGCCGTATCTTCTTGTCAACGCGCTTATACATAGTGAAAGCCTGAAACTCCTGCCCTTTCGCGTCCGCCGCTGTTACTGGATAGATCACGAACTCATCGTCTTCTTCTAGCATGTCTCGGTCTAAATCCACAATCTGCCGCTGTCCGCCTCTCTTTTCCGTCCTGAATGCGTCGTCATAAGTATATGAGAAGCAAAAGTAATCCTCGTTTCTCGGCTTAGATGATCCCTCCGAGTTACTCAGTAAAGTTAGTCGTTTATTCCATGTGTGACTACGATACTGGCAATTCACAGGGGTCTGAAGTCCAAGAAGTAAGTAGAGGTCGTAGGTATGTACATATGCGTATACAGCGAGGCGAAGAGGTCGCCAAACTCGCGAAGTTCGTAGTCGGTCCATAGTCGTACAAACGTCATGAGGCAGAATCTCGTTAGTATTACATGATGCCCCCGCAGACGGGCCAGCGTCTCGTTGGAAAGGGCTCTTGTTCAAGAAAATGGGAAGATCGTCGGGGTTCCGTTCCGCAGGCGCAGCCCGAGGAAAGACGCCACCAGTTGGTCGAATTCTGCAAGTCCTTTCAGCAGCTGCGGCGGACAGAATAAATAGATATATACCTTCGGATTTAGGGCAAGCAGATTCCACAGCCCCCCGTCTGTCCAGGTGGGTGGCCATGTACAACGAAAGCATTGGCGGCCCCACCGCCATCACGCTCAGAAGTGTGAGAGCTGCGGTCGTCGACAGGGGCTTCGATGTCTTCGGCAGGCCGGGAGTCACCGCAAACATCCGAAGGGCCCCGTGGCGGAAGAGACTCGTTGTTACTAGGCAAGTAGCCGAGTTCGCTGACAGAGGAGTCCTCTGAGGTGTCACTAGAATCGGAGTCCGGGTCGCCAAGTAATTCCCAATAATTGTTGAGTTCCGGTGGGTAGACCGTGTCCAGGTAACCCGCGTTGAGTAGCTGCGAAACGGCATAGGTGTCCCGAAGGCGCAGAGTGAGGATGTCGGCCAATAAGGTTGCCAAGACGTGTCGGTTGTTGTCTCGCAGCACTTCGTAAATAACTTGCATACGCGCCGCTTCGCTGTCGCACAACATGGCGTGACGGATAAGTCCGACGGGGAAATGGTCCTGGTAGGCGACCGTGGAGCGTGTGTTATCACAATATTGCGCGATGAACTGATAATGGTCGCGTACCTGCGATACATCGTACCGCGCCCACACAAGGTCTTCAATTCGCTGAAAACCTTCCAGAAATCCCCGACGTATTCCCGCAAAAAGACGGACCACATCCGCTTCAGCCAACCCCGTTGCTTGAAAGGCGGTTCGTTCAGTAACGGCATGTCGTAGCTTGTCGCCAGGAAACTTACGAAATTTCCTGCGACGTCGAGCTTCCATCTCCTCCTCGGCGGCGCTCACAGGAGGGCGCTCCCGCTTCCGACCAGTATGGAGAGGCTCCATGACAAAGCCTTCATCCGTGTTGTCGGACTGCATAGTGTTGACCGACGGAAGTGGAGACGAACGGTCCGGAAGAGAGAAATCGAGAGACGTGGGGGATTGGAAGAGATTCGGAGGCGAAACCGCGTCAGGACGAGCAGAGCGCGAATGTATATCCAGAGGAGCATGACCCCGGAATGCAGCAAGGCTCTCGGATGCCATGGCAGGATAATCAACGAAGCGAGCCAAAGGTCCGTGGAGAACCTTGAGAGCCTCGCGAATAGGCTCCCCATGAACGTTATCCTCCCACTGGAGTGCTTCGTTCTGCCCTTGCCGCCCCTCGACCATCCAGTCACAGAGTTCATTGAATTGTTCCTTCGCGGTGCGGTAACGAAACGCCCGGTGACGGAGATCGCTGGCAGCGTCGACGAGGTGATCAAACGTCGGGGCAACCGTAGCGACCAAAGCCTGCCCTTCATGGCCGGGCATACGATCCTGCTCACTGCGATGGTCGGGTCTGTCGAAGGGATGGATGAATCGGGCTGCGTCGGCGGGGCTTCCTTCTTCACTGCTGAGCGAGGACAACGTTCCGCGTGCTTCCCGAGAGGCATTCGCGCGAGCGACAAGGCTTGCTTCCTCCTGCTGCGCTCGAACCCTGTAAATGGCTTCGTCAATTATCCGCTCCGGCTCGATGTCGAAGTCAGAAGACGAGACTGACCATTCAGTTACAGCGGGACTAATTACCCCGTTAGTGTTAACCCTAGGCTGGTCGGGAGTCCGGGCGTATAGGTCAAATTCCTCGTAGGAGTACTCGCTTAGGTCGGTTTGCGGGGACCCAAAAAACTTGGTCTTGCGGGGGTCCTCGGGGATAACGGACCCTTCCACTGCGTTCGCTCCAGAAGAAATAGGACGGCGTCGTTCTTGCGGGGCGTCAAAAGCAGGAGTGGTTGGCCGCACCAGCGGGGACGCGTTGCTGGACGGCCGCGTGGCGTGAGTCGAAAGAGCGCGAAGAGCTTCCGCAGCTTCGGCCTCGATCGCCGATAATCCCGTCGCACGTGCCTGGGCATCCCGTCGCTGCAGGCTTCCGATTCTGGATCTAGTCGCACTGTGTTCGGTCAGCTTTCTAGCCTGCAGGGCGGGCATTGACCGCACGTACTTCAATTCTCGTTCCATTCCAGCCGCGTTCGTCCTCCCTTCTGTTCGACGGGCTTCAAGTGCCGCAATCAAATCCTCGAACGCCTCACGCATTTCTTGCGCGTGAAATGCAATATGGTCCAATGCTTCGCCTTCAAGGAACGGAAGATTGACGAAATCCTCCAAAATGGGGCGCAAGGCTTCCTTCACGGCTCTATCTGCCTCCCGCTGCCGCTGCTCGTGCTCGTCTGTAATCCCCAGGGTCAGCGACGGCTCGCCGTCCAAGAAAAACGGCATACCCTCGTCACTATCATCATCTGGCAGCACGGTAGCGTCCAGGCGCGGGGGAGTCAGCGGATGCCCGGGTATCATGTAGGGCGGCGTCTGAGGGGAAGTAGCCGAACACGGGCGCCAAGGTGGATGCTCGGGCTCGAAGCATATGTCGCATATTCCCAGACTCTCGTCCATGCGCAAATCGTCCGTAACGGATTCCTGATGGCTACGGTCGCCGCTGTTCAAGGTTTGGATGAGCTGCCGTTCCACTTCCTCGTTAAACATTACTGACCACAGGCTGTCATCTACAATCAGGTCCTGGCGTGCACGAGCCGCGATATCTCTGTTCAAACGTCGCAGCTCAGTCTCAATCGGGGGTAGGGGCACCAGGCTCGGCATGGAAGACGCAGTCCCTTCGGACTGTGGGCTGAGCGATGACGCGCTTCGCGCCTCCGACGCCGTTTGCTCGTCTGACTGCATTGGCGGGCGCGAGCGAGGGGCGTCGTTCATCACTGACCCCAGCGAGGCTGATTCGCCCACAGACGGTACATCGAGTGACCCTTCCTGCCGGTATCGCCGGGTAAATTGGTTCGCCGCGTCGCGTGCCAGGCTGGGATTCCCCTGGACAGGATGAGTATTCCATCCCCGTGCCGCGACATTGCCTCGTACCTGTTGCACCGTCATGGAATCGTGGAACCCGGGCAGAGGAGGACACTCCGGGGTCGCGTGTATCGGAAAACCCGAATCGCCCTCATCCGGTGGTTCGCGCAAGCATTGCGACATGGCGTCGTGAAGGCGTTCCGAAGTAGGATAAAATAACTCTAGCGGCCAGACCGTCGAATTGCTGGCGGGGGCTGCATAAGTGTCGCGAACTGTGTGGCCGACGATGGAGTAAGGCAGTCCGGTCTGCTCGTTGGTGAGTACCTCCAAGCTATTCATCGCAATAGACCGATGAACGAGTTGCCCGTCCGGCCGTTCGTAGCATCCGACGTATTTCGACTGAGGCGCGGCTGTGAACGCAGGGGTTACGTCCGCTGGCTCGCGTCGCAAATATTTTCCCCATTGTTCGTGCAGCACCCCCTGGATCGAGGAGATAGCGTCGTTCGGCTGTGGAGCGAGCATTAAAGCCTGAGGCGGTGGGTGGTGAATTGACTGTCGAGATAAATACTGAACTTCTTCATAGGGCGTAGTAGAGAACGGAGAGACATAAGGCATAGCCGGCAGGGCTGGTGGGGCCACTTCCGGTTCAGCAGGTGTACGAAGCGTAGAGGGTAAGGTGGTATTCATGGTTTCGAAAACTAGAGCAAGTTGCTGACTAGCAGACTCACTCTCCTGGCTCCTTAAATCCCGCCAGACTGTCTGCGCCGCGGCCACTGCGGCTGCGTCGTCGTCGGAGGCTTTCTTGGAAGGGTATTGCCATTGCTCGCTCGAGGCAGGAATCCTTCCCTGTTGCGCCCGGTAATGTTCTTCCAACACGAATTGTTCCGACTTATTGAGATTCGCAGCATAATTCCAGAACGACTCAAGTTCTTCCTGCTGCGTCCGCGCCTGTTGCCGGCTCACGAGGGGGGCCCAAACTTCCGACGGCTTGTCGGAACACACCCACTCGTTCAACTTTCCTCTTCCGGGTCGTTGAGGGTCCATTGGTCGTATTTCCCAACACAGACGCAGTTGCGGCACAGCTGCTTCTTGCATTATCATGAATGATTGGTACTGCGCGCCTCCCTCAATCTGAAACTCGCTTGCGGTGCCCTGGTATGGAACCGCCAACAACTCATAGCGCGGCCGCCGAGTTTCCCGGTCCTTAAAGACCAGATACGTACCTTCGACGCGTTCATCAATGCTGACCAGGTTCCCCCGTTGCCAGGGCCGCCCCAAGAGCAGTTCGAACGGTGCTTTTCTGGAAACCCATAAATCAGTCTCTGTAATCGCACCCCCACAATTGAATTCCACGCCTTTGATCCATCCTTGAAGCTGGCCTCGGCCACCATTCGCATCGTTCATGTTTGTTAATTGAGTCATATCCACAGTGCGCCGAATCGCGTGAGCTGCGACGTCTGCACGGACCACATTAAGTTGCGATCCAGTGTCCACAATCGCACATACTGGCTGTCCTCCAGTTTCCATTTCGACTTTGATCAAAATTCCGTCTGTCCGCGGCCAAGTTAAATTCGCAATTAACGGGTGTTGCGCAGAGCTTCCCAGCAACACTGCACGAACATTCTTTACCTTAATCAGATCCTGAAATTCTGTTCGTAGGTCCTTTGACGTCACCATGATTTCGCGCAGTGATAATTCCACTTTTGTGTCCAGAATTCGGTCCATGACGTGACGCCTGTCAACTGTCGCCGTAAGCTCGGATTGTCGTCCCGAGTGTCCCGAATGACTCACTACTTCTGGCGTTTTTCCTCCCTCTTTTTCACCTGACTGCCGACCTCCTCCTGAGTTTGCTTTGTCCTCAACCCCTCTCATTTCGACATCCTCCGGTACCTCAAATCGCACCTTTCGTACTTCAATCGGCGTCAGCTCTTGCAATTCCTTCCCTGTCGTGACCTTCGTCGTTCTGGACGGCCCTGGGTGATCCTGTTTAGCGGGCGCGGTCTGTTTGGCCGTGGCTGGAGTTCCGTCCGCAGATTTGTGGGCCTCCAAGTCTCTAACAGGCGAATCCTTTGCTTTTCGGGCTCGAGTCGTTTCCCTCATAGGTGGGTACACACCATCAATCGCTTCCCTTCGGGCCTTCCTTATCCCTGGGACGACCCTTTCCGCTGCATGGACGAGTGGCAACGTTCCCTGTGGAATGGTCAAATATACCTCCTCAAGCGAGCCGCCTTCGTAGTCTGATTCTTCCTCGTCCTCACTCACGATTTCCAGGATCCGCGGGTTCTCCGTCTGCTGGTAAAAATATCCTACGGCTTCGGCTCGGTCTTGAATCTCCTCTTCCATCATCATTACTCGGGGGCCGCTTCCCTTGGCTATCCGTGCCGCCGCCTGCACCAAGGATTCCCCGGGGTTTCGTCGTATCATATCACCGTTCTTCATGGTCAGTTTCCTTGTCTCCTCGTTGAAGGTGATAACATTGTTTCGCACCAGGTCCCCGACTGCACGACAGTCAAAGATCCGATGCCCTTCTTCTTGGCAACCATAGCATCCTTTAAAACCGTCTCCACCTCTTGCTGCTCCTGGCTTCACCGGTGGTACGGGAATGTTATTTGGATACGTCGCGGGAGATTGGGTCTCAGTGGTGGAGGTTGACGCAGTTACCCGTGTTGAGCGTGCGTTTTCCCCTCTCTGAACTACCGGGGCTTTGACACATTGTTTCGCAGTGCCGCTCTGGTCTAGCACCATTACTTTGTAGTATATAGGTGCATAATCCGGATCGTCCAGTCGCATTGCATTTAGTTTGCGAATCATACCGGCAATCTCATCCTCGTTTCCTTGGTACTTCTGTTTTTCTCCTTCGGAAGTGGGCTTCTTGCCCGACGCCTTGCGCCGTTGCTCATCCTTCTTTTTCTTCGCGTGCAACTTCTTCTTCCGGCGGAACTCCTCGTAGTCTGAGTCGAAGTCTTCGCTGCTGGATGAGTCGTCATCAAACTCGTCCCCTGAGTCCCCGTCGTCCAATCCTTCCCCTAATTCGTCAGCACCTATCATCAAGGTCTCATACTTGTCTCTTCGGAAGTACCACTCCGCGGCCCTGTTCCATTCCTTGATAGTGTACTGTTCTTCGTCACCCCGGTACGGATCGGACTGTAAAATCCTGTTTTCCAAGACCTGTCGTAACGGACGGTGAATCCCGATTTGGAAGAACGCATAATAATCCTCCTGGCTGAGATGTTTCCGGTGCAGGGGCCCGCCTGCAATGGCATTATACTTCACAAAGTACTTCCTCCATTGAGTGAGGTTGTAACACGAACGAGTTCGCATCTTCATTGCGAACTTCTTAACGTCGGCGGGTTTATATTTTTGAAGCGCTCGTTCTGCATCAAAATGCCTGAGTATTTCCTTTCGCAGTCTCGCCCAGTCTCGTGCCCGATACCCTTCCATGGTGCGTAGAACATTCTGTACGTCAATGGAGCAGTAACTCAGAATAAACTCGCATTTCTCTTTCTCCATCGTGACTCTGCACTTATTAAGAAGGTGGTCATAATGCTCGACAAACAGCTGGACAGTGGTATGCTTCCCTTTGAAAGTCTTCGGAGCCTCTTTACTGCCTCGAACGGGCATATCCAAGGATGTGCGTAAAGGGGCGTTAAAGGTAGCTTGAGCGGGTGCCTGCATTCGTGGAGGCTCCGGGGTGGATGGGGGCGAAGGAACCCGTCGCCTCCGGCGGTGTCGCGGGTACACCCTGATTCCATCGTCCTCATCCTCATAGTCCGTACTGCCCATGCTTTCATCTTCTGAAATGGTTGACATCCGCATGCGTTCCTTACCTTTCTTCCTTGCATACTCACCTGTGTTGCGTCGGCTGTTCGACGGTCCCGCTTCCGGCGCGGTGTCGGCTTGCCTGAATGCTGCATGTTCTCCTGAAGCAAAACTGAAAGATGTTTGTTGTTGGTGCGGATGTCTTTCTTCGGCAGTCATTGGGGCAGTGGCAGTGCGATAGTTGTACGATTGGTTTTCTCCTGGGAACGCCTTTTCGTATTCACGCTGCTGTTCCTCGGTGAAAAATCCCATTATGGTCATGTTGTTATTCAAGATAGTCTTTGTTGCTCGTCCCACCTTGGTCGCCAGATGAAACCCAGGAAATTTGTTTGCTTTGAGGTTACCTCGGGGCTTGACGTTGGCCGGAGGATTTAATTCGGAAGTCGGTAGTTCACAGAGACTCGCTCTGCCAGAAAATTCAGTAGATCAGTTAGCGGCGGACGTCGGCAATCAGTGACTGTGCGGATGCTTAGGCTTAACGAGCGCGAAGCGTCCTTGCGGGGACTTGAACTTTGACTCAGTTAAGGGAGAGACTACTTGGTAAAGCTGTTTCAGGACACTTAATAGCACAAGTACTCGGGTAATGAAGCGAAATAGATTTATTCGCGTGGTGGCTAATACAAGTATAGAAGTTTTCCTGGAGGGGAAAAGTTGGGCATTTCTGCCCGAACGGCCGCCTTATATACTATTCAAAAATCCCGGACCCGAGACGAGTCAGATTTTTGCTGACTCGTCTTGACTCTTTCTGACTCATTTTTCTGACTCAACTTGACTTGACTAACCCGCAAACCGAAATTCCCGCACGGCCCGGCGGTCCGGTTGATCCGCATTCCCACGCTCGGTGATTTCCGAAGAATTGATCTTTACAAATATCTTGTTCAAAATTTGGACTTTATGGAAAACATTTTTTCTGGGGGACACCGCCGAGGATTTCTGCCCACGCTACTCGTAACCCAACCGCGACCGTGCAGGCTCCACGCCGACGCGGTCGCCAGTCCCAGGCAGCAAAGGCCTCACACGCAATGGCCATGGAGCTGCGGCATGAGAAGGACGGCGCGCTGGAGGCTGCGCTCCAGGAATACTTTGCAGAACGCGACGTCAAGGCGAAAGAGCTCGCGAAGGCCTCCGGCCGCTCGGAAAAATTCATCCTACAAGTCATGCAGAACGGCGTGAAATATACCAACAAGCGCGCACCCAGCCTCAAGAACGCTATTGCGCACCGCCTCTCGAAGCAGGCTAAAGAAAGTACGCAAAGACATCTTCGTGCATTTGACTAACATTTGACGCGTTATATTGTAGGAGGGGAGGATAGCAATGTGCTGGACGTCCAGCTCACGGGTGCGGAGTATGAGGCGTACAAGCAGTCTCTTTCCAAGACCGAGAAGGATGAGCTCATAGCGGAGCTCGAGGAAGATCGCAAAACCAAAGCGCACGGTGTCCGCGCGACGAACAGGGCCGCGGCCGTGGACGCTACACAAACGTCGCACCAGGCTGGGCGTGTGGTACGTTGATGCATCACAACTGCCTACAATACCTGCCCACTGACGCGTCTTCTAGCTGTTTGACCTTCACGAGCGTACAGGGGTCCGCGGCTTTGCCATGTTTACGCGGGGGAATATCGACGACTCAGCTCAGCCGTCCTTTGTGGACTCTGGGGACGCGCGCGACTTCTTCCAAGAGGTCTTCCAGATCTCCTACCTTGATATAGTGCGCAGGTTTGAGATGTGGTCCACTAATAAATGTAAGTACATTTGTTTTCCCTTTCGCAAACAAAGGAAACTCACCGTCATGCAGCGAAGACGGAGCGAAAGGACCTGGATGCCGCTCGTAAAGAGATTGGAGGGTTCGTCCGTAGAACCTTGCGTAAGTGTTTGGCGTCTTTCACAACCGATAGTACTCACCACATACTATGCAGGCAAGGCCACGGGTGAGGAGTTGCTCAAGATGGCATGGTGCGAGGACCGCTACAAGGTCGACATCGTCCACCGCTTTGGCGTGGAACTGGCTGGCTGGCCCACATCGGTGCCTATAATGCCGCTGTCGAAGATCCACGCCAGAGAACTGCGCGAAATTCTCGACAAGGTCCGACGCGGAGGGATCCACTGGGTCGTGCTCACCGCGGAGCAGCGAGAGGAGGTTGCAGAGGAGGTGGAGGAGATTCGGGAGTCCGGGGCCTTGAAGACGCGCAAGGAGCGCTGCGACAAGAACAAGCTGCGTGGACCGCGCAGCAAGAAGAACGCAGATATCGAAGGCTCCGACTCTGACGACAGCGACACCGACGCCGACAAAGACGCCAGCGACACCGACAAAGACGACAGCGACACCGACAAAGACGAAGACGAGGTCAGCGAGAAGGAGGTCCGTCCTCGTCCTCGCTCTGGTCCGCGTGCCGCCGCTGCTCTCCCGGCGCCTGGCCCCGTCAACACATCAGCCGTGCCGCAAGCAAGGGCGGGCACCTCTGTTGCATCCCCTGCTCCTCGCGTTTTCGCTCCAACCCCGTCACACGGAGCCGCAGCGTCTGCCGCGTTCACCACTCCTCAGCTACATGGCACCTCCGCCTTCACCCCCACCTTCGCGCCCCCATTCACGCCCGCCTTCGCGCCCCCCTCCACGCCCGCCTTCATGCCCGCATCCACGCCCGCATCGCACGAAGGCGCGGGCAACCTCATGGACCCTCCCCGTGCAATCTCGTCCTCGTCTGCAGCTCAGTCGCAGCCTCCGTCCAACGCCGGCTTCAATTTCGGCTTTGTGAGCATGGACGACGGCCTTTCGCTGGATTCTTTCGAGTTCCCAGCGCACGAGGTCGAAGACTTCATCAGCGGAGGCCAGGCCTGGCGCCTCAATACTTCAAATCGCGAGGAGGGAAGGGCAAGCGGCACCGAGGTCGGCGGCTACTCGTCCAACGCCATCGGCGTTGGCAGCGAGCCTCTGTTTTCATCTCTCCCCACCTTCACCTCCTCGAGCGCTGTCGGTGCCAATGCCGCCGTCGTCGATCGGTCGCACGCTGGCCACAGCTATCACATCGGCGCCGGGACCCCCTCGTTCAGCGCGAGCTATACGCGCAGCACACCAGCCTACTTCACCACCCAGAGCACTGGTGTCGTCGGCGATCAGGGTCCGGCTGGAGGTCATTCGGCCCCTGCTCCTACAGGTGCCGCCGCCATGATGTCCGTCTTCGCCCTCTCAACGAACACTACGGGCTCAGGGAAAAGGGCAAGGGGGGCTGACGGCGATGGTGACAGCGAGAAGACTCGTAAGAAAAGGAAGAAGGCAGCGGACGGCGAAGGCAGCGGCGAGGCGCGCAAGCAACGCAGCTCGAAGACCACGGCGGTCAGGGATGCGGGCGGTGACGCGCCGCGTCAGCAGAAGAAGCAGAAGAAGAGCGCGCCCGATGCTGCCCGGGCGTGACTTACATTTTTACCATGTGTCCCGCGCGCCCCGCCCGCCTCCAAATTATAGATGTCTGTGCCCGTACTTATGCTCTATATCTTATGCTTGTTCTCTGCTCCTGCGTCTGGGGCCCAATACATTTTTCACTGCCTCTGGATTGACTTATGAATTGATACAAAAGCAAGAAACAACGTGATATAGCCTCCAGAGAACAAAATATAATGATATTTCTACCTACATATGAGTTGATCCCATGTAAGAATATACCCTGATTTTTTCGCGAATTTACGTTGATTTTTGGGGCCGGAATGCGCGAGTTCGGCGGCGGGGGCGGGGACTTTGATGGGATTGATGGCAGGTGGCGGGGAGACGTCGCCGCCCATCTTTGATGGCAGCGACGGGGAAATGATGGCGACGCCGGTGCCCCGCCAGCGCTGCGCGCTGCGGCCGGGCTAAGCGAAGAGGAATTAGTGGACTATTATCCACTACAACCAAATCGGGAGGAACCCCCGCTAGTTAGCGGGGGACCCTATATATAGGTCCACCGCTAATTAGCGGGGGTTGTTGGGCTATACAGGTGGTACCTCTGCTCGTACCCCGACACCAATGCCTCCTCGTCGTAAGCCTCTTCGTCGCGCGCACTCGTCCACGACACATGTGTGCGACTCCGAACCCGAGCGGGAAGATTTTCGAACGAATTTAATCGGTGCTCGCTCTAGTCTCTTATACAGACTTCCCACTCGTAACCTCGTTCTGAAGTCTGTTGGTTACCGCGCCCTGATAGCCGTCAGGTCCTGTTATTATGTAAGCTGTCCCCTTTGGGAAGTCCGACCGGCAGGGCGACGCGACTTTGACGCGTCGCAGGCTGCTGCAGCACGTTTTGGCTCGGGATGAGCCACAAAAAGCTACCACTCACCCAACCAGACCCTTTGGAGGAGCTGAACGCCTCTCAAATTGACTAAACTAACAAAACGTGCGTCCACACGCTCAATTGGGCCAAGATAGCCTCTCTCTACCAAGAAAACTGCCAAAAACTGGTGACAAGTATATTCTGGCCCCGTGAATCGAAGAGAGTCCCGGTTTTGACAATTACCAAGGATTTTGTGTCTACAACGCGTCGAGACGCGTCTCGGGTATTCCTTGTTTGCGCAAGCATCTCTGATCGTTACATAATAAGGGGACCTACCGGTTATCAGGGCGCGGTAACCAACAGACTATGCTCGCTCCTCCACATCTTCTTTCAATTCGTCCGCGCCCGACACGCCCCCCACCGAACGTCCACCGCTGTCGTCATTATCAAATACAGTGCTGAACAGCGAGCCAATTACGTCTCGCGCTATCCACGAGCGCCTATCCGCGATGGAAGGAGTTCTTTGTGAGATAAAGATGGAGCTTTCCGCACAGCGGCGTCACAGTGCGTGTTGTTGGCCATGGACGAGGTGTCTGCTCATGATTATTCCAGAACGAAGGCCATCCGGTGGGCCGACACCCACTTCCTCCCCCGCCCCGAAACGCATGCGTGCCATGAAGAACCAGTGCGTGGGCGACGAGTCGCCTGTCGGCCGTCTGGAAGAGCCTCGTATCCACCGTAGCTCGTTGATGGTCAGCACTCCAGAGCGAGCAGAAATTAGCCGCTGCTTGTACGAGGGTTTCCGCGAGGCCCATCAACGTCGGCGTCCCACAACGCCGACCCCCTCGGGCTCGAGGAATTCGGTCGGAAAACGCGCCAACTCGTAAACACTCTAGTATTTTCGTGATTCAATTTGGCAAAGCAATACATTTTTATTTCTTTCATACGGGCTTCAAAAATTCATCTATCTACGCGCGCTACGCCTTGAATAAGCGCGACGTGTGGAAGCGGCATTAGCGGGGGAGTTCTCACGCCCGGCCGTCGACTGGGAACCGCGCTGCGACGTCTCAGCATCCGATGGGCCAGGCCGCCTGGCAGTGGGCACGCGTCGTGGTGATGGGGTGGTGCGACGATCGGGATCCGGCGACGTGGCGCGAGGAGACGTGATGCGAGGCGCGTTTGCAGCTCTGAACGCTGCATCCATTGCGTCGACCTCTTCGAGCACAGCCCGTCGATTGGTGGACATGGCCTCGGCAGGGGAGTTGTCGGTGTGGGGGAAGATGATTTTGTTCCAGTAATTGAACAGATCCTTGACCCAGTCCGCATCCTCGCGCAAGCCCTCGGAGATCTGGCGCGCGAAGGTCAACCACAGGAAGCGATAGTTGATCTGGGTCTCATCGCCCTCAGCGACCAGCTCCGTATCGGCCGAATAAACCCACATTCCCTTAGCTGGAATGAGCACTTGGATCGAGGCGCGAAAAACTCGAGACTCACCATGACGGAGGAGTTGACAATTGCACCGAATATAGCACGTACGATGTGGCGGGTGCGCTCAATCACGCGCGCCGAGGGAATCTTCGACGTGCCCTGGAACAATCCCTTGGCTCCCTTGGGCCCACGGATGTTGGACACGTATATCTGGCGAGAAATCAGTCCCACGCCCAATAAGAAGGACAGGCGCTCACGCTGAGGAGTGCAGGGCCACGGAAGATCTTGTACACATTCATTGTACCGTCGTAGTCCTTGTAGAGGACTTGAGCTTTGAGTGGGGAGTAGAAGGCGTCGGTTCCGGGGGTAGCCTCTTGATAGCCAATGTAGCGAGCGAACGCATTGAAACGGGAAGAGGAGGAATCAAAGTCGTCGACGTTAACGGAGACATCGGCAGGAGGGTCTTGAGAGAAATCCTTGAACTTCGTGTTTGCGGCGATGTGGACGATGCTGTCCTGACGGAGACGAGTGTTGAAATTGCCGAGCTGACCGCTGAGGCCATCGTAAAACTACGAGAGGAAATTGTTATCGCGCTAAACGGGGCCAAAGAAGAAAACTACGACGCACCGACTTTGCGATCCACTCATGTTTCCGAATCTGGGGATCCTTCGCATCGTTGGGGAGAGTTGAGAGGATATCCCTTAGCTGTCCCTGGACTTGCGAGTCCTCGGAATCAAATTCCTTGGCCTCATCGAAGTCGGGGTCCACCGAGGTGGCGAATAGTTCCACCACGTCCGTGTGAAGGAACAAGCCATACTCGATGGCATAATGGCGGCCAGCACTGCGGACACGCTCTTCCAGAGTAACGGGGTTCTCGACGTCGTCAGTGGCCGCGGTGGCCCTGCTGTGACGGAGGCGACGCTTGCGGCGCGGTGGGGCGTTCCCAACCTGGTTAGTGAGGTCTGCCAATTGCCGCTTCAAACTGCCGTAGGCATCGCTAGCGTTGTTGGCGTGGAGCTGAACATCGAGACAAAGCTAGTAGAAGGTAGTCAATGATATGTAGAATTGAAGGAGGAAAACGACGCACCTGGCGAGTTGTTCGCGGAGTTTTGCTTGGTGTGAGTTGTTGTGTGAGCTCAAGCAGCTCATTATGTGGCGTAGTGGGAGGGGTTGGAGAGGACATTTTAGTGGTGCTGGAGTATCGGTGGAGGTTTATAACCACCTCGGTTGTTGTTGGAGCGCACAGCACCGAACGCTGGCAACGAGTGGAGCATGGCGACGAGCAAGCGATGAGTGACGTACGTGACTGAGTGATGTCACTCGGATCGCGGTGCTCACCGAACGCCACACACACTCATTGACTATATGCCTCCAAAGCGCAAACGAGCCCAGTCAAATGGCCAGAAGAGACGTGGTCCTACGACTCGGATATCCGAAGGGAAAGAATGTAGTATTTGTGGCGACATCATCTTGAAAAAACTGGCCCAGCACGAGAAGATTTGCAACTTGAATCGCGTCAACCGGCGGCAACTCTTTGAATCGACGCGCAAGAGGCAGAAGAAAATTGCTGTAGAGAAGGTGCTTGCTCTCTTCTTCTGTTTTGGCGCGTCTGACACGTCCAGTCATCCGCTCCGGCTGCAGGTCCATCTTCAGACGCTCTCAATGATTTCCGCCCGCTCTCTCCCGAGGATCGAGTCCCCAGTCCAGTCCCAATGGACATAGATCCTCCGAGCATCCCTGCCATGGGTCCGCACCTCCCGCCGCGATTTATCTACGTGAAACATCATCCGCACGCGCACAAACCGGACGAAATTATTCCTTTGGATGCGAACACGGCTGAGAACTCCGAATCCATCCCTGGAAGCCGGAACGTTTTGCAGGACCGTCCATGGGCTCCGTTTCGCTGCCTTGCTGACAGCACCTTCGCCTATCGCGCTGTCAGTTGTCGCACGTCAAACAGGGATGTCGACGACGACCTCAAAGATTTGCGCACCGATTTCGCAGACGAAGTTCATGTGACCTTTCGCAACCATCGCGACATGGAAAGATCGTTGGCTGCAGCGCGGGAGGGGAATGTTCAAGTACGTTGGTTTCTTTATCAATGCGACATATGTTATTGACCTCTCTCAGTTTCATACGAAGACCGTCAGGATTGAATTTGACGGGCGAGAGTTTAGCGAGAAAAGCTACGACGTTGAAATTGAATTCCGTGATCCTTGGGAAGTCACGAAGAGGTTGGTTCGAGACGAGACACTGGCGAAAGTGAGCACTTGGTTCTCGCAAGAGAAGTATCTGTGCTTGGACGGTAAAATCGACTTCTCAAACCCATTGTACGATGAACCGTGTACCGCCGAATCCTGGCGCAAAGTCGACGTAAGTTCCCGCCACTCGGACACTGGTTCTTGACCAAGAAATTCCAGGATTCTCTCCCCGCCGACGACCGATATCCCGCTTGTTACTTGGGTGGGCACATATGGCTAGACAAAGGCCTCGTCTCCACAAAGGTTAAAATGCATCCAGTTCTCTGGCGAGGATGCTGGATTGAATCTCCGACACGTAATGGTTCTGGAAACGGGGGTGCAACTTTTCTGGGTTTCGTAAAAATGGTCCGTTGTTTTCCTTCTTCCATTCCTCTCTTTCATATCTCACACGCCATGGAGCCTCCAGCCACCTGCACTTCGAAATATTGATCCCAGAACTCTCACTGGTGCCCGCAGAGCCGAATACGACCAACTCAAACGCAAGATTTATCATGCTGTATGTGAGGTCGTTCTCGCGTCTCTTGAGCGTCGGTCCCGTAACGGAGAAGCCCTCCGCTTCGGCGATGGGGTTACTCGAATCGGACATCCGGGTATACTAATCGAGTCGATGGATTTCGAAGAGCTGGCTGCTTGGCTTGCTCTTCGCAACTCACGAGCTAACCATCCATGCCCCAAGTGCCTCGTACACCATGACGATCTGCACAAGCTGTCGCAGTGTGCCGAGCCTCGTACCACGGCTTCCATGCGCCGAGTTTTCAACGAGGCGAAATATTTGCCTACGACTGAGCGAGAAGAACTCCTCAAATCGTACGGGCTGCAATTTTTTGAGGTGCGTGATATTTGCCCGCGAAAACGGACGCTCATCATTTCCCAGCTCTTCCTTTGGCGTTTCAGCCATACCGACGCGTACGAGGCTGCGGGGTTCGACTTACTGCATTACCTGGACAGTGGGGATTGGGGCAAGCATGGCTGGCCACTCCTCAAAGAGTATCTCCAAACAGAGAAGCTTGCGTCAAAGTTCAACGACAAGTGAGTCTTGTTCGTAACTCGATGGATTCACCCGTTGTCTTAGATTGCTTTCTTCTCAGCATGAGTCAATTTCCGCGGTGGAGGGGTCTCAAACATACACCGTCGCCCACGACGATTGATTACTCTGACGGGCAAACATTCGTCGACATCCTCAAGGCCTGATTTTCTCTTTATCTCTTTCTCCACCCCGGCTCATTTCTCAATCATACAGTCCTCCCTGCCGTGTCTCGTGCAGTTGCTGCCCCGCAACTCGCCGTTCGTGCACCTTGTTCGGATACTGGACAAGCTCAGGGTCATGCTCGGACTGTGCGTCACGACAAAGACACGACACGATCATTCGGACGAGCTTTTGCGTGAATATGAGACTATTTCGGGGGTCGGTCCCCAATTAAATTCACCCATTTTCGCACTGACTGTCTTTCAGCGCCTCTATCGGGAGTTTGGCAAAGATTACAACTTTTTGAAACACCACTTCCTGCAACACGCGCGCCGTGCATTCATCACCAAGGGAACTAGCCGGAATATGAACACACGGGTCGGCGAAGGTTTTCAGCAGGAAGTTGCAAAGATGTACGAAAAAACGAATGGTAAGAATGCCGAGCATCAGGTAAGTATATCTAAGGTCCCAGTACATGACAAAGTATTGATGTCTTTCAGATCTCGATGCAAGATGAAAATGAAGAAGCCATGGCCCGTATCAAGATGGCTGTCGACGAATGGAGGAAATGCCAGAAAGATCCCGATATCGACGACTCCGAGCGTGAGTTGATCACGCAGTCGGGGTCCGATGCTCATTGGACACTGGGTTCTCCGGATCGCGTGGTGTCTATTCACCGTCTTGAACGCGAAAACGACCATAATCCTGCCTTCTGCAACTTTAACATGCGCCTGCGGGAGTACATTGCTGTTCATCACCCTTCTCATACCGTTCGATTGGAACAGGAGATCAAGGTGCGTGTGCTGTTGTTGCCATATTTGTTTCTTCCTCACTCATGATTGGCCCTCAGATAAAGGGCTGCAAAGTCGTTTACCTCGACTACCAATCCAGAGTAGACTGGAGAAGTGCACGGGATATTTTGCGGTGCAACCCAAAATTCCATAATGCTCCTCGGTATGATTCTGTGATATACGAGACCGACGACGACCCGCTCGCGATGGGCCAACTTCAGTTCATGTTTCGCGCACTTCTCCCCAGTGGCGCGGAACTCGATCTTGCGATGATCCGTCCATTCCGCAAGACACCGTGGCAGCCCAAAACCCCCACCGACTGCCCAGTTCGGGAGCATCTCTCTCCACAGTCGTCATTTTTCATTGCACTGGAACACGTTCAACGGGGGGCTTTGCTATGCCCAATCTTTGGTGGAAAACAAGGCATGCACTATATTATTGACTGTGTTGACGAAGACATGTATCTACGTGTAAATAATATCGATTGAATACATGTTGTATGCGAGATAATTCGTGAAAAATGTCCCCCGCTGTTGCAAGTCGGCTCAAGTCGTTCCAAGCCCTGGGTGGCTTGTCACGCCTTATGACTCCTTGGGAGTCGCCCCCATGCCTTGCCGTGGCTTGCAAGTCCTTGGAACGTTTGACTGGGTGCCTTGCAAGTACTCACAAGCCGTTCCAAGGTCTCAAGTTGATTCAAGCCCTTGCAAGGCATTTGGCTTTTTTCCGACACAGTGACACCCATCACACATCAGCGGCCGCCAACACCGGGGGCAAAGTCCGAGGAAGGTGATTGTGATCTTCCGGCCAGGAAGGTGCACAGGAAGATGCGCCGGAAGGTGTGCCGGCAGGTAGCACGGCAGTACGCAGGCAGTTGCAGCGTGGCCTGGCTATGGCAGGTTTGCAACGGAATGCCTGGTCGTGCTGTTCCAGAGAGAGGGAGTATGTGTGTGAGAAAGGGATCAGATTCCCTCTCGCGGCGAGCACTCTCGGGCCGGAACCCGAGTCGGTGCACAAAACCGCGCAATACAGAAGATATGTACGTAGCAAATCAGTAGGTAAGTAGTCGTGATAAGTAAGTGACCGTGGAAATAAAGAAACAGGATTACAAGAAGCAGAAGGGACGGTGGGTGGGAAAACTGCGAGACCGTCTAAGGAAGACGCGACGGCGCAGCCAGCGGCGCGAGATGCACGCGAACACGCGGGTACGAGAAGCACCGTGTCGAGGCGACGTGACAGTGCACAGAAGAAAGCTGTGAGGATGTGTGAGGAGCTGCTGGGAGCAGCAAGGATCCCGCAGGCAACGATAGTCGGAGATGTGCGCGGGTATGCGAGCGCGAGGAGCACCGTGTCGAGGGGACGCGACGGTGCGAAGAAGAAAAGATGAGCGTGAGAGTATCGACACGTGCTTGCATTCCCCCTAGTTGTCAGGGGACGCCCTCGCGGCCCGGTGTTTCCACCTGGTTTGGCTTGCCTCAGCCCTCCAGCCTGTTGCGGATTGCTTCGCCTTCGCCTCACCACTAACAGCCCAGTCGTCCGACCCTCATGCTCCCTTGGTCATACTCCTGACTCTGGCTACCATCCTCCCCCGGTACCCCTCTTCCCAAGTCGCCTCTGGCGCTGCTCTGGTTTCATCTCTTGTCTTCGGCATCCTGGTCTTGGTCGAGCTCAGCTAAGCTTCGGCTCCAGCTCTCCCTCCCTCCTTCCGCTTCCGCCTCCGCCCGCCATGGTCTCCGAGAGCGAACCCTCCGGAGAAGCCTTCCACCTTCTCCGTGTTCCGCAGACCAGAGCTCTGCCCCCTCATGGATGTGGCCTACTGCCGTATAGGCTCGTGCCCGCTATCGTGACTCCGGGAGTCTCGATGCATCCACACCCCTCCCCTCTCCTGCGTCTGGCTCCGGCAACCAGCGCCTCTCCTCCTCCTCGGGTCTTGCCGACACCCTCGGGCGTGGCCTACTGCCGTATAGGCTCGTGCCAGATACTGCAGCCTTTGTGCAGTACGTCCGCATCTCTCTCTTTCCCTTCCCTCTCTCCTCTCCGACTCCGCCCTCCGTCCTCCGCCTTTCCGCTATGGACTCGGTTCTCGGTCCGGTCTCCGGTCCGATTGCTCGGCCCGTAGCATCCTCCTCTCGGTGTTGGTCGCTGTCAGACACTTGGTTGTAGAACTCCGGATCTCCTCGCCATCCTCGGTCGATCCTCCGAAGTCTGCCCTCCAGGCTTCCGTCTCTCTTCTACGCGTGCCTGGCCGGTGTGTCTCGTCCGACCTCGGACCTTGGCCCATGCCTGGACCTGGCCCTCGGTCCCGCTTCGGTCCATTCCTCACGGTCCGAGCTCAGCTCGATTCTCTCTAGCGGTCTCCGACACCCCTCTTCCCTTTCCCCTTGTTCATGGGCTTGTCCGACGCTCCATTCCTTCGGCCGGACTTCTCCTTCTTCCGTGCATCACCGGATCACATGCAGCTGCATAGTCACATGCTTTAGACAGTCACCCGTCACATATTAGTATATAAGATGTGACACCTGGGCAGACGATCCTTAGCTTCTTCTCTAAGGATCCTCCTTCTGCCCAGGTGAGTAGCCACTCCGCCTCATGTATCTAGTAGTGCCTAAGGATCCTCCTTCTGCCCAGACTCTTGAGACCTGTGTGTGTGTGTTGGTCACCGCTCCAGTGATCGGGCTGTGGCGGTTGTTGCCCTTACAGCAGAAGAAGCTCACCCAATAGCGGACCCTACTCCCCCCTCTACCACCGGCAGAGTCAGTGCCTCGCACGATGTCTCAGTGGCATGGGTAAGATGCGAGTGGCCTCTGCATGGCTGGAGATGGATGGGCTGGTGTCGAGAAGGTCGAGCAGAAGTGGCCGCACCGTATGTGCTTGCCTCTTTCCTTCCCCTCTTCCCTTCGCTATCCCCCGGCCGCCCGGTTCCCCTATGGTCTCGTACCACCCCTCACCTTCAACCCTTCTCTTGCCTGCCCAGTCCTTGCCTAACGGCTCCGGCTTGGGTCCATGGCCGTCGTGTTGATCGGGTGTGCCCTTGAGGCCCCGGTCCTTTTCATTCAGGACCCCCCCTTTTGTTCCATCTTTGACCGTGGCGGTCCCTCCTTCTCCTCCTCCTTTCCTTCCGAGCTGGAAGTTTCCCTCTCTGCCAAACGCTCCCTCCCTGCTGTCTAGCAACAGCTCCGTTGCTTTTAGTTCAACCTGTCGGGTCAACTCTCTATGCGCTCCTCTGGCGACCTGGGACACATTCATAGTTGGGTAGACGTTCTGTCTCAAACAGTTCACGACCAGTGATGTGTTGCCATTCTTGCGCATTGGGTTTGGGTGGCTTAGTCAGCAGCTCATCTTTGGAAAACTGCACCCTCTCTCCGGTCGCTTTCCTACCCTGCTCATCGCCTGCTGCCGACTTTCTCCCTTCTTGCTCGCTGCGCTGCTGCTTCCTGTCCAGAATGGGCACTAGTTCTGGTCTGACCTGGGCCAGTCCTCGACGCTTCCGCTTTGCGTGCTCATGAGAGCCGTGCCCTCAATCCTGAAGGGGGGATTGCTCCTCCCCCTCTTGCCTGGCACTTGTTCGCTCATCCAGCTCTATCTCGGGTGACCGAGTGACGTGCTTGCGCTTGGGCTTCCGGATCCCTCTAGGCGGCAGCTCTCTGCCGGACTTGTTGTATGCCCACCTGTAACGAGTCCAGCATGAGTCCTTGTCTTGGATTAGTCCCTCCCTTGACCTCCTCCAGCATCTAGCTTGCGACTAATGCTCAGGACGCTTCCGATCAATGCCATCAAACATTTCATGAATTTATTGATGGCGCGGGTTTCAATCATCTGCGTCCGCTTGTGCACCTCCCCTTCCTGTTCTTGGTCTACGACTACTCTCCCAGCCGACCACTCCTGCCTACGTTACGTCTCCACGTGTGACATGTCTCCGCGTGTGATGGCTGGTCCCTCTGACCGGCTTGCGGCGTCTTGGTTTTCGGAACCGGCTGGTACTGTATGAGATCCCTTGTACATCGGCACCGCCCCACTAGGAGCTCTGCTCCGTCCAGTTAGGTGTTGATGTGCTTGTGCAGCTCACTCCCGTGTCCTCGACCACTCTCCCTAGATCGCCCTCCCCCTACGCTACGTCTCCATGGGTGTAATACCGCGCGTGCGGAACCTTCCGTACGATGTCCCTGCTGTTGTGTGGGACCTTCGGATGACCATGTGATGACTGGTTCGTTTATCGGTTTGACCGATTCGTTTCTGGTCTGCGACGTCTTGGGTGGAAAAGCGCGTGGAGGTGATAGACACCGTGTTTCAGGCTGCCGTCCCACTAGGAGCTCGTCTCCGACCCATTAGGTGGCCATACATGTTTCAAGCGCTGGGAGCGCGCCTGAACGACCTCGGGGCAGTCATTGGATGCCCTCAGTTTCCTTTGGCCCTCTGCATAGATCGCTCGTCTGGGCTTGTGCACCTGGGATGTGCGACCCGACTTGACCACCCGCTCTGCTCGCTTCGCGTTTTTGTGGTGTTCTCGTTTTGGTACTTGGGGCATACACGAAGAGGTGTTATAATCTGTGCGCACATTCATATTTCATCTCCCCTCCTTTTTTTTTCTTTGGATTCGTCGGGGGCGCCGAATCTTGAAGGGGGGATGAAGGGGGAGATAGAGGAGACGCCCATAGGGTGTCTCCGACCTGCATATGGACATTCCTAGTGCACTCTCCCCCGTGCTTTCGGTAGTGGATGCGAAGCAGCCACACTTACCAGGACGGCTGGAAGTAGAGTCGACGGAAGGACGCTAGGCCTTCCGGGAACTCCCAGCCTGTCCTGGAGCACCGAGCGTAGCGAGGGGCCAATTTTTTTTCCTCCACCCACCCACCCTTTGGGCTGCTGCGTCGAGGGCGCCGCAGCTTGAAGGGGGGATGATGTCAGGGGACGCCCTCGCGGCCCGGTGTTTCCACCTGGTTTGGCTTGCCTCAGCCCTCCAGCCTGTTGCGGATTGCTTCGCCTTCGCCTCACCACTAACAGCCCAGTCGTCCGACCCTCATGCTCCCTTGGTCATACTCCTGACTCTGGCTACCATCCTCCCCCGGTACCCCTCTTCCCAAGTCGCCTCTGGCGCTGCTCTGGTTTCATCTCTTGTCTTCGGCATCCTGGTCTTGGTCGAGCTCAGCTAAGCTTCGGCTCCAGCTCTCCCTCCCTCCTTCCGCTTCCGCCTCCGCCCGCCATGGTCTCCGAGAGCGAACCCTCCGGAGAAGCCTTCCACCTTCTCCGTGTTCCGCAGACCAGAGCTCTGCCCCCTCGTGGATGTGGCCTACTGCCGTATAGGCTCGTGCCCGCTATCGTGACTCCGGGAGTCTCGATGCATCCACACCCCTCCCCTCTCCTGCGTCTGGCTCCGGCAACCAGCGCCTCTCCTCCTCCTCGGGTCTTGCCGACACCCTCGGGCGTGGCCTACTGCCGTATAGGCTCGTGCCAGATACTGCAGCCTTTGTGCAGTACGTCCGCATCTCTCTCTTTCCCTTCCCTCTCTCCTCTCCGACTCCGCCCTCCGTCCTCCGCCTTTCCGCTATGGACTCGGTTCTCGGTCCGGTCTCCGGTCCGATTGCTCGGCCCGTAGCATCCTCCTCTCGGTGTTGGTCGCTGTCAGACACTTGGTTGTAGAACTCCGGATCTCCTCGCCATCCTCGGTCGATCCTCCGAAGTCTGCCCTCCAGGCTTCCGTCTCTCTTCTACGCGTGCCTGGCCGGTGTGTCTCGTCCGACCTCGGACCTTGGCCCATGCCTGGACCTGGCCCTCGGTCCCGCTTCGGTCCATTCCTCACGGTCCGAGCTCAGCTCGATTCTCTCTAGCGGTCTCCGACACCCCTCTTCCCTTTCCCCTTGTTCATGGGCTTGTCCGACGCTCCATTCCTTCGGCCGGACTTCTCCTTCTTCCGTGCATCACCGGATCACATGCAGCTGCATAGTCACATGCTTTAGACAGTCACCCGTCACATATTAGTATATAAGATGTGACACCTGGGCAGACGATCCTTAGCTTCTTCTCTAAGGATCCTCCTTCTGCCCAGGTGAGTAGCCACTCCGCCTCATGTATCTAGTAGTGCCTAAGGATCCTCCTTCTGCCCAGACTCTTGAGACCTGTGTGTGTGTGTTGGTCACCGCTCCAGTGATCGGGCTGTGGCGGTTGTTGCCCTTACACTAGTGTAAACACATGCCAGGAATGCCTGGTCGTGCTGTTCCAGAGAGAGGGAGTATGTGTGTGAGAAAGGGATCAGATTCCCTCTCGCGGCGAGCACTCTCGGGCCGGAACCCAGAGAGAAACCAGTCAGCGCGAAGTTGGAGCAAAGAGGTTGGCTGGAGGCAGGCAGGATGTAAAGCCTGAATGAGGGCCAGAGAGTGGCAGAAAGATTTTGTAGAGTTGAGTAGCAGCTACTCGGGGCAGCTGCGTAACCGGACGAAGTGATGGTGGTCGGTGATCAAGACCGTTCGAGGGTAGTTGGGGCGGACGCGGACGTAACCAAGCAGTGAAGCAGGGTGGGATATTAACCCCGAGGTGTGCAAGGTTGAATTCGGACATGGAAGTCCATCTGTGGATAAAAGAACAGCTTCTCGGAGACTGTACCCACGACGGAGAGTCGAATTGTGAATGGGAAGGAAGACAGGTCCACCCGGGGACAAAGAAAACAGCTTCTCGGAGACTGTACACCAACGGCTCTGCTCGGAGAGTCAAAGCGGGTCCACCCGGGGACAAACAAAGCAGGTTCTCGGAGACTGCGTCCAGATCGAAGGCTCTACTCGGAGAGTTGACGCAGGAATGGTAAGGAACACAGAGGTCCACCCGGGGATGAGTACAGCAGCTTCTCGGAGACTACTGCATGCATGTCGAAGGCTCTTCCCGGAGAGTCGAATCATGGAAGGACGGGGTGCGCATGGCAGCTACTCGGAGACTGCATAGAGAATGTATCCATGTCGAAGTCTCTGCGCGGAGAGTCGAATCATGGACGGTGATTTTTTTGTGTAGCAGCTACTCGGAGGCTGCGGAGTAGTCGGAGGAAGCAATGACAACCGGTCTATGAAGACCATGCGAGGGGAGTCGGGGGAATGGTGTCGACTGGGCAGCGAAGAAGCCCGGAATATGAACGCGGAGACGTGCGAGGTCAAATCTCGAAAGCGCATCGGCCAGATAGTTGGATTTCGAATCGATCCAGGTACATTCAATCGTGAACCGGAAGCGTAACGAGAGAAGAAAGATCTCCCGAAGGAGGGCCTGAGACGTGGGCTCACGTAGCGAACCTCCGTTGAGGCCCGCAACAGCCCCCGTGTTGTCTACTCGGAGAATAACACAGGTACCGGCCCAATCCGATGAAGACCAGCAGCGAAGAGCATGGAGCACGGCCCACAGCTCCTTGAATAATATTGTTTTCTTGCGGTGTCGACAAGGGACACGAGTCGCAAAGAAGTCAAGAGGGTTCTCCCGGGAACCCAGATGACCGCCGATGCCCTTATTGGAGGCGCCACTGGCATCGGTAAAGATGACGACACCAGGGAGAGGAGAGTCGATGGAATAAATGCCATTCCAGGATGGGAGAAAGTCAGACCACCAGAGTAGGTCCCGACGGGCTTCGGTTGGGATGCGACGGCGGCGGAAGGGGGAAGTTTTAACGGTTGCGTCGTAAACACGACGAATGAAGGCCCTCCCGGTAGGCGGCAACACTCGGGTTGCGAACTGGAGTAGACCGGCAATGGATCGAAGGTCCTGCAAAGATGCAGAGCATGAAGCAAGAAGGTGATGGAGTGTCGAGATCGTTCGAGCAAGTTTATCGGCAGGGAGAGCGACCGTAAAAGCCACGGTGTGAATCTCGACCCCAAGAATGATTGCACGAGTACAGGGTGGGATGTCTTTCCCAGGCTTGCCCACGTCGTGGGGAGTCAAGCCAACTGCATGACAAATCGATCGCAGCACGGTGCGATCGCGGTGGGCAAGCTCAAGGGAACCCGGTCCCTGAGCGCCAAAAAAATCGTCAAGAAAATGATCAAGGGTAACCCCGAGGCGTTCCGAGATCCAATGAACAGATTCGGCGAAGAGGTTATAGATGAAGGGGGAGGAGCGCGAACCAAATGGAAGTCGCAAGTCCAGATAGCCCACTCCGTCAAACATAAACCCCAAAAGAAGGGTATCATCGGCGCAGACGATTATGTGACGGAAAGCACGCTGTAATGCAGACCGCGGTGTAGCTATTGGAGGGTTGTGTGACTGTCCTCTTAATAACGACGTGCTCGGCCTCTGGGGATTTTATATGATGTGATTATAGTAGGGAATTCTGGTTTAGACTAATGCCTCTTGGGGAATGTGTGTGTGTGTGTGTGGGATGCCAAGGATGGCTGGAAAGTGTGTGCGTGTGTGTGGAAAGCTTCCTGGATAATGTTTCCGGAGAGCTTTATATCGTTAATTCCGGGTGATTGTCCGTTGCTTGTGGCGTGGGGCGTTCCTGGAAATTATATCCGTGTCCTGGCTTCGTCGTTCTTGTGACGGCCTAAGTTAGCTAAAGAAAGGTAAGAATGAAAATACTGTCTCCTCGTCCTAGAATTCCTGTTGGGGGTTTCTAGTCTCCTGGATCCCGTAGCTCTCGCTCGCTATCTCTTCTGCGCTCCTCCCCTTTGAACGTGCGCTAATTCGATAGCTTGGTAAAACCCGTAGGAGGTACC